>OV839569.1:21731182-22331182 GCA_929447395.1 Epistrophe grossulariae | reverse complement strand
TGTTGTAAATTATTAATCTTTTTTTTTAAATACCTAAAAACACAAGTGGTAAATTCCAACCCTTGTTTTCTCAAACTTTGAGCAAATATATTAGTTTGAAAATGACAATCACAGTTTTGATACGTATTTAACTTTAAATTGCAACTTTTCAGTCGTAATTTGAAACAGATTATTTGGCAATTTACAGCTTTTAAAGATTTTCCATTTTCAAGCAATCCTGTGGCAATCTACTACTTCAGGGGAATAATTTAAAAAAAGAGTTTCGTTAATTACAACTCTAGTGATTTTTCAATTCTTTCTGTGTAAGTGGATTCAGTTATTTACTCTATTATTGTATTTTCTGTCAACAATCAATTTCGTTGATGAATTTGAAAAATAAGAAAATTATAACACATAGTAAAACAGCTTTAATTTAAATTTACTTCCTAGGGTTTTGCAAAGAGTAAAACAAATTGTGTAGAAGATTCATCTAACTAATATATCAATATATTTAATTTTTCAAAAAATAGACAGAAATGTATTTTGGTAAAACAACCTAAGCTGTTTAATGATCGACATATGAATAAAACAAAAATCGATAATGTCGACTTAAGATGTTTTACCACAAAAATATTGACTTAAGATGCGCTATATATAGTCAAGTGTGGTCGCCATGTCATAGCATTCATATTAAAAGAATTGAAGCAGCGTCGATTCCTCCATTTTGCTCTTTAAAGGAACTTCCATGGGCTGAGAACCGAAACTTGCCTCCGTATGAAGATCGTTTCCAGCTCATTAGCTTACAACCTTTAGTAAAATGTCACGAAGTAGATTATGTTATTTTTGTATATTAAATACTGTCTGGTGTAATTGATTCTCCTATACACTCCTTGAGGCTATGAGTTTTAATATCAACTCATATTCTCTCAGATCAGTTCCTTTTTTCCACCAAGCTACTCATAGAACTTATTATGGCAGGAATTAACCCGGGAATTAAATGCTGATGAGTGAGGGGGTTAAATTCTAATTCATATAAATTTGATTATCGGCACAGCAAGATCACCAAAAAAAAAAACATTAATATATGGTAATTCATAACAAAATTTATAAAACTGAAACTGCTATTCAATTAACAATTATACTTTTGCATGCTATTTTCTTATTTTATTTTTGTTTAATTTTACATTTTTAATTTTTTACTTTTTTTGACTTTTTAATTTTATGTAAATTCACATTTTTTTCTAGAGGCGTCGGATAATTTAATTAAATTACTATATTATGAGTAAATAGAAAATTGATTGAAAATAAAAACCTTACAACGGTTAAATCTCATTTTGTTGATATTAAACGAAGATTTAAAGTTAAAAATTCACTTTCTGAAAAACTATGCGAAAATAGACTTCAGAGCTTTTACCATTTGAGCACAGTTTTATTCATTATTTATGCAATAAGGTGAAAAATTCAAATAATTTGTAGGAAATACCACCAATAAGATATAAATTTCCAATTTTCCTGGCAAAACCATAAACAACAATCGTTAATCCTTTCCACGTGTCCTTTATAAAAATAACACACAAATTCACATTCATCCCTGATCATCCGCATGCTTTCGTTATTATTTGTTTAAATTCATATTTATACATTTTCATATTCGTCTATATTTTTCAATAAAATGAACAATCACTTTCACACCTTTTCAAAATCTACATGCGTATCCTTTATCCTTATACATATTCTAGAAAAAACCTCTTCAAATTTTGTATGAATATATTATGATTCTTTGGGAATTTCTATTATTTGCTATGTTAATCCATGAAACGTGTGCTCTTAAAATTTTCCCAAAAAAAAAAAAAATATAAAAATTTTATCAAAAGGAATTAATTCTAAACCACAAACAAAAAAATTGCAAAACAAACACCGGAAAGTATACCTACATACATTATATATACACATATGTTTATTTAAAAACTCTTAACTCCCTCAACTCACGCATGTAATTACCCAAAAAATTAGTTGTATACTCTCAATACGCACAGGATTATCTCAACTTAACAGAATATGCGGAAAGTCCGGAACATCGACTTATAAATAAGGACAACACGCTGGCTGGCTGGCTATAGGCCCTCGTTTTAGTGCGATAATGTGTGTCATTTATAGCCTAGCCTGTGTGTGAAACATCAAATAGGACATTCATGTAAGCTAATCGTTTGGAACAAACCTTTTGTCCATACACATGTGTGTCCATATACATTACAATAGTGTGTGTGTGTGTGTGTATAAGGGCACTCATATGAACATTCATTTAAGGATCATTAAGTCGTATCAGATGTTCTCAAAAAATTTGGGGAATTTTATGAGAGTCACAGAACACCCTAAATACCTTCGCATAATTCTCTCCATTATATCCGCATCATTCGTTTCAGCTTCTGCTATATCACAAAAAAAAAAAGGACCTTTTAGTGAGAGGACACGTCAAAATCAACTTCCAACTGCAACTATACAACATGATGATGACCGTGTTTTTTGCGGTTTTCCATCAGTTCCTTTGAGTTTTTCCCTCTTTACCGCAAAGAAAACAACAATAAAAAAAAAATAATTATAACCCTGATGCGAGAGTCCTGATCTGGTAGGTATTGATGATGACCACCATGGTGGTCATTAGCCTTTCAACAGTTGTTGTTGATCCTGCCAACACTCGAAGACATCACCGTGAACAAATTCTAAAACAAATAAATAGAACTTTAAAAAACACACACACTAAATAAATATGTACCTAAGTCTACAAACAAAAAAACAGAAATATAAAAAGGATCGACATTAGAAGGAGCAAGTTGGGACCGCATACGCAATGATGCACCATGGCACACCATAAGAGAGTCCATATCAATATAAGAAACGAAAACAGAGAGGGCATAGCCCAAATTTAATGGCAGTCGCGGCAAAGTGAAGAACGCCTCTTGTCCGCCCAATAATTAATTATTTTGCGGTCTTTATCTCTTGGGCTCTGCAGGGTATGGACTTTTGGACGATGATGCAAAATTTGGGATGAATGTATCCTTGTTGCGCGATCTGTTGCTGCTGATGCTATACTTTTTGATCTCTTGCGATTCTTCCCATTGCCTCTCTGATTATTGTTGGCGGCCTTATTGTTGGTTATAGCCACCGCCACCACAGAATGTGAATTTTCTCTTATATATTGTATAAATTTAGCTTCAGAATACATATACATCCATATCCATTGCTGGAATCATCGTGTGCGGTAAATTGAGATATCGAATCGTTTTTTTTTTTGTAGATGACTTCTTGCGGTTTTCACAGAGTTTGGGTTCTGTAGTGATGCAGTTTTGAAGGCCTTGAGAATAATATATGAACATTTTAATAGATTTGGGCTTTGTGCCAGTTGTTGTTTGGTTTTAATTCATTTTACAAAAAAAAAAAAAAAAAACCCGTAATACTTTAGAAAAGGGATCCACTTAAGGTAATTATTTTTTGGGAAATTAAAATTATGGCACAATAATTACTTACAAGCATCGCAATTTTGGACTTCTTGTTCAGTTTGTTTTGGGAATTATCGTACTTTTAGAGTTAATGATGATTTTAAGCACTTCTGTTCATTTATACTTAATTGAGGTTTAAATGAAAGTATTGAAACTGATAGCTTAGCCCATTTCCGGCGGCTACCAGTTCCAGTTGACTTAGAAACTTGAAATTTCACAGACTGTCTATTTTGTGTGCAATTAGAGGAAATCTGTAAAAAAAAATTTGGAAAAGCTTTTGGTTTTCCAGAAAATTCACGTTTCGTTTTCGCAACGCTTTTGCTTCTTACATGAAATATGAAGCAAATTTATTTGAATACTTTTATGAAAAATGAGTTAAGTTTTTGTAGAAACACTGGGTTATGAAAATATTGTTGAAAATTAAAAATGTAGAAATTCATATAAGAATTGGTTTTTCTGTGGGTATTCATCGAAGCATTTTGGATGAGGCAGGATATTACATTTTGCATGAAAAAAACCGTTTGGCTGGACGCTTGCGACATCGAAAACGTTTTCCTGTTTTGATGACTGTATGCTTGGTGTCATTCAGGTTTCTTTCCGTTTTTGTAAGTAGAAGTAGCCCTTGGCGTAATGGTAAGTGCGTATGACTGTTACGCCTAAGGTCTTGGATTCGTTTCCCAGCCTATACCACCTAAAAACAGAAATGTTCTTGCACGGGCTTCTCATCTTGGCCATTCGGATTCGACAGTTAATTGTAGGTTCCCTCATGCCTATAGAGACTTGAATTGAGAGTTGGAAGATACTAGGCCCTGGTTCTACACAAGCTGTCGCACCACCCAATTTATTTATATTTTTTTCCTTCCGTTGAATATTTATTTCCAATCGCAAAATGGAATCTAAAACAATCTAAATTCTAGCTGTGAAATTGGTGTTTCTTTAGCAAATTTTTTGCAAACGCAAGGTATCTTCCCTGCATTTACCAATGCTGCATCCAGTGCATTTGATAAAAGTGGCCAGGACCACTTCTTTCTCCGAATTCGAATGCAATAGTTGCTTGTAGTGTAACTAACAAATCAATTCCACCCAGCGTTATGTTATTCTCACGAATTGTATTTGACATTGGAATGTTGACGTGTTTTCTTTTATTTTTCAATAGCTTCTGAATTATATAAATATTATAAGCTTATTTTGTCATAAATTGCTCGTATATTTTTACTTGACATATCTATTGGTTTTTTTTTTGAAAATTTAACTCGATGACTTTTTGACCACTTCTACAACTCGTAATGCAGGCTTTGTTAAAATGTTGAAGCTACGTTTTCGGATGTTGTTTAAATTTTCTGATATACAACATCGACTTCCGGTTCGTTGTATTTTTCACGAGGCTTTTGAGAATTTAAATCATCAAATCTAAATACATTCTAGCCAGCTATTGCATTTGGGAAAATGTTTCCCTCTTTCAAAAACGCTCAAAAGAAAAGTAGCCAAAGCTTCCTATATGCAGAAGGTATTGGCTAATTATTTCATAAAATAAAGTAAAGGGACTGCAATTTTTTTTCTCAGAACTAAAATATGCATCCTTTTGTTGGACAGGTTGCAATCAAAAATTATGTTTTTTATAAAAATTGGTACAGTTATAAACATATAACACACAATATTCTGAGAAAAAACCAATCATTCTGATTTGAAAACGCAACGAACGCAAAAGTTTGTTTTAGGTTCAAATGCTACTACATGCGAAAACGCAACATAGTGGTTTCATCTAACCTGTCAGGCAGGCAAGTCATACGAATTGCGTCAACATTATTTTAGAATATAATTTGAACCTTTATTTACCTGCAGCTGTAATTATTTTAAAAAATTATTATTTTTATGACATTTTTTAATATTTCGAAAATGCTACCTCAAAATTTTTAAAATTTCGTATGTTGAAGGTCCCAAAAAAACACTAAAAAAATTTTTTGAAAAAAAATCCAAAAACAGGTCGATTAGATAGTTCAAATAACTCTCAAATTCACTATTTAGTTTATTTAAATTTATCATCAGTTAAGCTCCAGACCTCCTCAGATATGACGTTGCGTTTTCGCAACGCTAGCCGGAAATGGGTTAAGGTAGATGTAGGTCAGTAGCGTACGCAGGAAGGAGCTCAGTCTCAATTGCAGATGAAACATTTTATAAGGTATCACTAAAACTAGCCTAAAATTAATTTTTTTTGTTCAGGGATTCTTCAGGGATTTCATCGATTTATTTGTGAATATTCAAAAAGCTAATGTTTTTTGGTGAATGAAACTTTTATTGTATTATGACAAAAATCGATTTTTATCGACTTGATTAATAAAACGGTACTATATAGGCATAGGGATATCTACATGAAAATGTTATTTATATTTAAATATATTTATGAAATTTCCTTTTTTCTTATGTTATGGTATGGTAATGTTATATTTTATGATTTAAAGTAGCGCAAGCAGAAGCTTATATGAACAATAAAAAAAATAAAATAAGATTTTTCAAAGCAAATTCTATTAATAGATACCTACGAATATTTATTGGGGGCCTATTCATAGTGGTTCGGTAAACTCATGGTTTACTTAACTACAGTTTAAATAAGATTAATATATAAGTTTTTTCAATTCGATTTCTGATTTAACAAAATAAAAGTTTATTTAATTATTCGACTTTAAAAATAGTGCATTGACAATAATTTAAATAAATCAAAGTTGAAGGTTTAGGTTTAACTAAGACATGGTTTAAATCAGTGGCGGATCCAGGATTTGGAAATGGGTTGGTCCAACATTCAAATAGAAAACTTAAAGATAAATTAAACTTGCGTTGGCTTTGTGCGACATTATTTATGTGCGTGAAGTTAGCACCACCATTTTCGATTTTCTGAAAAAAAAAAAACACAAACAAGCTCAAACTGAGCTTAAAACAGCGCATGTATGTATAACTTTCTAAAAAATCGTAATTTTGAAAAAAAAAAATTGCAAATTTGGAAACACAAGTTGAGCAAAATACAGCGCAACTATATGTTTTTGAAAATCGAAAATGGTGGTGCTACATTCACGCTTCGCAAAATTTATTTTAGGCTCTAAATGCTGTGAATCTGCGAATTATTTTTTGAGCAAAATACAGCGCAACTTTGATATTTTTGAAAATCCTAATTTTGTAAAAAAAAAAAATGCATCCCTAAAATTTGCAAATTTTCGAATTTAAAAAAAATATTTACGCCACATGCTGAGCACAATACACAACTTTTTTTTTGAAAATTGAAAATGATGGTGCTGATTTCATGCTAGGTTCCTTCGGTCGTAAAAGTTGCAAATATCTAATTTTTTATCTCTTCGGTTGTATGATATTTTAGGACCAAAACAGCACATTTTAAACTTAATTTTGGAAAAATTATACATCCTTAAAATTTTGCAAATTTGTGAAGTTTTCAAAAATATTTACGGCACATCGCAGCACAACAACATACCTTCAGCCCTTGAACTAATAAGTTTCCCTCATAAAACTGTTACGCAATCTAATGTAAGCATATGAAGTTTTTGAAGAAATTTTTAGTCGAAATTTTATAAAAAGTTGGGCTTTCTGGAATTAAGTAAGTCAAACGTAGACCAAATTTAAGTCGAAAAGAAATAAATATTTAATAAATAAATTAATCAATATATAGATATTTGGTTTAAATGCTAATGGGGGAGGTCTGGACCCGAAAACCCCCCGTGGATCCACCAATGGTTTAAAATTACTATGAATAGGGTCATTAACTTTATACAAATTGAGAAGATTGTTTATCTCTGATTCAAGTGAAAGGAAGTTTTACGACTTAATTGACTCTTAAGCTTTTTTAATGTTTTATCTTCGTTTGACACCTCATTTGTCGAAATCAGTGTAGTATGAGAGTCAAAAAGTGAGTCTAGACTATAGAAATAATAAATGTAAGATTGTGTTTTCTTAAGTTAGCTTAACCCATTTTGCTGAAATTATGTAGTAGGGTAGAGCGGGGCTAGTTGGGCCACGGGGCAAGTTGGCCCACGGGAATTATTCACAAACTGAAAGCACTACAAGAAAATGATCATCTACGAACAAAGCGTGCTCTCTTACCAGCACGTGTCATAACGGTTCCAGTTGAATTTGTTTCCCTTTATGAGACTTACTTTTCCACTTTTCAGGGCATGGTCCAACTAACCCCACACACTGGGCCAACATGCCCCGCTATAGGGCCAAGTTGGCCCACTTGCACTTGATCCATATAAGGTAGCGGCTACATATTTTCAAATTTTTAAGATTTCATTTAGAAGCCAGAAGTTTATCCTTTATTTTGATACCAGCTCCATAGTTGTACTATGAGTAGTTTGATAATTATGAAACTTCAAGTAAATAGTGGGCCAACTATCCCCGCCCTACCCTATCCTATATAAAATTTTAATGCCTCAGCTGAAGTTTGTTCAATGCTTCTTAGTGCACAAAAATTGTCAGCTTGTCAAATTTTGAACAGCAGTCAGCATGTTTCTTGGGCAACAATTCTTTAGGTATTGCATGCTTACGAAATGCAAGCTGGGTGGATAAAAGTTCTATATTTGTTTATATTGTCATTTTTATGTTTCCTGCCTATATCTATATAGACTAAATATAGGTACAGTTCATTTAAACTATTAAAAACATCAATTACATAGGCGTATTCTATACACACCCGTGAAATTCATGCACTCCACTGGAACTTTTTAAGTTTTTAAACTCGAATTCTCATCTTCAAAAAAGCTTTTTATAAAAAAAATATTGCCTACCTTATTTGATTGGTTGTTCTTTTACTGCAATGTTTAATTGAACTTTTCTTTATTTTGTTTCCAATACTCATAGTTCTTTATTGTAATAAAAAAAAATAAACTGCTTTATGTTCTTAAAGTTTTTAAGTAAACCAGGCTAAGATTTCCTTTAACTTTGAAGCTGTATAGTGCATGCTACTTACCTTGACTCACTTTGAAAACAAGACAAGTATTACTTCAAGCAAAACAAAAAAAAAAAATAAAATTTCTTTAACAATCCTATAATGTTGTGTCAACACCATTTTGATGACTTTGTTTGATATTAAAATCCCTTAGGTCAGTCACATCATGCATCGGGTTGAAATTTGCATAAAATAACATTAACCCCATTGAAACCAAAGGAATATGTATACTACCGAGGTATAAGTTCCTTACATTTAACTATAACAAAATACGAAAAAAAAAAAAAAAAAATTACAATATACTTAATTTCAGCGTTTATAATCAGATTAAAATATCCTAAAGTAAATACTTCTTCCTTTTTTGTACTTGTATATGTGTACCTATATTATATGGTCGGTCGCACGATATGGTGTAGCACTATAAATGCATAAAAAAATCGATTGCCGACTATAAATATTATTATATATGTACACAAACAAACACTTTTGGCCTTTACTGTAACAAAAAAAAAATTTCAGAAAATTATTTTAGTTTGTAAATAGTGTAAGTTACCCTTAACTAAACTGAAACTAGTGGTGGAACGAGGACGAGGAGAGTGTAGAAGCACAATGCATATTATGGCCAAGTTTAGTTCAATGAACCAAATAAGGAAAAAGTTAAGGGTGTTGGCAGTTAATGTCAGGCAGGAAATGGGCCGTATAATAAAGCTTTTTTGTTGCTATATGAAGAATAAAGCTTAAAGCAAGAATAGGTAATTATATATACGGGTGTACCTATATATAACTAAAACAAAGCGTATACCAACTTGTTGCGCCATTATGTTGGAACAGAAAAAAAAAACCATAAATCAATGCATTTCCTTGGTTCCGGAGTTGGCTGTTGAAATTACATTTGCAATTTATTGTTATGTTTCCCGGATTCTACACTTCTTGGATGTCTTTTAAATTAAAACAAAAAAGCTCTTAAATTAAGAAAATATTTTTATAAGTCTAAATAAAAGTTGTTACTTAATTTAATTTTAATATAATCAATTAATATTCAAGTCCAAAAATGATAATATTTAATATTGTCTTCTTCTTCTTGTTTTTGAAATGGAATTTTTTTTCAAAAGCAAAAGAATAATAATATTTTATTTTCGATAGTATCGATAGTTTTAAAATATCGGAGAAAGTATCTATAGACTATGGATTTTAAAAAACCACTATGGTAACCTTAAAATCTATTTTTCATCAAATTTAAATAATTTCTGTTAAGGTTACGAATTTTAAAATGTTTATAATTAAAACTATTTGAAATAAAATTAATATCAAATGAAGAAAAACCAATTTCGCTGAAATTTTAAATGTTTGTTCCTATTATAGCAGCGCATTTGAGTATAATGCACCCAGTCCAACGCCCACTTTTATCATATTTTAGTTTTCTTATTAGAATGTTAAAACTTTGTAAATAAAATCTCTTCAACCGCCCACTTCCACGCCCACTTTTGTTATAATGGAGATTCCGCCTTACTTGACATACGTAGAAATTTGAAATTTTAAATTAAAATCTATTGGACTTAAAGCATGACAGTGTAATTTATTTTAAATTCCGCCTACTGCTACACCCACATTTTTTTATATTAGTATTAAGATTTTTTTGAACGCCTTTAGAGCACAAAAAATTTATAGTAAATCGCTCTTAAACCAAAACCATGACATGTGTTGTTTTTTTTTGGAAATTCGCCCATTATCACGCCCATTTTTGTTATAACTGAGATTCCTTCTTATCTTAACATTTCGAATCCCTAAAAAGACAAAATTTTGTAATTACATAATATCTCTTGGACTTAAAGCATGACATGTCTAATTTATTTTTAAGTCCGCCTACTTCCACACCCACAAATTTGAGTTTTTCCATAAAAATAAATATTTTAATATAAATAGTCTAGTCAATAAAGCTATAAAAACGGTCAAATTATAGCCTCCTCATATAGTGTTCTTAAGATTTAAGAAACTATCAAAAGTCTCCATCGAAAATGAGCGCCGCAACCAATTTAAACCAATTTAACAATGGTTTTTCAGGAATAACGTCCAAATGGTAGGTTGTACAGAAAAAATGTCAAAGAATAATTTTTAGCTCAGAAAATTTCCTTTAAAAAATATTTCGACTTCAAGGTGATTTCTTATTTAAGTTTTGTGAAGCGTAACCTTTTAAAAAATTGTTCTATCAGAGATATTCCTAACTAAAATCTTATTTCTGAGGTGCCCAAAAAACACTTTAAATGAAAATATCTTATTATCCTTGCGCTTGCCCCCCTTTTTAGGATTTTTAAAGCAATTAAAACCAAGGATTGAAGCCAAATTAATTGAAACTTCATATTTTTTAGTGCTTAATTTTTGAATAAATTATTTTTAAACTCAAAATTTTGAATTTAAAATTCGAAAAATTAGACTGGACTAGATTACAAATAATCAGGCATATCACAGAATCCATCGTGGAAAATACCCAAATGGATTATTCCACTAACAAAAGGATTCAAAAAATCCGAATGGAATCGAAAAAGGCATTGCCTCATTAAAAGAATTAATTTCTAATTAATTCTGAATTTCGAAATCAGCTGTCCTATGTCACACCAATACTTGCAGCTTATAAAAACAAAAATCCCTTTACCTTATCAAAAAGTCCCATTTTTTTCCCTTTTTATTTTCCACAAAAAAAGCTGAACTTTTATATTAAGTTTGACTAGACTCTTTATTTTAATAAATATCGCAAAAAAATCCCATAATCCCTGAGCACTATTACAGCTGTCATTTTTTCTTAAGAAAATAATTCAACATAAAAATAAATTAAAGTTATAAAAATAAAGTGGGTTTCAAAAAGGAACTAATTTCAGTCCAGTTTGTTTTAAAAGTGATGTGTTCTTTTAATTCCTCGTTTTTTTTTAAGGAGCATAGTTTTGTTTCGACTTCTTTGTAAATTGTTTCTTACTGGCTTGGTATTCAATTATTTTAAGAGTTTTAGAATTTTTAACAAAATAAAAATTGATTAATTTGCCATTGAAATTTCAAATTTTAGAATTTGTATAAAAAAAACTATTTTTTACTGAAACACAATCGTTTTCCAGTTGGTCCCCTATTACACGATGATTCTTTGCGTCTGACTCTTTTCGAACATAACGAGTGTGAAAGAGAAAATAGATGAGACGGAAGACCAGTTGCCCTGTGAGTCGTGGGCCTAGATTTCCGAGACTCTTTTTGACGTTTCTTTTTATATAACTTTATTTTGATGATTTTCAAAGGGAAATTCGAAAAAGCGTCAGGCGCAAAGAATCATCCTGTAATAGCGTTCGACTCACAGGATGATTTTCAAAGAGAAATTCGAAAAAAGAGTCAGACGCAAAGAATCATCGTGTAATAGGGGACTTGGCTATGACAAGAATCTGTTGTCGTAGAAAAGGACGTCATATTTCCGTTTCATTCGGAATTTGTGATAACAAATTCCCCGAATTTCGAAATTCTTAATGGATTTTCCACTACGAATGGATTCTGCAATACATTTTTCGTGATTCGTAGCAAATTTTCGATTACGATGGAATTTGTGAAAGGGCTGAATATAATTTTGCAGTTTGACAAAATTGGTAAATAGGTGGCGCTACAAAGCCTGACAGAGTCTAGGTAGTTAAAAATAAAATGGTGAATAATGAATTATTGAACAAACGACATGAGATTTAAGGCCTTAATCTTTTGGAAGGTAAATTACTGTCACCCACAGTATACACATATTAAAGGTAATGTCATTAGCTTTTTCATTTTTGTTCAGTTCTGGGCATCTGTCAAAATAGAGGTATTATGGTGGAAAAATGGTGGATCCAGTGCCCCTTTCCTTGTATAAATTCAATATTTTGCTGTTGTTTCTATAATGATGCGCGTTGAGTTCCTGTGGGCACTCGAACAGCCATTTTAAATTTTTTGACGTTTTCAACTTTGACAACCTGCGCAATATATTACCTTAGATTTGTGTACTGTGACTGTCACCATGCAGCTCCAACAGTTTAGAGAAAATATGTTCTATATGTTCATCGTTTATTTTTGTACCAACACGTCGGAAATATGTCATCTTCTTCGAATGCTTTTAGTATAAAAGGACAAAAACCAAATAAATATAAAGTACAACTTCATATTTAAAATTCCATTGCATGATATTTTTGGTTTCATTAAAAATCCTCCAACTTAAAATTACGAAATACAAGTCCTATACCGCTATACCTATCACTGCATGGGTCGCGCTCAAAATTTCTATGCTACATATCACTATATGCATGTCAGTTACTACTTCCTTTCACATGCCATAGCACGTAATTGGTTATTTTGTATGGCGGCCCAACTTTCCTTATATTCACAGAAAAAAGTACATTTCAATTTTTTTCTTTCCTATAGGCGCAAGGATTCATGTTGTCGTTTTCTTTTATACCAAGTACATACAGTGTTAGAGCCCGGTGTATATATTTGTTGAAAAATAACATTAAACCTCGAAACTGTTTACCAGCCCACGTTACCTAGGACAACCAGACACATCGAAAATATAGCTACTCACAATGAGGCACAAAATAAGGCAAAATACCACAACTTAAAGGCTGTATGATGGAATTTCCAATTTCCTAGCAAATAGTGTTCTTGAAATTTTCGCTTTGTAAGGACTTAAAATAAATTGCTGGTCGGAGACAAAATACGGCCGCTTTGATATCTCTATAAGGATTATTTTGTGAAGTGAAAAAAAAGGAGAATTGAAGAAGAATAGTTCTGCATTTGAAGTGATTTTGATGTTGTCCCTTGTATATGGGGAATAGATAATGAATGGTGTGAAAACACAGCCTCTTGTGGAATTGAAAAGGCTGCAATGGGCTAAGGAGAGGGGTGAGTTTAACATAAAATTTATAATTAATTACTGATTTTGTTGATAATATAAAAATATTGGTTACAGAGGAACTGGCTCGAATGAACGAAATGTTCTCCTCGCATCACCATCAATCTTCATCGTCTTCACATCGATTTGAGCGTACCTCAATACGCACTTACTACTCCAATCTGGATCTAAGTCAATCGAATGGAAGCAATAGACAAATGAATACCGTTGGCACTAATAATCTGCTCCATCGGGGGAATAGCTATGATTTACTGAATGACGGCGATGCTACTTACACTGTCCATCGAAATCCCAAAACCACCAACAACAACAACAACAACAACCATCAAAGTCGATATTCAAATGGGTCGGTAATAAATGGAGGGCAGCAGAAGGTGAAACAACAACGAATAAGGAGTCCTAGTTTGCCTGCCATTCGTCATAGGGACTATGCCTTGGCAATGCGCCGAAATAACAACCAAAATAATATTCAAAGTCGACTAAACAATCCCGGTTGCCAGGAGGAGGATACATCGGGATACCTCAGTGATTCCCCGAAAAATAACCATACTCCCGACATTTGGTATAATAACAACAACAATGAGGACGAAAATGACGATGGGAATGATATCGATACAGCAAGCAATCGATCCAGACAAAATAAACGGGGTTATTATCAGCCGCCAATTAACAACGGGAATGGCTACCATGGTAATAAAGGATATCTGGTAAGGAGTGAAAAAATTCCAGAAAATGTTAATAACGCCCTTGAGGAAAGCCATGTCCTGGATAATGGGAACTATCATCAACCATCAAAGTAAGCCTAGTTTTCAATTTTAATGTATGTACTTTTCATGTCATTTCTCTTAACTTTCAGCTATTACATTCCGCCGACAAGTCCTTCCAATGGCAGTAGAGATATCTCAACCTCAAACACCTACCCGGTGTATCCAACAGAGCCTCTAGAATATTACCCGAAGACACGTGAAGAACGTGCCAAATGGGGCAACTACAAATACAACATGGCCGACAGTGGCAGCACAGCTAGTGGCCCAGGATGGCTAAGTCGGGGTCTGCACGACTTGAAAGACAGCGAAGATGATAACCATTCGGTGCAGTCACATATTCGGGGGCAAAATGTCCCCTTAGACCCTTTAGTTCTGGCAGAAAGGATGGATAAGCGCCGCAAAGCTGTGGAATATCACAATGCCATTAAGCAACAGCTTCAGGAGCGTGAACGTATACGACAATGGGAAATGGAAAGACACATGCAAGAGGAACGAATCGAAGAGGAGCGTCTGGCACGTCAGCGACAAGCTGAAAAAGAACGCTTGGAATACGAACGTCGAATGCAGATCGAAAAGGAAGAAGCCCAGAAGAAGAAACAGCAAGTAATGATGGAAGCAATTTCTAAGGCAGAAGTGGCAGCTAAAATGGAAAAGCAGCGTAAGCGAAGGCATAAAATTCCACCACTTGAGACTGCCAATAATGGAAGCAGCAGCAGTAGTTTAACCTACAGTAGCCCAAGTCACAGCAGTGGGATAAAAACCTTAGAGAATGATTCAGCGACGAGTGGAAGTGATTTGATGGCGGTGCAGCCTTTGCCAGAAAAGAAAATCAATATGATGGAACATCAGCAACAGCATCATAGACCTCTGATGATGGAAAAACGTGAACCAGAAATTCTGCAAGTGCTTCCAATCGAAGGCGATGATGAAGAGAATGATCATCGACATCAAGTGGAAGTTGCGGCTGAAGAACCAACTCGTGATGTTCCTCCCCCGGTGATTTCCACAAAAGTCCATGCAGCTACTGTTCCAACCAGCTCTCCAATTAAGCTCCAGGATGAAGTAAAACCCTCCAATAGTGAGAAAGAAATTCCCAAAGAATTAGACGAAGATGATGTGGGTGAGGAGAAAATTCTAATTGGAACCCCAGTGAATTTGCGAAAGAATATCAAGAAGCCATTGGATAAGAAAGTCCATCGTATTGAAACCAATCCTCAGGAAAATGAAAATGTTGCTGTGATGCTTCAGCCAACCACTCTAATACCACTGCCAGTGACCACCGATGTTTTTGGCCTTCAGAATGTCATTGGAAATCTTCAAATTGCAACATACATCATGCAGCATCAACTGAAGGTACCTCAAGGCCTAATGGAACCAATGAGTTCGAAAGCATCATGTGACGATACAACTACCCAACGCTCAGAAATATCAACTGAGAGTAAAATGACCCTAGCCGATGATGGTTTATGCAATATGTGTGGGAAATGTCATGACATAGCATCCCATAGACGAAGACATGATACTGATGACGTTTCGCCAGAAGATTCTCTAGAGATAGATCAGTCAGTTGCTGTATTACCAGTAGCTGAAGTAAATCCTCCATCAACAGGACAAGAAATTGCATTAATTGATGTAAAACCTGCAGGATCAAATTCGGAAGGACTCATCAATGAAGAAGGTTTCAGAGATGTTGAAACACAAACCGAACTTCCACTAAATTGTGACTTGTGTCTCTTCCATGATAATTTCTACAAAGTTTTGCTTAAAAGAGAAGTTTCCACAACAACAACCACGCAAACTTCAAAAACATCAAAATCAAAACCCTGTCACGTTGAAGAGAGTCCAGCAGTTTCTGAGAAGGATCATGAGACAACTACAACAACCACAACAACTACCACTACTACATTTCGAGCTAAAGCCAAGGACAAAGACAAAGATAAGGATAAGAAGAGAAAGGACAAAATGGATGCACGCCCCAAATGGGGGGTTAATCGTCCAATAGTCCAATATGTTAAAGCCAGCGATAGAGATCCATTTTGCTTGCGTAATAAGAAACGAAACACTTCAAAACCAAGTCGTAGTCAATCGGTTGATTCGCGTCTGGACGCTGTCGAAGAGGGATTCCTATTGAAAGCTCGAAATGTTTGCACCGAAATACTGCCAATCAAGACCGATGAGAAAGGTCGAATTTTTTTGAATTTTCGTGAAGCTAGTGCTATTATGAATGAAGATGAAATTAAAGATAAATTAAGGCAGAAATATTTCAGTTTTGGAAGGATTTTGCCAAAACGAAATTGGGCCTCAGCAACAAATCATGACTTGAGCTTAATGCATCCAAGTGTTGATATGGAAATGGATGGAAATTGCTCATAATAATGGATGATGAGATCTTCAACTAAACAACAACTACACTTATGAATTTTAGAAAATAATTTTCTACATTTATATCTACTTTAGAGAAACCGAATTAATGAAGAAAAAAAAAATTTATTTGTTTATATAAATAATGTAGTTTTGTCGAATAAAATATTATACATTTTTATTGCACTTTAGAAATTGGAAATAATTTTTTGTTTCATTTCGAAGTAGGTATTTCCGGACGTATTCCCTTCCCGACTTGTTCATAAGGAACCTTTAAATATTTAAATTCGGTGGCGTGACAGCTCATGTAAAATCAGGACCTAGTGACCTATACCATTTCTTTGTGCGTATTAATGGCAGGAATGGAGGGGACCTACAATTTTCTCCTGAATACGAACGACTTAGGTGAGAAATACTTTTCCATGAAAAGAGATGGGTACTCTAGTAAGAATTGTCAATTCTTCGAAAGAACCCAAACCTGTGAAAAACCATTTTTTTTATTTTTTAGGTGGCATAGGCTGGGAATTGAACCCAGGACCCTTGGTGGAGGATTTTTCGAGGTAGTAATCCGTGAAAAACAATTCGTTATATTTAGGTGGCAAAGGCTGGGAACCAAGACCTTCGGCTTAACAGTTCTAGGGAGAATTTGTCGAGGCAGTAACCCGTGAAAAACATTTCTGTATATGTTTAATGTTAGCATAGGCTGGGAATCCATTCCAAGACCTTCGCGGTAACAGTCCTACGGAGGACTTGTTTAAACTGTAGCCCCTGAAAAATATTTCTTTTTTTTTGGCATGGGAATCGAACCCAAGACTTTCAGCGTAACAGTCCTATGGAGGATTTGTTGAGGGAGTATCCCGTAAAAATATTTCTGTTTTTTAGGCTGGGAATCGAACCGAAGACCTTCGACGTAACAGGCCTGCGGAAGATTTGTCGATGGAGTAATCAGTGAAAAATATTTCTGTTTTTTTAGGCTGGGAATCGAACTTGTTGTGGCAGTAACCCGTAAAAAAAACATTTCCGTATATTTTTTGATGGCATATGCTGGGAATCGAACCCAAGACATTCGGCTTAACGGTGCTATGGAGGATTTGTCACGGCAGTAACCCATGAAAAACTTATCGGTATATTAAGGTGGAATAGGCTGTCCTACGGAAAATTTGTCGTGAAAATATTTCTGTTTTTTAGTCTGGGAATCGAACCCAATACCTTCGGCCTAACATTCCTACGCTCTAACCATTACTCGACAGTCGACAGGTTTAAATTCATGAACAAAAATGCAATAAATATTATACTTTTATAAAATTTACTATAAATTTAGATTACCATCCATTGCCACTTCATTTTATTTCAACAATCAAATAAAATAATTCTAAAACATTTCTCACACGCATTGATTAGTTCACATTATATAGAGGAGGTAGTAGGTAACTAATTTATATGAAAACTTATTTTCTCATAGATATTCAAAATTAGCTATCAATTGTTATGAGGTTGCTGTCACCTGACATAATCTCCCAGTAAAAGTGCCAACATTTCTAAATTAAAGTCCAATAAACCACTGTTTAGCACAGCATTCTTTTCAAAATCATATAATATAAGCTCCCCACGACAGCTCTCACATAGGTATACCACTGGTGCCTCCACATTTTATCACCTTTTAAACACCAAATACGTATGTTAATCCTCTAAATTTTCTAGATCTTGACAGCGGAAAAACTTATGTATGCATCCTACTCTCAACCTAAATTTTCTCAAAAAAAAAAAAAAAAAAAAACACATAGTCGCAGTCTCATAGTTCAGTTAAGTTGTGCCGAACAATGGATCCACCTGTCACAACGTCACACCAAACATCAAAGGCACAACACACAACATTCACATTCCAAAAATAATAATAATAATTCTCTATACCTATTTGAAATGAATTCAGTAATTATCGAATCCATGACAGATTAACGAGTTGTCGGAATCCGTAAGCCCCAATTTTAACACTTCAGTTCAGATATAGTCTCTCTCCAGGCCCAGGCCATCAAATTATGCTACACAAAGCATTCGAACCTAAAATCTTAGTATTTATTGATGAAAATATTGAGACAATTGTAACGATTGTTAAACAAAAACCCCAGAACCACAACATATTTTTGTGTGTGATGTTAGGAACTCATGAATTGTGTTAGAGCAGTATGGAGTTTGGAGTAGGTGTTCAAACATAAACAACAAAACAACAACAAAAAAACACTTCTGGGAAAATCCAGATCAGCCTTCCATCAGCCACCTTCTCCCGAATCAGCCACATTGTATAGCTACATCATTCAGAAATTTGGAAACAGCGGGTATCTTCTTCCCGCGCCCTCGCAACAGCCTTCAGTGGGATGTTGTCACATCTTGTGTTTGATGATACAATTAACAATTTGTGGCCGATTGTGTTGGCTCGAAAATTGAACACAAACACAAAATATTCCACTTCATCGAACGAATAGCTTAACTGTTGAGATGATATTGTATGAAAAATCTCAGGAGTTACAAACATGTTAACTTTGAAATTAAGTCAAGTGGTGTTCTTCGAGCTGGATTGATGGAGATATGGAGAGATGGAGGAGGCGTTCGTTTTTGTTCTGTTTTTCCATCATGTTATGCATGATGTCCATATTGACGTGGGGCTTTTAAGACAACAATTACAGTTAAGATGGCTATTGTAAGGAAGCTGATGGACAATGGTTCGAGAAAAGGATTGTTAACATTTTTTTTTTTTTGTATTATTCTCTCAATGAAGAATGCGCCTTTTTGAAGAAGAATTATATGAGTTGTATATCTTCAGAAAAAATGCTGCGGGCGTTTTTTTTTTTTTGTTGTTGTTTGTATTGTTGTGGTAGTTGTAATGATTTACCAGAAAGTAGTTCAAACTGTCTGTGTCTGTGATGATGAAGGCAGTTTTAATAATGAAATCCTTTTGATGTCATGGGAATTTTACTTTGATTTTAATTTAAATGGAGCAGCATCAACAATGTGGTTAAAAATAAATGCTGATTTTATATTTGTATGTATGTTAATTGAAAAATATGTGCATATGTATGCAAGTAGATAGTTTGATATGAGTAAATTTTAGCATCAAACAATCTTCTTGAAATTCCAAGTTAATAAGAACAGCACTTTTTAAACTGGATTGATTTTAATCGACACGACGTTTAAATATGTACTTAAATATTCGTAAATATATTAGAATTTTAAATTAAGATGATCCTTAACAGGCAGCACCAAACAAAAATTAAACCTCTTTAAAAAAATTAAGTATTGGAAAATTGAGTTTAGCATTGAGTTTACATTTAAAATTATAAATACTATGGGCCGTATATTCATATTAAATTTTAAACTGTTGCTAAGTTCAAAACAGGACTTAGTAAATTTTGTGCAATTAATTTCATTTTATATTTTCAAAATTTGAAGTCTAGAATTCAATAAACTTTTATTTTGACGAATGTCGAGTATTTGTTTATCGATATAGGACCTATTTTATTTTATTCAATAATTAATCTTAACTGTGGTTAAGTAAAACATGAGTTCAGCAAACGACTACAAATAAGCACCAATAATTTTTTTTTTAATTTTTTAAAACAAAATTTATTTATTAAAATAATACAAAAAAAAATAAAAATTTTAAAGAAAATCGAAATAGAAATTATTTTAACAACATAATGTACAAAAAGGTTTCATTGATTTCCTTCAGTTGTATTTTAAATGATGAGAATTAAGTTCTACTGGTCTATATTAATAAATATTTTTTTTAAAAATTTTAAAAATCATGTTCAGCTTTTTGCCAAAAATTTGAATAACGGATAGTTTTGACGTTTTAGAGAAAATTTCGTATTTTTTGAGTTAATCAATCAAAGCTTTTCAACGGCTTGATCGATTTTATCATTACTTTGGAATATAGAGTTTTTTAATATTTCCAACAATATTGCATTTAAAAATTTTGAAAATATATTTTTTTTAAATAAAATAAAAAATCAAACAAAAAATCAATTTTTTGGAACTTTTGACTTTTTTTTTATTTTAACTGCTTTCGTTGTAATTAACAAATGGTTATGGAAAAATTAAAAAAACTGGGATCAACTGAAATTTGAGCTAGAGTTTTAAACGAACTGATTTTATTCAAATTTGGAACAGAGCATTTTTAATACGTGATTACTTAGAGGAAAAATTCGAACTTTAACGTTCTACCTCATCTAAAAATTATTTTGTTTTTCTTTTTTTAATTTTCTCAAAAGAGGCTATGTAACTCTGTACTTAATGAACAAAATGATTGTAAGAAAATCGAATTAAAGAATTTTGGCAAAAAAAATTCAAATGACTTAAGGTTTAAACGGTTTTGATGATATTCATTTTTTATTCACTGTCGCGATTATCTCTTTCATTCATCTGAACTGGTTTTGTTACAGTTGCTGATCTGATATAGTTCTAAGAATATTGAAGGTTTGTATGAAACAACAAATACTTGGGTAAGCTTTTATAGGCTGGAGTAAACGCTTCTTTTAGTGGTGCTTGGTCAATTTTGTTCAATTTAATTTGAAACATTTTGCCTCTACCAGAAGTCGAACCACACCAGACTATATGAAGTGTCAATATTATTAGATTTAAATTTTTTAAATTACATAGCTATGTTTTATATAAAAAAAAAATTCAAGAAAATATCATTTTTTTATTTCTTTTGACTTTTTTAAAAATCCCTCTATAACGATATATCAAAAAAGTTTCTAAAATATTACTTTAAACTTCCAAAAGGTATCTATGCTACATTTCAACCATAAGAGTAAGTTCAGGTGAACGAGTCATAGATATTTTTGTATTTCTCTTCAAAAACTTTCAGGAAAATTAAAAAAAAAAAATGCCAAACTCCGAAAAAATTGAGAAAAAGCTGAATTTTGGCAGCTTTATTTATATTTGAAGCAGGACTAAAGTTTTAAGTGGTTTTAAGAAATCAAATTATTTAACATTTTATTTAAAAAAAAAAAATAAATAAAAATAAAAATTGTAGGTTAGGAAATTTACACATAAAAATATTTTAACATTTTTTTTTTCAAGAAAAAAATCTGCAAAGTGACAATAGCAGTGTTTTTGGGATTTAATATACGTATACAATTTTCTACACCACCGCGGCTATATGGCTGAATTTTTGTGAATATAGCTTTGTTTTACTGTCTAAAAAACACATTCCCGAAATTATTTGAAATTCAGATTTTTATTTTTTTGTCATGAAAGGCAATTACATTTTTTTAGTTTTTGTATAAATTCAATGAAAAATCCCATTTATTATTTTTAACTTTTACCAAAATTCTAAAAATTAATATAAATTAGATTCCAAAAAGATGAACAGATATAAAACAGGGCCCGTTCATCTTTTCAAATTGTTCATCTTTTCGAGCATCAATATTAGGTTGAATAAAAAGATATAATTATTAATAAAAACATTTAATATTATTTAAATAATAGGCAAAGAAAAAGTAAAAAATTATGTTGTGAATAAAGCGTTCATCTTTTCGGGTATAAAACATTTCAACTCGTTCATTTATTTGAACACTGAAAAGTGAAAATATTACGTTCATCTTTCCGAGCTGTTTATCTTATAGAACCGTTCATCTTTCCGAGATTCTACTGTATTGTTAAAAATTAAAGAATAATAAATGACACATTTCACCGAAATACATGGAAGTAATACAAACATTAAAAATATAAATTCATTATTTTAATTTTAAAACTTTGTTAGGATATATGTATCATATAAAACTTTCTAATTTCTAAGCAACTTGAACCACAATAGCAAGTACCTACGTATACGATCAAGTGGTGCATTTTATTGGTATGAACTTTATTAATTATTTTGCGTACTTTTAGTTCTTTTGTACAATGTTTTAATTCTTTTTCAAATTCGATGGAACAAAATAAAAATAAAATTTTTGTTTGTTGAAAACTATTTTAAGCGAAGACTTAAATTGTCATTGAATTTAAGCTACATAAATATAAGAAAAAATAATTTTACCACGAGAGCAAGTTCGCAGTTTTTTCTTCTTCTATATAACGTTTAGCTTAATATTTAATACGAATATAGTTTAATAATGTAAAAATATCTTTAACGAAAAAATTAAAAAAAAAAAATCAAAAGTATACATAGGTCTTACTAAAAACATGGATTTTTTAATTGAAAAAAAAAGTAAAAATATTATTAGAATATTTTATTTTATATCATCGCCACTGTCACCCTAAAGCTTATTTCAGGCATTCTTATTCATATGACTATATTTATATACAAACTCTTAGAACCTTAAATGTTGATTAAAAGTCTTATGTTAATAAAGTTAATCCTAGTCATGTAAAACACAAATCTTAAAATGTTAATTTTCCATATAATTTAACGATACCGACAATAATTTATTTTAAAGACCACTAATTGATCATTTTACAAGCTTTTCTGATTGTTGTATTCTAAATTCATCTATTGTCATAAAATTTAAAAAAAAAAAAAAAAAACAATCTCTGAGAAAATTATATTTTCCCACCACTCAACTGGACATATAGAATGTTGCTCATATTATAAATATATAAATTTTGACCGGATAAAACATTATTTTATTGCGCTCGATTAAGATACAGAGAGGAGCATCACTGAGGGAACAATAAATAATCAAATCACCTCATGAACTTGACCCCATGATATTTTTTTTTCTCTCTCACTCAGAGACAATAATAATATGTATTGTGGTGGCACCTTAAGAAGAATTAACAAATTTCAATGGTGGAAGGTCGATCAGAGCAGGTGTTCTCAACACATTACTCAAGGAAGATGCAATTGGCATTATATACCTAACTATAATACTAGCGCCCGTTTGGTCGTCGTCATCGTAATCGTCACACAGTCAACTCACCATCGAATCGTCGTCTTCGTCGTCGTCGTCGACACCGACTATGACCGAAATCGTGCACAAAACAAAACAATTCTTTCTCTGGAGGACTCCACCATTCATATTGTCGAATCGGACATTGTTGGTATAGAGATGCCCCCCAAACACACAATATCGACAAAAGTCATTCCATATCCAATTGAATGCGCGCACTCCAATCTCTCGACTTGAGAGTTGGAAACGCTTCTCCATCGCATCGAGGGCAAACCGATCGAAGCTGAAGCTTATTAGCTTCTTGGCAGCCATCAACGATTGTTGTGAGTTATGATGTCATGGTGGTTGGCATCCGGCACCCCATTCATACATTGACTCCTAAGGCACCTTTTTATAAGCCCCATAGCCCGACAAGAGCAGCCACCACTTCACCTGTGCCTATATATAAGCACGCAGTAGTGATGGCCAGAAGAGGGCAAACTATAGGCGAGTTCCGTTCCGAAGATGCTGATGATGGGCCACATGGGCAATCGGCACTCCACTCTTGAAAAAAAAAAAAAAAAAAAAAAAAAAAAAAAAAAAAAAAATTCAAAAAAAAAAAATCACGAATTTATTTTATTAGTTTAACATCGTTTGTAAGGAGTGGTTTTTGTGTCAGTGCGATTTTCAATAACATGGGTCGCAAAGCTATAACAACTACTTCTACGGACGACGGACTACCTTGGTTGATACCTTACCTACCAACTTTATTAAAAAACAATTTTTGTACAAAGTAAAAAAAAAAAAAAAATTAAAATTGAAACAAAAGATGAATTAAAACAAAAGGTCCAATAAAATATGAGTAAATCGATGTTGGCCGTTTGTTTGATGATGTCTGGAGGTGTGATAGTAGTGCTAGTTCGTGGAATATTTGATCTGCCGGTGCGATCGATGCGCGATGTCCCGCGAGAGATGTTGTAAGCTTAATGGCCAAAGCGTGCCGTTCAGCCCCCCGATATGATGATAATGATGATGATGGAATGAGACGCTGAAAGGTATTTTTTTTTTTTTTTACTATATGGTCATTCGATTTAGATGGGTTAAGACAACACAACATTATGGGTTTGTGATTTGATAGTCAGGACAATAATTCACATTGTGACAGGTCAATGTGAATTCAAGGCGGTAACTTGTACCGCCGAGCATGTATATACAATTGATGTAGATACAATGTTCCAGCATCTCAAGTAGGAATTTCTGGTGATTGCAAAAATATACACGAGTTACAAGGCGCAATAATAATATGTACTTCTTCGATATTTCCATGAGATCTGGGCTAAAATTTCCATAAAGCTTATGACAGCCTTTAGCAGTAAGTAAAAGATTTATCAGTGACGTTGAAAATGATATGACCTTACATATAAGTGTTGAATAATGCTGTTTTGCTGCTGTTGTGCTGCATTCTAATAGAGAACCAGAAGTTTGAATGCTTATACTTTTGGATTTGAGTGGACATTTTTTATGCAATATTTTTCAAAGTATTGTAACGAGCCTTAATTCCAGAAAATAGATCAAGGGTGTAATGACTCTCAAGAATTTAAACTCGCCTTATAGTCGAATAGCTTTAAAAAAATGTTGTAGTTTCCTTTTAAGATTTATGAGCCTATAAGCTTTTATTATATCTGACAATTCATTGCTGGTTCATTTTTGGACAGAGTTTCAATTTTGGCCCCTTTCTGGGTTATAAAACTGTTAATATGTTAACCTACAAAATTACAAAACCCTTGAGACAATAGCCCAAATTTATTGTATCGAACATGAAATGAAAATATGAACATCTTTTCTCATCTTTTAAATTTACAAAACTGTTCATTCATGTAACATGTAGTATGACAGACAGTTTGGGCGCCAAATTTGAATTCCACATATACAAGAAATCTCTCTCCGATGATGATGATCTGATGGCCGATATATGTGGCGGCTCGTCATATATAAACCCTAATCTCTTGAATTCAATCAATAATTCGTTATGATTAATTGATATCACGATCTAATCTATCACAAGGCTTCAATTTATTTGTTTTGTTTCTCATTTGCCCTCGCATCGGTTCAATCAGTCATTTTCGTTTTTTTTTTTTTTTTTGAAAATCTATTTCATTTCAGTTTCAATAAATTCCATAGGCCCAAGGCAAAAAGGCAGCCAGAAGAACAGCGCCAAGAGATCAACGGGATTACGTTGTTAGTGTTGTTACACTCTCAAAAAAAGATCGATTATTGGCATCATCGCGTTAGGGTGCATCATATCACGGCTTGTTACTTTCACAATATAAACGGATACCCATTACAGATATAGGTAAGGTACGGACGAAATGCAATGTAACCTTTTGTAGGTACAAAACGGACGAACGATTAAATAAATCCGCATAGAGATAGAAAATGAAGGATGGATTGATCGGGGTGTCCAACAGATGGATGCCAAAGGGCATAAATGCAGTCATGCTAAGCCAAGTCCGGACAGACAGGCGCATAAGACACAAAACTATAGTATAGATATATCCAATATCCCATATAGACTCCTCGATATACCTATAGACAGGAAGAGGAGTGATTGCAACAGATTGGATATCCATCTCTCCCTGAGTCAAAAATTCGTTCAAATTTGTTTGCTGTTGTCAGTTTTGACTCACGGAACTTACATAAATCGAGTGTAGAACAGCTCAGTCAGACTCGAGAGTTCGAGAGATGTGTATAAGGATCATATCATAAGCCATCCATCATATTTACACCTAATTGATGTTAAGATATTTTTTATTCCGATCTCCAGCTATATGTACATTGGAGAGTAAGCAATATACCTATACAAAAATAAAAAGAGTATAACACTATAACAATGGGAATGAAATCGGTGATTAATGATAATTTGTTGGCAGTGATTGGTAGATGATGGAAAAGGATGTAAGTATTTCATGGATATCATTTTGATTTGAATTTCATTCGTGTTTTGTTTGCTTGTCAAAATAAATGCTGCAGGCAACATGAGTATAGGTATATATAAAAAAAAGGGTCGAAGATCAGTTTTTTTTCCAATTGTCATGTGTGTAGTGTATAACAATTTGAAATGATAGATATAGGTAGGTTATGTATTTTAAATTTTAAATTTAAGTGAAGAATATTTTGTTTTTATTTCATCTCAGGGTACATTTTTTTGGGGTGATTCCTAATTTTGAAAATCAGTTATCTAATCAGATATCTACTATGAAATTACTTGATAAAAAGAAAAGGTATCTATATCGAAGTAAAAAGTGCAGAACATAGTATTTAAAAAAAAATTATTAATGCAAAAAATCTGCAGAATCAGAACCATCTTTTGGCAATTTCAGTGTAACAATGTTGTTCTGAATATTTAACAGAAAAAAGCATAATTCAAAACCTTTTACTATATAGATCGCCATACAAAATTTGGCAGTTTTTATTTTATTTTTGAAAAAACATTCAAAAATTACTAAACGAGGATCTGTCGTCTGTCGTCGTCGATATGGTTTTGCGGTATTCAAGAAAATATATTATATTTCATATTAAATCCTTGAATTAAAATTTGGTAAAATTGTAAAAAATAAAAAAAATTGTAAAAAATGATAAGAAATCTTCAAATGTTTACCAAAATTGTCCACGGACCATCTGTCATCCTTTTGTCAGAAGTCCTAATTATTGATGGCGTCATATCAAAAACCTTAGTGAAAAGTGATTATATTGAAAATTGAGTGGCGCCATTTGATTCAGCATTAAAAAACACATAGAAACGATACCCAAATCGACGTAGTTCCAAAAAGTTGAGTTTTTCATTCAAATTCGCATCCCTTTTTTACCCGTTTACTCCTCACCCAAAAAATCGAAAAAAAATACTATTTTTGCATTTGGAAAATCACAAGATCTACATTTCCAGTGTCAAATTAATGTTAATCACAATTTTTCAGTAATGTACACTAGTTGTAACCTTGTTTTAGAAGTCTTTTATTGATGACGTCATGCATGCATGCTCATATGATATCTAAATAAAGGTTTTCACAAAAATTCAGCTTTTTAGGATTTCTTTTCCTAATTTTAATGTGTTTATAATCAAATATCGGAAAAACAGTGTGCATGATCCTTTAAAGTCAAATTAGAGCATATACTCCGCCACGCCACACTACAATATTTATTTGGTAATTTGTGTCTGAAGTACTCTTGGGTAATATTTTTTCGAAAAATCTTTGTTAAAAAGCTTCGCATCTTTCAGTTGCCTTGCCAGTTAGGTCTAAAAAATGACCGCGAGTTGCAGGCCTGAATTATTTTTCGAAAATGTAGAACTAAAATAGTAGATAATATACATATAATATGTATCGTTGTTATTTTTATGGACTGCAAAAATAAAAGTCCTATTTTAATAATTAATAGATTTTTTTTTAATCTGTGGAACCTGTTTTAAGACAACCAGGAAAAATACGTACAGCCTTAAAATTAAAAAAAAAAATTGTCAGGTTTAAAAAGCACTAAGTACTTATAGTTTAAAGAAAATCATACGTTATAAGCGTTTAGGCTACAAAACAGACACTCACCGTAATATCATAATTGACTAAAATTTTGAGTTAAATTTTTTTAAAGAATCCGCATAATTTGTCAGTGTATCTTCATTAATAATATCGCAAGTATAAACTATATAAAATGGGGTTCTGCATGAAAAACCGACCAAGCACCAAAAAATTGAAAATTTAGAATATTTAGTTTTTTCTTCCAACATTTTGGTCTAAATATTAAAAAAAAAAATTACTTGTCTTAGAAATAAAATGGTATACTTATACCTACTTACATAGGGTTAGATATGAATAGAATCTTTTTTTTTTTTATTTTCAAAAGTTTCATTATTAGCTAAAATAATTTAATAAAAATTTTATAAGCTTATAAAAACAATAATACATTTTAAAATTTTAAATATTAATGGCCAAATTCATAAATAAACACTAAAATCACTTTTATCTAAAGTTCTTCTAAATTATATCAGACCATTCAAATATTTCCGTTTCAGCTAGCTATATTGAGTTTGTCTCACATCTGTGGATGCAAATTCGCCTTTTATTTAAATGCTCTGAAAATGGTGTTCATTATATTTACTAAGTTTATTTTTCAATTATTTGAATACCTACTAATAATTAAAAAAAAAAATTGAATAATGTCAAATCAGTATCTTATCTTATCCCATGAGGAAAATCGAAGTTTTCTAATCATACTTGTGCTAAAGGTGTTTTCAGTCGGCATAGTTCTCATAACACCCTGGTATACAAGTATCTACTCCAACAAAACCAAACTTTGATTTTATTAAACTTCGACTGTAAATTAAGCAGTTCTGCTCTTCATTTTTAACCATACCTATACCAAAAGAAAAATTAACTAACAAAATTACAATACTATTCTTATTCAGCCTCGAAGGCAGAATTAATCTACATAGATTTTTTTTTTTTTTATTTAAGGAATTTTCTCCAAAACTGGGCGTATATATTTTTTATAGCGCATCATTATTAATAATTTCCAAGATTTTGAAAATTGCCTCTATCTCATATATGAGCTGTGTATAAGCAATATGGATTAATTTTAATTTACATAACTTTATTTTTCAGATCCATTGTTCATAAAAATGTGTGGATTCCAAGTCTAATTTAGAAATCGAAATAATTAAAATTCAAAAGGTGAAAACAATATAACACACACCAGCACTAGCTAATGTTTATTAATAGATATTACGTTTGACCCGCTGCTGCTGCTGTTACTGTTGCTGCTGCTGCTGATGCTGATGCTGATGCTTCTGCTATATAATAGTGGATGTTGGTGCTAATCGAAACCCCTTTAGCGACTTGGATATATGTAGTAGGTATCATAAATAAATTAATATTTTTTTTTTTTTGTTCCTTACCACAATAATGCATTGGACTAAAACCAACTTATAATATGTTCTGATGTTGGTCGTTGGGAAACTAGATACTTTGCCGCTCAGTGGGATAGAAATAGCTTTTGTTTTCATCGAACTTCAATAATTTGTATATTTTTAAGTTTATGATCTCTAGGAAGTGGTTCATTTTACATTACCGTGAAACTTGACTTTTTTTCGAAGAAAATATTGATGGTGCTTTGTTCCGCTGAAGTCTGAAGATATAGTATGTATAGAGTTTTTATTTTTTAGTTCGATATAATCAACATAAGAAATTAATTAAAATGAAATTAATTTAGGCGTTTTAGTGTTGGTTTTATAACCTCTTATATGTTTAATCTCATATGCAAGATCAGGAAATGATTATTTTATGTAAATCTATCAATAATAATATAATTGATCGAAGTTTTTATTTTTTTTCTGTTAATTTAAAATGTGATAGCGACAGAAAGGTGAAATTTTAATTGATTTATGTGGAAGGGATTTTTAAGAATTAGAAATTTTGGAATTTTGAAAATTCCTTTGCAAAATTTAAACCACCAAACCAATTTTGAAAGAATTATTCAAAAGATTAAAGCTGCGGTAGGTCCCAGCAAAATCAAGACTATAACTCTAGCAATATTTCATGAAATTTAATAATCCATTGATTTTATTAAATTAAAATGTTTATTAAGAAAAGTTCGAAAACGATTGCTTTTACGAAAAAAAAACGTATAATAAAACAATATAAATAAGACTATTCATATAAATTACAAATTATTATAGGCATATTCTTTGAATAATTTGGAGCTTTGTATTAATTCCTATAGACTTTTAACGTAAGTATTTAAGGGATTGAATTATAAATAAATGTTATTGGGCTATTTTTTCTCAATTCTTAAATTCAGTTATAAATAAATGTGATTGGGCTATTTTTTCTCAATTCTTAAATTTTATTTAAAAAATTGCTTAAAATTGTCAAATTCACAAAATCAACTTTTTTGTTATGCTTTGATTTCTTTGATGCCCAGTGACTAGACTATCCAGTGCACTTGATCTTTTGGCTTATTGGCCTACCTTATAAGTCTATCTAAAAAATATGAGTTAATATAATTAATGCCCCTGGTATATCTCAAGATCATCTTCTTTTTTTAATTTTAACATACTTAATCAACACATAAAATAAAACAAAACAAAACAAAAAAAAAATCAACAACACAAATACATCGAATATCTATACTTAATTCCATATTTTAGTTTACGATTTCAAAGCTCATTTGTCATAATTTTTAATTATATTCAAATTCGACAACATATCGAATGTTCACTTGACATAAAAAAAAATTGAATAGCAAAATAGCAAATAAAATACAACTCACATAACAATAATTATTTATTTATTTAAAGAAATATAAACAAAAAGAAAAACTTATATAAAGGGTGTTTTTTTTTTTTGAAGACTTTCAAGCTAGGTTGTAATTGTTGTCAGTTATTTGACATTCATTGTCAATATTGATTAAAAATTCATCATATACAATTACTTTTTATAAAGGTCAGGAGTGGGCATATTAGTTTCTTGAGCACTGAGTACATTGAATCAGACCGATTCATTTTAACAAAAAAAAATAAATCGTTTAGGTATATATGTACCTTATGATAAGGCTCATTTTTTTCCAATAATAATGTTAGCGTGAGCACCCCAAATTGACTTTTATTGGTAAAAAATATATTAAATTATTAAATTTAGGAAATCATTAAAAGCTCAAGATAATCAATATATCGTCGTCGGCTAAATACGTAGAACTGCTAAGTTCAATTTGACAAATTTTGCAGAAGAGCAAAAAAAACGTAAACTTATTTACCTAATACAATTTGTGTAGGATCTTGTTTCTTAAGAAAATGACATTAAAATCACAATTTTATTAAGCAGCTTTATGCATTCAACCGGCAACGGTATAGTATTAAAAACATAATTTCATGACTATTCTTTCTGGTTTTTAAAGTTTCAAACAATTCCAGCTTAATTATATAAGTTGATTCAAATAGTGTTAAAGTCTTTATTGTCTCCTACTTGGGTGATTAACTTTGGTAGTACATATTATATTATAGAATTTGTATTATAAAAAAAACCTTAGTATTAATTCTTATTATACAATTTGTTATTTTTGATACTTTTACCTGTTAAAGGAAAATTATTAAAATGAAGTTAAAGATGTAGTGTGTTTTTGTATAGCCTTTTTAATACGTAGGTGTGAACTTAGAGGTAATAAAAACGGTGTCTGTGGTAAGCGTTCATATCAATTTATATCACAACAATGACATGAAAAACAGTTGATGAGAAATACAGGATTTTTTTATTTACACCAAGGATATGTTCTTAAACAGGCGATTATATCAAGTTCTAGTTCAAGACTAGCAAATTAATTTCATATCTTGAGGTAAAATTGCATAAGTCAAGATTTTATTTCGTTGAAGAACTTCAGTCAACCATAACTCTCTGGTCTGCCAAAAGCACTCGAACGAAATAACATTGCGATTATGAAGAAGTGCAAAAAAGTGTTTAATCTGTTGGCCAGAGCTTTTTGGTTTGTATATGTTCATCTGGGCGTCTGAATGCATTAGGGTGGTCTTTGTAAAAATATATTTAATTTTGATTGCATGGGGGGACATAATGAAATAAGTATAAAAATTCGTGAAAATTTTTAGTTTTTAATAAAATGTTATCATCATACTCCCGAGTCCCGACGCACAGTCACCGGTTTCGACTTTTTTGGTTGCTAAAATTTAAAACTAATAAAGATATCATAAATTATTTTTTATTTTTAAAGGAATTTCTATAACTATCAATATGGTGTTTTCAAAAAAAAATATATTTAAAGGGTGTTTTAGAATTTTCTGTGGAAAAAAGAATTTTTGCTTAAGGCGGTTATAGACATAGTTTGTATTTCACTTTACAAAGGTCAAAAGTTTATAGTTAGAGTTGGTACAAGAAGATTGTTTTAAAGCTTGTATTTGAGTGTAACAGTGGGGAAGAATAAAATAAATCGGTACGAGATAAACAGTGTGGAAAAATAAAATAAATCATTTTTTTGATATTTTTGTTTATTTGTTTAATAAATGTAGGTATATGTCTCCCTAAGTCGTACTCTCTCTAAGTCGAATTTCTCTCTAACTCGAATTTTTTCGCGATATTTTATCATTCCCTTCAATTTTCCATACAAAAACCATTCTCTAAGTCGAACTCTATCTATCTCTCTCGATTATTGGCATCTTTTTTCCCCCTTTAAGTCGAATTTTGTGTAGCACAAAACAAAGAAAAAAAACATCATCACTTCAAAATTCATATTTGGGTATAGTATAACTACGACCCATCAAAACCTTAATATATGTATATGTATGTGTCGCGTGTACCATCATCGTCAGCTGTTCGTGTTTCTTCTTAATCCCTGGTACCTCAATAAAAAGATACAGTTTTTAGAAATTTGCAACACAAAAACAAAAAAAAATTGTTATGCTTTTCTTTGTGTTGTTGGTTGCTTTATATACATAATATTTTAACCTTTATTTATTTAATAAACCTTTTAAAACAAAAAACTGTTTCCCTCTATAACTCGAAATTTTCCAAAACTCTCTCTAACTCGAACAAATCTTCGTATCCCGTGAAAATTCGACTTAGGGAGAATCGACTGTATTATTCAATTAAAATTTTTCTAACAAAAGTATGAATGATTTGCATACATTTTTCAAAACATGTAGTATCTACGTAAAGCTGAAATTTAAATAGAAAAGCCATATATCGTCGTCAAGAAATCTGATGATTTTCGTCCAAAAACAGAAAATAAGAAAAAAAGCAGAACCACCTGCGATTGTTGTGGTAGATATTGTTGCCTTCGCCCACACAAATAAAGTATTTGTATGAACTGCCAACAACTTCAAGCTAAATTAGTATTTTTAAATTACTATTTTCTTATTGAAATATATAAAATACCTATAATTATTAGAAAAACTATGATTTTTGTTAGAATTTCCTATTTCCTGAAAAAAATCGAATAGAATTTTGTAAAATTTCAGTGATCATTATAAAACATAAAAAATTAATAGAAAATTGAATTTTGTTCACTGAGATATTAATCCCAAGGCAAAAAAAAATGTATGAGTATTTAAACATGCTCCGGGGTCCAAATGGACCTTATGACCTAAATTAGGGTTAAGCGTATTTTATTGAATTTAGGTTAGAAAAATCAAATAAATACATAAAACAAATAAAGAAAATCTTCTTGCTTTGCTCGTTGTTATCATTATGATTTTATTTTAAATATTGTTTGAACAAAATTACTTAAAAAAATTGATATTTTTTGTTTGAGTCATCACACTAGCAGCAGTGTTCGCCGGTTTAAAAAATATAGACTGGTACGTATATGTTACTCTTTTCAAAGTAGATTTCCAATACTTATACACAATGAAGCAAGTATGGGCTTCTCAAATATACATCCGCTATTTTTAATTTAAAAACAAACTGTTTGGAACCAGTTTCGAGTCAATTTCAAATTAAAAAATCCTGGTTTATTCAGATACAAAATTGTGGTAGATTTAGATTTTGTTTGGTATAGATTGGAAAATTAATTCTTCAGCTGTTATTTTGGTATTAATTTATACCAGGAATCAATTTGTTTAATACTTTAAGCTTATACAAACGAGAAATGTTGTCTAATTCAACATACAAAAAAAAAAAATGTTGTGATACTTAACCAAAAACCCGATATCTATGATACTTGCATCGTTACGATCATTTTTTTAGGATACGATTTTCGATGTTTATGATTTTACGCTAAATTATCCAATTTCTCATCTACAAGAATAATTTTAAATAGAAAAACTCTTCAGAATGTTCGAAATCCTTCCAAGGTAATAATTTGGTAAGATTTTAAATTTTGTTCTCGATTTTCGTGACATATCAAACTTTGTCTTAGTACCTATATACTATACTGATTTATTTATTTATTTTAATAAAATATAAATTAAAAAAACCAAAATAAAAATAAAAACACTAATTCACTTCTCAAATGACTCTTCCTAATTATATTGGTGTTTTTTTTTGCAAATATTGCTGCCTATATTTAGGTTTAAAAATTATTTTATCATTTGAAACTCTACCCTCCAGACTATTAAAATTTTACTTAAAAAAAAAATTTCACATCAAAAAATATAACACACATCAGATTTATATCCCTGAATTAACGGCGTCGTCGTCGGGTCTTAATCGGACGACAAGTTTTGTTTCTCTGATCATTAAGTCCGTCCGATTCAGAAAACAAACAAAAAAAAAAACAAACTCCAAAAAAACTACAAAATTGCGGTCCAAAGCACGCCTTATATGGATAAGTATTTCCATCGAAATCATAATTCAGTCTGTCAATATATGTCTGGGTGTTGTTGCTTTGAAATAATTTTTTATTTTTTTGACTTTTTGTTCCAACTTCAACCGCACAGAACACTGTTTTAATTATTTGAACCAATTAATTTTCCTAATTTAATCTTTCGAAATATCGAGAGTTTTAACAAAAAAAAAGAATGAAAAGAAAAGAAACCAAAGACAAAAAAATTTTAAAAGAAATCCGATTTAAATTATCATCACTGTCACCAAATCGGGGCATCAGAGATGTATAAGGCGGGAAGAAGAAGAAGATTCAGGGACACAAAGTGTTTTTTTTTTTTTTTTTTTATTTGGACTAAAATGCTTGTATATATTTCTGAAAATTTGGTAAATTAATATACCTATACCTATATAAGACCTGATTAAAGCTTAACAAAGTGATACATGTTTCACGTAATTAGTGCTCATCTGTTATGGTTTAACGTGTTGGAGAACACAAAATTGAACAACTTAATGCAGATGATGGGTTGGGTAAATCAGGTATATAACATATAAAATATATGTATATATAGGGTTAGGTTTGGGGCGGCTCATTTATACCTTTTGTTTTATTATCTAATTTAAATTAAGATTTTAAGGAGAAAAGTTTAACGACGGAAGAACGAATTACGTAATGGATTTCATATGGAAATTTAAGGCTTGTTATTTAAGGAATTTATTTTGTTAGGTATATTTTTGTTCGATTTTTTTTTTATTTGTAGAACATGATGGTTTAATTAAGGAATGTTAGCCAAAGCAATGAGAATTTCCTTCAATCAAGCCCGAACGACTAGACCGTTTTTAATGAAATTTGGTACAGAGGCCATTTATATAGGTTTTATAACGCAAGAAATTTTTTAGTGGAGTAAGGAGGGGGTGTGTGTTTGTGGGGTAAGTATCTCATAAAAATTTGTGTCTCAACTTAAAAAAAATTAGACCAGCGCACTAAAGCCCTGTGATGATTTAAGACTAGAAACAGGGTAAGGCAAAAAGATTTTGGTGGGAGGCGAAAATATATCATAAAAATAAAAAAATATTTTTAAGTATCTAGTTGGAAACTATGTGTCTGTATTCGAATTAAAATGAGAGCGATTCCCCAAGCCCTGTGTTTTTAGCAGACGATAACCCAAGATTATTTTAGGGGGAGGGGGATATCTAATAAAAAAAAATTTAAGAGGTTATATGCTGTTTCTGAATATGAAAAAAATTTACAGCAATTTCTTAAGCCCTGTTCTTTTAGTCATATGCAAAGGATACCTCAAGAAGATTTTCTATGTTTGTTGACATGTTTTTTTCATAAAAATCAATAGATATTTAAACAAAAATTGGAATCTATTTGTCTGAATTTGAAAAACAATCATATCAATTCTCTAAGCCTTGTGTATTTTAGCCTATACAAGAAGATTTTGGGGGAAGGGGTGAGGGATATTTCATATAAATTAATAAATATTTTTAAGAAGTTGGTTGGCTAGAATTAAAAAAAAAATAGAAAAAAATCCCAAAACCACGTGTTTTTATTCTAACGCATGAAGATTTTCTCGAAAGGGGAAAGGGGGGAGGTTAACTTATAAAAATATAAACAGTTTTTTGTGGAGGGTACATAATATGTGTATATATTTTAAAATCAAAAACAATGAGAGAAATTCCCAAAGCTCTGTTTTATTAGTGTGGGAAAGAAGTAACGCATAAAGATTTTGGGGGATGGAGGGGAGGGTAGCTCTTAAAATGAAATAAATATTTCAAAGTAGTTGAAAGGTACATGTGTGTCTGACTAAATAAAAAAAATAATAATTTCTTATGCCCTGTGTTTTTAGCCTGAGTAGAGGATAACGCAAGAAGATTGTGGGAGGAGGTGATATCTCATACAAAATATTTCTTTAAATTAAGAAATTAGAAACTAAATATCTGATATAGGTATTTGGAAAAAATTAAAGTGATTCCCAAAGCTCTTGTGTTCTTAACTTAAACAAATGATAACGCAAGAATAAATTCCGGGAGGGGAAGGGGGATATCCCACAAAAAAAATTAAATATTTTAAAAAAATTGGTAGCTGAATAAAAAAAAAAATTGAGCATTTCCCTAAGCCCTGCGTGTTTATAGCTTATAAAGCAGAGGAGCTTAAAGCCTTGCACAATTCAAAACATACTTCATTGATTAAAAGCTATAAGCTATACTAAGGCACCAAGTTTAAACGACTTTCTAATTAAATGACGTTTTTATTATATTTACCAACACGGATCTAGAAGTTGTTTCTCAGAAGAAAATATGACTATTATATTTCTGATTTATAGACTAAAAAACAATAATAATTAGTTAAACGCTAGAAATATGTTTTGTTATAGAAAAAAAAATATAATTTACTCGTTGGTTCATTAAATTTAAAATAACACCTCCTTTTCAATAAAAATTATATTTCCAGCTCCAATGTGGTTTTTTTTTTGTTATTTTTTAATTAAACTTACAAAAAAAAAATTCATTTAATTTATAATCACTTTATAAATCGTTATGGTTTCCTTTACACTAATACTTCATGGATTAAGCACAGTTGAACAAAAAAAAAAAAAAATGATTCAGTATGGCATGTCCATTAGGCAAGGCAGGCATGCAATTAAAGTCGAAACAAAAAATACTTTTTCCCGCACTCCGTATAGATATGTATGTATACAAAAAAAAAAAAAAAACAATCACAGCTGTATATGGCATTGCTTTGCTAATTTTCATCACCCAGATGCACTTTTAATGCTTCTGTTTTATTAATTATAAAACTTTTCATTAGGCATGAGAGGCACATCAGACATTCTCCCTTTAATTCATTCACCATAAACGTTTAATTATAAAAGATTGTCATTAAATTGTAATTTTGCAAAAGGCAAGCAGATATACGAATATAGCTTTGCATAAGTCTCCTATACCTATATAAGTACCTTCCGATTTTATATTATGATTATGTGGATGGATGGGCTCACATTGGTGCAGAAATCCCAGAGTTTTGAGGTCAACAATGGCAATCTATACCCCGCGCCCAACCATCGCACCGCACAGAGATACGAATATAACATGAAATCAACAACTATCCATTGTGTGAGAAATATCTGATCAAGCAAAAGGCGCATCTTCTCTATCCCATCAATGACATCCATCTCGCGAAATGAGTACCTTACTTACCTATACCGATGCCGTTTCATAATGACCTCATTAACCATTGCATACTGTAATATATGTTTCCACAAAACATCACAGAGGTCTTTTGTTTTTTTTTTTTTTTGGTTTTACAATCATCAAACTACATAGCCTTTGATGGCTAAAACAAATGATTAAAGTACCTTACTCGCGCTAAAGACGTATATACCACCAACGAAAGCCCCTCCTCTAATCAAAGGCGATTTGTGTTGGCACTTCCTCCCGCTAGAGGAGCTCGCGAAGTGTTGTGTTCTTCTCTTCGAGGAACAACAGAAAAATCAATCAAAAGCTAGAAAAACTCTGTTTAAGTCGTGCTTCGAATGACCCTCTCTCGCATCACACCTGCATAGTGCACAGTGCCTGCACTGAACTTATGCGACAAGTAAGGTATAACCTCCCCATCCTAATAGCATCATATATGAATGTATATATACACAGAACATAATATAGTATAAATGCTTTACGCATCCTCTCGATGGATATGAGAGAGTTAACCCGTTAAGGTGACACAATCCCCAGCAAACACCGATATCCCAACAGATTGTGCGACACCTAACGAAGGGAGATGGTAACAGGCTTAGCTAAAAAAAAAAACAACAACACTAAACCAAATGCGACTGAATTTTATCGGTGCAAAATCTAACACGACATCTATCGTTTTTCATCCTAATCACTGCAGTTTGCAGTTCTATGTTCGTCCGCATGTCCATCCGTGTGGCGTGCTATATGCGATACTGCAGCTTACCGTTCGTCTGCAATCATTCGTCACTTGATTTACGTGCGATAATCAGAAGAAAAAAAAAAAGGAAACACAAAAACAAAAACAAAAAACCTCAAAAAAACGCATATCTATTCGTCAGATTTTCCTGCCTGGAGTTGGTATCAGCATCTAACACCAACACACACAGTATTGCCAGATTTTATGCAAAAGGAGGTTAAGTAAAGATACACAAATTTATTTAGAAAAAATGACGGGAAAAACCGAGGAAATTATTTAAGTTTTTAAATCCAACAAATTTAATTGTTGTTTTTTCAAAATCATAAATCTCCGAAAGATTTTTTTACCGATTGCTTTAAAATTTTGACATAATGCCAAATACGAATGCAACGAACCATTTTTTGAAAAACAGCTTGAACTATTGGAAGATCTGGGCAATCTAAGAAGATTTCCCAGTTTTATTGTCAAAATAATGAGGATACAAAATGTTTGAATCGCTTGTTCAAAACTTAACTATTTATAGGGTGAAATGGGGTAAATATATTTAAAGGATGAAATGGGGTGATATGAAAAACAACGTTTCTTAAAACTATTTTTGTTTTTGAAAAAATATATTTTGGGTGGTGATTTTGAGGATATTTTTAAAATGTATATATTTATAGGGTAAAATAGGGTTAAATATTGAAAACCAAAAAACAACATACGATTTTTCTCAGCAATTTCAATTATATAAACAGGATTGCTCTGCAAATTTTTTCAGATTTGTTGTAAATAATATTAGGAAAATTGCATTTAATATTTAAAGATGTATAGGGTGAAATGGGGTAAAAACAAAAAAATCGTATCCGACTTAAACAAAAAAAAATATTGTAAAGGATTGTATATGAATGATGGTTTTATGGTTTTATTTTTGAAAAGTTATAATAAGAGGACTGAATTTGAAGACATTTTTTTATGTTTAGTAATTTATAGGGTGAAATAAGGAAAAAGTAGCATCCGATTTTAAATTTTCTGTCTAAACTATTTAAGTTACATATGAACTGGATTTCTCTGCAAAATTTTTCAGTTTAGTTATCAAAATATTGAGGTACAAAATTGAATTTAAAATTTACCTTTTTATAGGATGAAAATGGGGTGAAAAAAAATGGGATCCCATTTTAAAAAACCTTTTTGTGTTTGAAAGAAAATTATTTGGTGATGTACTTCGGAGATCGCCTAATTACTAAGTATTTTATAAATTTTGTTAAATATAAAATATATACATATACCTATAGGGTGAATTGGGGTAGGTACATAGAAAAATGATAGGTATTCGATTTTACAAACTCTTTGTTTTTGAAAGGAAATATACTTAGAGAATGGACTTCAAAAATTATTTAAGGGCTAAATAGTTTTCAAAATTAAACATTAAATATGGTGAATTGGCGTAAAAACGACATTATATATTTAAAAACACTTTATTTTAAGCAGGGCTTGCTGGCTTCAGTTTACCTAATGAGTTCTCTTCACTCAATGAGCTAACATCGGGAGTCTTTTTTACTCTCGAAACCAAAAGTGAACCAAAACTGAATGAAAAGTAAAAAAAATCCACAATTACGGGCGCATATTATATATATGGATAACGAGCAACGAACACGTATTATCATTCTTCGTTAAATTTCGAAACTGTAAAGATTGAGAAGCAGAGCTCGGGTAAATTATCTAAAACGACAGCGTGACAAATTTGAAAAAAAAAATCTATGGTCCTTCTAAAGACAATAGAGATTATCCTTTTTTTCATGATGATGGCAATGCTGTTTAAAATTTAGTATCAACGGTCACCCGAGAGATGACTGTAATGTTTCCTTAATTTATCGCATTAATAAGAAATCGTTTCTCACCGTAACGCCTGTGAAGAACAAAAAATAAGATGAAGATGATGAAGAAAAAGAAGAAGGTGGAGGATCCTAACCTCCTTGGAGCGCATCCCATCCGATGGTGCATTGATAGCGGTGATGATGGGATGCACTCAGTACAGCACCAACATCAGTTTGCCTGGTTTTTTTTTTCTGATGGTGATGTTGTTTGGCTATTTGGTCGATGCGATGATTGGAATTTCTTCGACCGACTTGAATCTGACCGACCAACCGACCGATGAAGATGGGAGCGTCTCTCACTGCGTCGCGTCGTCTTCGTGGTTATATTTTCAAATTCACCTGGCATATCCATTTCTAGGATCCATACCACCACCGTAATGCTCCGACGCGCGACGTCGCACTCGTCGTTGTGGGACAGTTAACTCCAGTTATTTATTTTCGTCGTAGTTTTTTTTTTTTTTTTTTTTTCTCTTACAGTTTCTCATCTAACTCGCAAATAATATTTGTTGTTTTTGGGATGTTTCGCAAAACACACATATGTCACATGAAATAGTGGTTTCGGACCAGCAGCAGCAGCCGAGGTATAGGCTGGTTGTTGGTATACCAATATAGTGAAGCCAGCCCACCTGAGGAATTTTCGTGGTTCGACCAGAGCGCGAGTGTGAATTTCCCACCATGTGATTGCTGCCACCACTGCGCTGGAACACCATCTTCGTGTGTCACTTGTGCTGCAGTATAACTGCATTGGTCCAAACACGAATCTTAGGGAGGGGGTGGTTGCGCACCTGAAGTTAGTTGATTTTGCAGTACAACTGAGAATTATAATTATTTCACTTAGTTTACCTTACCTATATTATATAGGTGGTGGTGTTGATGGAGATTTTGACGCCAAAGGGGACTGACTATGTATGTATATCTGTGCAAGAGCATATACGCTGCACCGCGCCGGTACAGTTGCATGTTGTCGGGATTAAGCTATATATATGAATGCAGTGTGTTGCAAAAAAAAAAAAAAAAAAAACAAACATTACCAATGGCCACTAGCGGTGAATATATTGGGTGTAACAACAACCATGTTAAGTAGGGTGGAGACGTGTTTGGGTAAATGTACCAAACGGTAGGCAATTTTGTATAAGAAAGTGTTGAAATGTCAGCCAAATCATGGTGCTGTCATGTAGAAGAATGCTAAGTGTCATGTTGATATAGTTTGGGTTTTGAGGGGGGAAAATTGTTTTGCTTAATTAAAGTTGCAGATTGATACCAGTGACACAGGATGGTGTGCTTTGCAAAATTAAGGGAAAAGTTGATTTGATTTAAATTTATTACAGATAAAGTGTGGTTATAGTATGAGAGGACGCTGTTTACAATCCTGTAGGGATTTTTTAGTTCTAAGCTTTATGACAATTAATATAAAGCTTAGAATTGTCGAATTTATTTATGATTTTATGAGGGATCAAAATCCTTATTAAAATGGACAAATTTCATTATTTTAGTCACCTAAGTATTTTTAGCAGCCTAGACCGCTTTAACGATTTTCTTTAAACTTATGGTAGGTACCTTTTTGAGGTGAGTGGATGCGAATGAAATTTTGTCTAGCTAAAAAAAAACGATACCTACCTGTCTTATAAAGGCTCTTTCAATTTTTGTACAATATCATTTTTTACTATTGAAGATTTGCCCAGCACCCATTTTAATAAAAAAAAAGTAACAACAAATATTTTACCCATGCCATAGCAATAGCATGGCTCTTTAAAATTTGTATTCAAAAGCTCCTTTAAACTTGAAATAGAAGATGATGCATATCAATACATATTAAAAAAAATTATTTTCGAATTTTTGAAAAACATCTAAATTTCTTTTTGAAAATATAAATAATAAAACGTTCCTAACGAAAAGTCGAAAAAATGAATTATGGTATAAGTAATCTGAAAGTAAATATAATTTGAAAAATTATTTTAAAGCTAGAGACCTTTTGGAAATATTCAAAAGTTTCAAAAAAATTTATCTCAAATATTTTTGAAAAATCCAAAGTAGTAAAAGATAGTCATGACCTCAATGTTATTACATAAATTCAATTAATATCTTGAATTAACTTTAATTATTTTATTTTTATAACTTTTATTTTCAATGTTTGAATGAAAAAAAGCAGTTGGAATTTTCGTTATAGATCGATCTAAAGCATTCGGAATGTTTCAAATGAAAACCGTTCGTTTGGCATTTGATGAAATAATCACACTTGTAATTTAAAAATCCCCAAATGTCATTTTGTTGTTATTTAATTCAGGATTTGCTATTGTAAATTTGTAGAGAATACGGTTTTTTAGCTAATGTCTAACCTAACATTTTGCGTATGGGTTGCCTGGCGAAATATGGTCAAGGCAAAGGGTTACCACACTTAAAAGGTCGGATTATGTTTTTGTTTTAATTATCCGACCTAGCTCATAGGGTAGGTTTTAGTGGTAAAAAAAAGTATCATGTGAATAGAAACTTTATTTAAAAATTTTAAATACGTGATTTTTTTTAAATCCGATTTTCAGTAGGGTAAATTAGGGTAAACGAAGAGAAAGGTCTAAATTCTATTTTCTAAACGAAAAATGATAGCGATTTTTTGTTTCTTTAATCGATAGATCTTATAAATACAAGAAAGTCATCCATATACATAGAAAATCTAAAACTCGAGATAAAACATTTGAAAAACAAAAACAGAAAAAAAGACGTCGGATCAAAAAATCCCCTAAAATCAGAATGATGTTTTTTAGAAATAAGTTTTATAGTTTCGAGAAGCAGAAAAGAAATTAAAAGACTAATGTTTGCAAAATTTTCGATTCAGGGTTTTTTTTTGGCTGTGTGAATTTTTGAACAATATATATTTTTTTCACCAATTTTTATTGGTTTTTCCTTTCTTTTCTTTTACTCTCATTGGTATTTTCATTTAAAACAACACCAAGAGAATTCTATGTCAAGTACGATGGTACTATATGTTGTTTCCAAAAATATTGCCCACACTATGAGTTTTCGAACTTTTAAATATCGATATTTTGAAATTTCTCAGTGCATTAAAGAAAACAGTTTCATTATAGTCTCAGAGACATAACAGCAAATTTGATAATTGAAAGTATAATGTAAAAACAGAAAATACAAAACTCTTTTCCTCTAACGTCTGTTTTCATTTATATCTTGTAAAATTACCACCTCCAGCGAAGTGCCACCCAGATATTTTTGAAAATTGCCGCCTTAAAGCAAAGTTAAGCCGAGACCTAAGTTCCCCTTGCCTCCCTACCATGCTATGCCGCTGCCCTGAAGAACTTTTCTAAATTAGTGTGCTGAAAACAATTTCCGTGACACATTTTCTTAAAAACCATATGCCATGAAAAAACGGAAATTCTTATATTAAAAAAAAATACTTCAAAAAATTTAAATAATATTTCTAACAATTTTCACTCCATTTGGAGAAATTTCCCTAAATTTTCTTCAAAATTCGTTTAATTTGAAGTATTAAGTTTTTTCGTGTCATTTTCATGTCAATAAATCGTGCCAGTTCGGCAACGCGTATGCCAGTTTTTGAATGTGCAATAATTTCCAATTTTACGAATTTTAGTTCTAGGAGCCAGTGTACGACCCAGAACTAAATGCTTGAAATTTGTTTTAAATTTAATTGTGTTTTATTCTCACGCATTGTTGAAAAATTTTATAAATTTTGCATTTGATATTCTTATGCTGATTTTTTGAAACCATGAATTAATAACAAATGGTTCTTTTCCTGAATCTTTCCAAAAAAACAGAGTTGGACAAACAATAGCTTCAAAAAAAAAAGACAAACAAAAAACACACAAACAGAATTCAAAGCGGATATAAATCCAAAATTGGTCACCTAGGTATCTGGTTTCAAGATTATTTTTTTTTTATTATTATTTTCCTGACAGTAACTAATGCTCTCACTTAAAACCCATTGTGCTCAAAAAATCTCGTCGAAGATGACAAGAAAAGCCAAAAACAAAAAACCATGGGCAATCTTCTGGGTGCATTTCATCAGTGTCACAGCTTTTGTGGACCGATTGTATCATTTTGGATTTTTTTTTTTTTTTTTCAATATCAATTTTGGAATTGATTCCTCACCACCTTCGTCGACCAAAGGTGTAAGTATACAAATATGCAAACATCGAACAATAGGTACACGCACGTGGTCTGGTCAGCCATGTAGATAGATATAAGCTATGATACGCTTTTGTTTGCTCTATAATGATCTAACTATGATGACTCCTCCGATAATGGTGATGATGTTATATTTCGTGTGCATTGTATTTTCAACTTTGATTAATCTTCATTTTATACAATTTCCATAAATTTAGTCAAAACTTAATTCGCCATTTATTTATTGTGTTCATGTCATATGAATAACTCAAGATGATACTTTTTTAACAGCAGGTGGGGGGGGGGGCCAAGAGCATGAACTATTTCACTAGACAAATGGCTTGAAATTAGTACAAAAAACCATTGTGATATACGAAATTGTATTATCATAAGAGGTCTATATGAGTATATGAATGTCTAAAGTAGAGTTTTTCGAAGTCACACAAAATCCACACTAATTTCAGACTATATAGGGCTTTATAGGAGCCTGGGGGGCATTATATGATTGTGGCATCGAATTTAAATATATCCAAAACAAAGGTCAAAAGACGTAGAAGAGATATTACTATAGGGCGACAAAGATAGCCGGGAGCATATTTGTGCCAAATACTTCTACTACAACTCTCGACAGGGTGCCACGCACGGAGTGAAAAGCTCTAATCGATTGATTTTTTATTTCAATTTATATGGGTTGCGACTAACTAACTTATAACCTCGCGCATCTTCGCTGTTGTCAAATGACTTAGGTTATGTCTTTTATTATTTTTTTTGTTGTTAAATATTCATGGAAAACGACGAAATCTGTTTTATAGCAAAATTATAATTTCTTACATTAAGAAAAATAAAATCAATTTATTCCATATGTATATAATTTCCATATATGAGAAATTATGTATATGTGTTTTACTATGCCCAAAATGCGTACCTTTATACTATAAAAATGTTAACGAAGTTCAGAGGGTCTTTTGGGTTATGATGAATAATGACTCTATTCATTTTTATACAGAAGATATGGGATGGTGTATTTTCGTTTTTTTTTTTTCATGTTTTTAACTTTGGCCCCTAAACAAACTTTTTTAGAAATTTATGTTTTTTAATTAAATATATGAAATATATAGTGCTGTTTTATTGTTAAATGGCCTCATTTATTTAAATGGTTATAGTTACACGAAATATATTATATGTAGAGAATAAATTTTGAATGTGTGTTTTTTTTTTATTTATGTACATACATAATTTGGAGTTAAATTTTTGATGAGGATAAAATTATTTGCCTATATATAAGAGATTTAAATCTTATCAACGATGCGCTGCGCTGACCTGACACAAATATTTTTATTTTTTTTTTCAATTCATTTCTATTGTTTTATAATAATATGCCTCATACCTTCTCAAATATTTTCTTTAGAATGCAAAGAATGCAAGAATGCAAAAGAACCCAAATAATCCATGAATTCTCAAAAGATTGCATTCAATTAATTGCCATAAAATGAATGAAAAAAAAATATTGCAATCTTTTTAATTCAAGTGAAGGGTGGTTGCATAATATGAAGTCTGAAGTCTCAAAGTGAAATCAAGCCATGGTACCCGGTGCTGAACCTGCCTGTAGGAAAAACAGGAAATTTCCTAGGGTGGCACTTGACTAGGGCGGCAAAATCAGTAAAATAATTCCATAGCGAAAAAAGGGTATGTCCGTTATTTTTTCGTTCCTCGTTTTTGTCCGAAGCGCTGGGTCATTCTTCAAAAACATGCTAATTACTTCAAAAAAAATTATCCGATACCCGGTGGTCAAGCAAAACAATGTGTCCCACAGAAAATTATGATTCTTTCATTGAAATTGCAGAAAGTTCGGAATTCAAGTTTTAAAGCAACTCAATTTGGTTACCGCTTACACAAATTCAAGTTTTACAGGTAATTTGAAACGAGTTTTAATGCAAATTATTATCCTTTTGAAAATGTTTCAGTAATAAATCAATAAAATTTTTAACCTGTTTGGAGCATTTAGATAAATTGCGACAGTATCTTTCAGATAAACCGCGGCTCTAAGGAATCTTTGTTTGAAACATTGATTATTTTTTCTAGAGATAAAGAACTTTAAGTTGGCAGCACTGTTTAATTAACAGCCATTTTGTCATCTGCCATGTAATTTATCTTAAGATTGGTTTGCCATTTCATTCTGAACCCACTGACGCCTGAACAACACATCTAAATTGTTGTGAAAGGGCTCGAAACGAGATTGGCGTTGATACCGATTTCCACAAGAAAATTTTGTTCAGCGATGAAGCTCATTTTTGGTGGAATGGCTACATCAATTAGCAAAACTGCCGCATTTGGAGTGTATAGATAACCCTCAAGCCATTGGTGTGATGCCCACTCGTGCTTTTACATCCAGAAAAGCTGGCAGTTTGGTGTGCTTCATGAGCTAGTGGAATCATTGGTCCTTACTTCTTTAAAAACGAAGCTGACCAGAGGGTTACATTCAATGGAGACCATTACAGAGCCATGATCTTGACTTTTTCGATCCTGAATTGAATCATCTTGATGTGGGGGAGCTGATGGTTTCAACAAATGGCACAACATGTCACACAGTGCATGCCACAATAGATTTGTTGAAGGAAATATTTGGTGAGCGCAAAATTTCGCGTTTTGGACCTGTGAATTGGCCTCCAAGATCATGCGTCCAAATCCAAAACAAAGTTGGATCTTGTGTTATTTTTGTAATACATGTATTTCCGTAAACAAATCCAATCTGGTTTGGATCTGGGGGAAAATTAAACACAGGTATTAATTGTTAAAAATCAGTACCTATATACAATGTTTTAACAATTTTGAGATTGAAATTAAGTCTTTCAAAAATATTCGTTGATATTATTTCTCAAAAACAAAATAAAATCGACTTGTAAGCACTTTCATTGTTTTTTAATATAATTCTATTCATAAGAATACCCTGCAACTTTATCGGGGGAAATAGTCCCAACTCCTATCAAAACATTTTTTTTTGTTGACTCAATATACACTTTATAGTTTTTTGTTTTATCTTATGGGAATCTCCTTGTGTAAGTTAAGCCAATAATATTTTTTTTTGTAAGGGGTCCTTCAATAAGTAAATATTTCAAGTTGTGTGAGAGATATCCACAATTTTTTTATTTAAAAGAAAATTTTTTGACCTTAATCATAAAATGACGGCCACCCCTGCTTTTCTTTGAGGCACGTATTCGGGATGTTCAATTTACTTTGGTTTTTATAATCTATTTTAAGTGCCACCCTGTCTGTCCCTACTAAGATCGACAATAGTCCTTGTTCATACATCCACAAATAGGCTGTATGGGTAAGGTTGTTTTTTTTTTTGGGGGAAAAATCACGGAATAATGCCCGGAAAATCAAAAACGGAACACAGATTTTCAAAATTCAAAGCTATAATTTTCCAAGTGAATGCCATAAGGTTACTCAAAAATCATGACCACCTTAACCTCACAAATTTCGAACGTCTATATTGACAAACTCTTTAATTAATATTCAACAGGATGATTTAAAATCATCAAATTCTGAAACATCTTCCCGTATCGCATCTTTCCTTAAAAACAACATCAAAGTTCACCGCAAAATTATTACTGTGTACAAAATCAATTAAGCCACTAACGTGTGACATAGACTTCCAAGAATTTGCTACTAAAGTGGAAATAATTTTTCAATTGTAATACCTACGTGTTTATAATTTTCCTAGAGCTCATCTATAAAAACGTTTTGCATAGCTCTGACGACGAACAAAATTCCACCAATGTTACATCACAATATGATTTTATGATCTAAACAAAACGGCGTATACATTTCATGAGGCAAGCCTCACTTTCATAATATTATCCTTGCCTAAGAGTACTGCAGACACGCACTTAAAAGTAATATAAACATAAATATCTAAGAGTGAACAAAAAACTCACGCCTTAAAAAAATGTGTCATCCTTAATGAACCCATTGGCACTTCAACGAAGTTATATATCAATAAAAATTAACCTTTTATTTTTGTGCGTTTCCTTTTTTATTTTTTCTTGTAATTTGCAAAAAGCAAATTGCATGATCAATAATCATCCAGCAAGGTAAAAACTTAAGTAATCCTTCATGAAAATAACTTCAAAAAAAAAAAGGTACAAAAATGTTTGTTAAAAAAAAAATATACATATATCCAATAAATCTGGTGAAACCTAAATCACTCTACCAACCCAATATTTAGGAATGCTATAAAATTTTATTATTACGAGGTCCAATATAGTTCAAATGACCCGAAAAACGATGCTACCATGTCGTAAAGTTCCAAACCGAACCAATTTTTGTTCTTGTTATTGTTGTTCGTTTTCTCTTCTTCTTCATCTTCCTGTCATTCTTTTGGTGATTTTTTACGATCAAATTTATCCAGAGCGATCCCAATAAATTTCTTAAAACGTTTTTTATGTACGATGATTTGGGTATTGTGTTATTTCATTTTTTTATTTTAACTTTTTTTTTTAACATTTAACTTATTTCTCTTAGGTATTGTAAAAAAAAAATTGTTTTGTATGCTCAATGTTACTTTTTACAGCTACATGTGATGTAGATATGGGAATTTGTTTTTGCTTTAGCTGACTGGACTGGACTGAACTGGCGAACGGGGACCACACCGTCAAGTTACAAACTCAAAAAAATAGGGTGTGGTGTGTGTGTATATATATCGTGTCGTTCTGGTTTTGTTCAGAGTCGCCATATATCATATTTACGTCCACAATTCAACATGTGTCACACTATCTTATGAAATTTTAAGTGAACTTTTAATAGTTGTGAGATTGGATATTTTGTTTTACATATACAGCAATTTGATTGGTCGAAAATTAGCACTTTGGTATGAAAATATCAGCTCTGTTTATATATGTGTTTTATTTGCACAAAAAAGTATTACAATATACCAGGAAATTGTTTTTTTTTTTTTTTTTTTTTTATGGCAAGGTTATAATATTGAATAACATTCTTACTGTTATTTCAAAATGGCGGGTGTTTAATTTATTGGTAATATAAAACATCTTAAATTAAATTCAGTTCGACACTTCTTCTTTTTTTTCTTTTTAATGGAGGAATTTCAACTTAAATTCGAAAGAAGTGACGAAATAATGAAATCATTATTTTTAAAGAAAGTACCATTCAGTGATCAAAAGTCATTAAAATGAATGATAAAATTTAATACTTTCAGTGTTGATCGTCAAGTATGATCGCGGATTCGAAGAACTGTATTTGGGGCAAGATTTTATTGTTGATACAGATAAATTTATATTTTTGGGGGATTTGGAAATGTTATAAGGTCTACCTCAATTAAAATTGGCACAACTCGGTCATTAAAAGACGAAATAAAAATAATATCAGTATAAGATTTTTTACTATAAACTCTTACAATGTTGCCAGGTACTAAAGAGGTTAGTTATATATGGAATACAAATTATCATTAAACTTGAAATTTAAAACAAAGACGCATCGCAATTTCAATGAATATTTTTTTTTTCCAATATTTTGACAATTTTTCACAGAAAGCTTTCCTTTTTGAATTTAACTAAAAAATACAAAATTTTTCTAAGGGATTCATGAAGAGAGTTAACCCATAGTTAAAAAAAATGCGTTCTTATCAAAGTCAAAAACAAAATTTATTTAATTAGTAAAATATAGATTTTGGACCGAAAAGCTAGTATTAGGATGTTAGGTATATTTAAACTTATGAGCACCCGCATGTGGCCAGTAAGTTAATTGTAAGTTATTGATAAATAGGCTAATTTTATGAATTTTTGTCTAGCTATCTCCAGCATTGTTTTATTATAAAATTAATCAATGGTTCAATAATATCTCCATCAGCTTTGTTTCGTTTAAATTTTAGTTATAGTCAGACTGGCAAAAGAAGACAGTTACCTTTATGTCCGATTTTCAGCATAACAAACTATGGTGTTAATAGCTCTTTAAATTAACTGATTTCAGTTTTCAATAAATATTATTTTTTAATTTCTTCTATAAGCGATAATGTCAAAAGTAAAAAAATTTAAGGAAAGCTTTTTTAACATATAATTTTAGTTATATTTATTTATTTTGTATTTAAATTATTTTATATTAAAATTGTATGTAAATAGCTATAGATACTAACGTAAGATAATTAATGAATTAATAAAATAAATACTAAATTAATATTAGCACCAATCAGGTAGACTATTTCCTCATTAGATATTGGGATTAATTTATTTATTTTAAAAGTATGGAAACTTATTTCATTTGAATAGAATAAATAAATAATAAATAAATTCCATTTCCCAACTATTCCTGTGAATCTGAAGGGCTAAGGAGAGTAGCACATGACAAGAGATACAATTGGAGAATTTTTCAATTCCTCACAAGAGACAGTGAAAAACATTTCTGGCTGCGAATCGAACCCAAGAACTTCGGCGTAATAGTCCTACACACTAACCATTACTCCACTGGCAACTACATTTAAATAGAAAAAGAATAATAAAGAAGTGAATTTATAAAAAAATAATTTAAATTTATTTAATTATTTAATAATTTTACAACATTTCAAACGATTGAGTACAATGTTAAATCATTTTTTAATGATAAAAATGTTTTACCATCATCCTAAATTGTTTAAAATTTTCCGCCTTTAATTTTAAGTTTTAGTTATCGGTTTAAAAAACCATCATCTATGGCTTAAACGTAATTATTTGATATTTTAGAATAAAATTTTTTTGCCGTGAAAATAAACCAACAATTTAAACCAATCTACTATGTCTGTTTTTACCTTTTTAAAAACATGAACAAAAAAATTGATAACTTTTCTATAAAAAAAATAAAGATGTGGCGTTCAGCCTTACGGCCTTACCCCAAAATTTTTGAACTGAGTAAATTGAGTTTAAAGAAAAGATTATTTTTAACAAAGTTTCTTTTTTAATTTTCATTAAAGTAAAATATTCTTTATTATTCTTGTTTTGAAATAATTTATTTTCTCAAGAGTCATTAGGTTGGCTTATTCTAACCAAAAGTTTTTTTTGAAAATTATATATTTTCTAAGGAGTCGACGCCATTTTCAAACCTTTTTGATGTTTTTTTATAGATAACAATTATTTTTCCGTAACAATACCAATCCAAATGGGACTTCGTTTTTTTATAATATAAATGATTGAATTATGCGTATCAGTAAATTTTTTTGTGTTTTGAAAATGGGGTTAGGCCATTTTGGCGCCAAGCACGTCAAATATGACAGACACAAAAAACTCTAAAACATATCATGTGAGCCATTTCCAATTCTCTGGACTTCAGTAAGTATGTTTCAGGTCCATTAGGGAACTTCATAAAAAAATAAACTTCTTTTTTCTCGTAATGAAATAAAATTAACTGTTAATTTTAGTATCTTATTCAGCTCATACTATATTTAAAATAAAAATACTCTTATAGCTAGATCAATACATTTATGGCATCTAACGATATAATTCAGCGGTAAACAATATTTTATTAATAATACCCATGATGCATTTGTAGTTGTTACTTTAAATACATATGAGGATGAAATAAATAAAATACATAATTTAGTTCAATAGGGAAGTCATAAGATAAAATTTCATAGAAAACAACAAAATTCTATTGAAATCATCATCTGTATTTTTAATCATTAATCAAGTTTGTTGCTCAGCTCTTTTGTTTTCTAATCGACCGCATATTGTCTACCCACCGTGTATATAGTTTTGAGGACCATCTGAGTCATGAGTGATCATTTTAACATACATATAAGAATCTCTTAACAAAATACTCACACACTTTCTATACATGTATTAGGGTTGAACATTTATATTGCGTGCATGTGTGTGTAAAATAATATACATATTTTTTTTTATTTGAAGAAAATGCCTGCAAATTCTAATTTTTTTTTTTTTCCATATTCTGACTCCCCGTATTTCTCGTTCTTCGTATGTTTTTTTTTTTTAATTTTTTGCCATCCGAGACAAATAATGTTCTTCCGAAAAAATGTCATCACAGCAAGTTGCCATCGAGTGATAAATGATTGTTAAAATATTGAACACAACGGTCAAGCAACAGAGTGAGGATATCAGTTTTCTTATAAATAGTGTTGCACCCAAAATGTGTGCGGTGGTTTTCTGTTGTTGCTGCTGCTGCTGCCTTGTTTTATCTCAAGACACTATACACATTTGTTTTTCGAAAACAGCGGTTGGAAGAAAGAAAGAAAAAAAATTAAATACAAAAATGAAACCAAAAAAAAAAAAACAATCAACTCTTAGTAAGAAATTGTTTCATGTGGTCTTATGGTCGTCGTCAAGGCGTGCCACCACCAGATATGTATATATTGTTTGAATTTTTGACTTTTTTTCTAATCCAATTTGCTAACCATTGATAATTTTTTATAAATCGTTGTGGTTTCATCCTTTTGTAACTGGCCTAACCACACCGATAAACCCTTTATCAATACATGGTTTTCCACAAAAACACACCCCTAATCCTTTTGTTGGGAAATTTGGGTCATACATTTTGCACATTTCCTTTTTTTTCGAAATCTTGAACGACTTGACTTTGTTTTATCTTTCGTTCTCTCTCTATCTATGGTTCTCTGACCAACAGAATATTGACCATCATAAAGCAGGTAGAAAAGAACTTTTGTATGAGTTTTGGAAATTTTAGTTTGGAGGCGGATAAACCCATTAATATTTCGCTACCGCATACAGTTATCTTGTAGTTTGCCCTGCATTTGCATTTTCTTCTACGTCATTGTTGTTTCTGTCCTCTATATATACAACACTCGGACACTGCACCACATGCATTTTTTGAAAGAGATCAAAAAGTCCTTTGCGGAGAGTCCGGTTGACCACTTTTCACGCTTTAACGTTCTCATTTTATGCAAATGTTTGGAATTTAAAGGGATTCCATGACCGTAAAATGTTTCTTTTGTGTACTTTAGGGTCCTTTCTTCAACTTCAAATCAATGATCAGATAATCCGTTTTCTTTGTTGACTATTTTAGTGTTTGGTTATAGAAATACCGTCACAACAACACCAAGGCCGATGCAAGAATGGGAGAGGGGTTGTATTTTTTTTTTATTTTCTATGAAACGCCTGTATAACTTTGTGGTTTTCCTCGGTTAGATTGTGATAATCGTTGACACAATCCATAACATATGGAGGGAATGTGCGTTAGTGTGGCATATAAATACTTCTCTATGCAAACATATGTGCGTGTTGGGAGAAAATTAAGCTCAACGATTAGTGCCGATTAAGAAGGTTAGACAAACATGCTGTTGAAATTGTTGTTTTCTTTCTTTGCCTTTCCGTTAAAATTAATGAAAAATGTTAAGCTAGCAATCAATTTTTTATCTGTTATTTGATACCATAGAAAATTGCTAACAAATTAATATGTTAATTTTGAATGGTAAATTGTATTGGAAACTAACAAAAATTTCATCGAAATCACTGCGAAATTTGTTGTGTTTTGGTAAATGGGAGGTAATTTGTTTTCACGTCACCGAACGGATGAGCGATAATTCTAATATGATGGTTTTTTTTTTGTTTAAATCTTATAACAGTAGGTATTTATAATATAGTCAGACAGGTGATGGACAAAATGTTAAACAATTATTTATATAAATTGTAGGTGGAACAAAAAAATTTATATATATTGATTATAATCTTTTTATTTGAGACTTTTCGGGTAGAGCTATATATAATTGTTAAGAGGAGAATTTTATGTATATTAAAACTAATTTGTTTTGCCCTAAGCTTTTACAATTTTGTTTGTTAAAAAAATAAAGGTTTTTTTTGTTTGTATTTAAGTTGAAATAGAAATCAGACAGATATCAAATTACTTTTAAATTTAAATTGATACTGATCAATTAGTTAAATTAGTGATCCATCAATTGAATGGACACAGACAAATAATGTGTATGAAATCAAATAACAGTTTAACATTGTTGTTTAAACCTTGTGAGATAATAAATAATAAACACAAAAAAAGGGATGTTAACACAAAATAAAATAATAATAATTTAGAAAAAAAAAAATTGAAAAGAATAATTTGAAATTATTGAAAAATCAAAATTATTGTGTCTGGAAAGAAATTTATTTACTTTTGTTAATAAACGTGAAACATGGGGAAATTTAATTTTAGATAAAGCTGGTTTTTTTTGTATTGAATATTTATAATCTTTTTGTTGAATACAAAAATTTAAGACCATCGCATTTCGTCTTAGAAGAGACATCATCAGGGCACTTAATATCAACAAAAGAATAATAGAATGACAAAGATTAGAGAACAAAAATATTTACACAAAGAAAGTCATTTATTAAAAGTTGCAAATAATTTATTTTTAACAAAATAAATAACTTATGCAGAGAGTTTTAATTTTAATTTATTTGTTAAGAAGTGGGCTATTATTTATCAAATCTATTTGGCAATTTAAAATATTTAAGAATGCAAAGAAAAAAATTATCCACAGGACATACTTGTGCTCAGATTTATAGGTATTAAGAGAGCCCCGAGGAACGTTTTTCACGTAGGAAAGCCTTCAACTGCTCATTTAATTTCTCAGATAATGATATTTATGCATTTTTTGTTTTTGTAAATTTGTTTAGATTTAGACAAGGTTGCAAAAGCTTAAGCTCTTTTCTAGCTTAAACCCTTGTTAAATTCACAAGTCATTGAAAAATATTTAATTCCCAAACTTTTTGGAATTTATGAATTAAAAATATAAAATATTTAATTCTCAAGTTCTTTGGAATTTAGGAATTGAATGAGTTTCAACTACAAAAGCCCTTTACGGGTCGTGATTTGTGAATTTAAAAATAACTATTTATTCGCACGTAATTATTGTAAAGAAAATTATTAACAATAAATTGAATAAATTCCTTAACAAAATAAATAAATCAACACAGCTCTTTGAAAAAATAAAAATTTTATACAAAAATCTAGATCCAAAAAGGGCTTATAAGTTAAATCTCATTCAATTTATAAATCCCAGAGAGTTTGTGAATATTTGTTTAAATTCATAAATTCCAAAGAGCTCATGAATTAAATATTCCTCAATTCTCAAATATTTAAAAGAAAGTCCAAAAAGAGCTTATGGCTTAGCGTTTTTTAATTCAAAAACTCACATCCCTTGATTTAGAAGCCTATGGAGTATACAGTACGAGTTCTAAATAAAGATATTGTTGGATCCAAATTATTTAAAACTTTTTAAATGAAGAAGATTCCGCTGAGTGACTGTGTTCTTACAAAAAATGTCTTCTAAATAAATTATGAATATAGGCTACCCGTGCGAGAATTCTCGCAGTTACATACAAATAAAAGACGCACTAAAACAATGTCGGTTTTGAACAAATTATTAACTTTTTAACAATAAAATTATAATTCCTCAAATCAGCAGGTAATTTCGCTTCATTTGACACCTCATTTGTCAAGTATGATAATCGAAAAGTGAGTCTAGACTATAGAAATAATATGTAATATTTTTGTTATATTATTCGAATTCGTTGGTACAAAAAACCTCTTTTTCATTGGTTAAAGCACAGAACCTTATAGTAAATTGAAAAATTGAACAAAAATATTATTACTGCAAGGAAAACTGGAAAAGTCTAAGCCTTTTTTTGCCTATTTTTGCGTAATAATTTTGTTTACAGAAAAAGGCAGAGTTCCAATTTGGCAGGTTTTTTTTAACTAACTTATAGGGTTCTGCACTTTAACCGTCAATATGGTCATGAAATTCTAGGAGCTCTTAATTCAACTTAAAATAATTCCTTGGAAAAAACGATTGGAAATTTTGTTTATATTCGTAAGAAAACTTAGAAGTTTCTTATATTAAAATCATTTTGGGGGACAGAGTCAGCCCTGACTGATTGTTACTGAATTTTTAATTTTATAACTCATTTCTTATTTTATAAAAATGTACATCCCCTCAAAAGGAAATCAAATAAAGTACAATAAGTTTGCTTTAAAATAAGCTTTATGAAATTTTAGATTATAATATTTTTTTAATATTTATGGAGTTATTCTGTTGGGATAGTAAAACATACCGAAGAACTTTTTTACAGCAAAAGAGCCTTACGAGTATTTGGCAAGTTTTCATCGTCTAAATTTTCCAGGTCCTTAATTAAACTTGCCATATTTTCGGATGAGTTAGAATATTTTCCAGAATGGCGTTCGAACTGAACTCAATCCTCAATGAAAGCAGTCAGGGAGTTTTCTAGAATACCGAAATTTTGAAAACAAAATAAATTTATTAGACTTTTGAAAATTCCTTTATGAAAAAAGCTTGTATTATAAGGTTAGGGTAAGTTGACAGTTGAAATTTTGTTCGGAAAGGATGCCGGTATCAATCAAACTGATGGTTTATTCTGATGGACTATCCATTCATATCCATAACTTTAATGTTATACCTAAAAATAGAATAACGTCTTAAATAGCAGTTAAATAAAGCCCAAAGATGTCTGCCTATACAAAAGGTATATTTGTGTATGATATAGAGCTCTAAGTTTAATTAGACAATTTAAAACATAACTAAAATCATCTTTTTACTGCGAATTTCGATTACTTGTGCTGCACATGTCACATTCAAATATAATAATTTACAATACTAAAAAAACTATTATTTATTTTTAACAAACATTCCATCACATATAAATACATTTTGCTTGATTTTTGCACTCTCTTTGCTTGAACAAAAATAACAAATAAAAATCGCCCTTAATATTTCATTGTCTCGTTTTATATTAAAAAAAATTGTACTATACAAAATTATACGACTTTTCATATAATTGAACAGCACTCAGTGGGTAGCTGCAGAAAAAGTCTCACTTAAAAATGTAAATCAGGTAAAATCGCCATTATAAAGCACGTTCAACAAAACGTAGACATAATTTTATTTGTATTATTATTTTTATTTTTTTCTCATAACCATAAGCACGAGCCGAAAGCCATTTACAGCAACCGGTACGTACGTGTGCTATTGAAATATAAAACTGATGCAAAATAAATATTTAAAAAAATGTAAAAAAATTTTATCCAGATAAATGACAGATTTAATCGCAAGTGGTATCTGTTTTTGGTTGACACAATGTAATTTATATTTCTGATTTGTCACCACCAGTATTTTTTGTTTAACAATCTGGGACGAATAAATATAAAAATAAAACATATAAACCGATTAAAAATAAATATCATTTTTTTTTTGTTTTGTTTTTTTTTTTTCTTTAATTTTTTTTTGATGATATTTTCCATTGCATTCAGTTCCGCAAACCTGAGGGTAACACAAAAAAAAATTGTACAAACAACATGAACAAATGATTACGGTAGGTCAATCTTAAAAAACCTATGTATAACTACTTTTATCAGGTATGAACTGTAAATAACAAATACAAACTGAACTGGTTAACGCCCTAAATCTGCAAGAGCCATTTAGCTATGTATAACTCTCTTATACCGGATAGATCTCTTTTAATTTTGCATCGAAAAATAATTCTCTTCATAAAAACTAAGAGAAATTTTTGTATTCTGTTGAATTTCTGCAAGAAGAGAGCAGTGTCGAACAAAATGTCTATTTAAAACAAAAGAGCTGAGAAACAAACTCGATTTTATTTTAAATATCGAATTATTATGTGTTTGAAAATGTGAAATGCTAGAAGATCAGATAATTCCATAAGACATAGTTAAAATCATTTTTTTTAATAAAGGAAAAATTGATAATTCATAAAGGTGTCCCAATTAAGTTGATAGAGGTTATAAAAATTCGACCAAGCGGCAATTGTTGGAAGCTCTCGATTAAACTCCTCCCATTTTCTTGAAATATAAATCTGCTCTGGATTGGTCAGTAAAATCAGAACACTATACATACGAATCTACCCCCACTCAATTCATATGTATTCGTAGCAACTGGAGATATGTAACAGTTGCAACCAAATCAATCAGGCCAATGAGATCTCTTTGCCTGCTTTGTTTCGGTTCACTTGCCTCATTGTGCAAGTATATAACTCATACAAAAATAAATTAAAAAAAAAAGAAAACAAAAGCGATCTTTAAGTCTGCAAAGATCTCATATTGCTTTTCTCTTAGTTTTGCTTGCTTGATTTTCACCTCTCTTTGATTTCAAATAGAAAAAAAAAATGAGCAAATTTATATCGTTTGGTGTTTGAATGAAGTAAAATACGAACAAAAAATAAAAAAAAAAAATATTGCTGTTTAGTAGATTTTTGCGTCGTCGTCTGCATAAGGCTGTGTTATTGTTTAATACTACACCACCGATGCCAGTTAGCCAGTACCGTTTTATAGAGACCATCTTCCTTGGGTGGTGGTATTGGTTGCGGGTATTTGCTTGCTGTGCTTTACGATTGATTGTTAAACTGGTTCCATAGGATTTGTTTGCATGGCAAACGGTTCAGTTGCTTGTGGTACGCGTTTCTTGTGGGCACGGTATTTTCTGTTCGTATCCGTTTTGTGTGTACTTTTCTTAAGAGATTCTTCGCAAGGTAAACAAGCAGTAGCAGCAGCAGCAGCAAAACCTAAAACCGTCGTAGTTTTTTTTGTTTTTTTTTTGGTCGTGTCGTCGTTATTTTTTGGGCTGTCATAATTTAAATCAGATTTTTTTTGTATTTCTCTCAACGACACGACGCTTCAGTGTCACAACAGTGAGGAGTCGGAAATCAGCTTCGGTTTTTTTTTTTTTGACCGATGTTAATTACTGTCACAGTGATTGTCACATAAGATTGTTTATCTTTTAATAATATACGGGTGCTATATTGTGGTTGAATTCATTGTTATGTCAATATACCTTCAGGTCTTTGTGTTAGATCTGAATAATTTAGAACTTTTTAAACTTGTATCTGGTGTTTGAAACTTTAATACAATAAAATAAAAAATAAAATGTACTCATTTCGTGTCATTGAAATCCATAATGAGAGCTAGTGATGACGAGTACTTTACGCTCAGTGCTCTTTCTCATCTTTCTATTGCTGTTAACCACAATGATATACCACTGGAGATGTACCAATGAAGTCTAGTGTTCGCCCCATAAAGGTGTGGTCTACTAAGTGATGTGCTATTGCACTGTTGTATTGTGTGCGCTTAAGATGATGTTATATGCGATGTGATCTCCTCTGGTCAGATATATCGCTCAATCTGAGATACATTAGAGGATTAGTATATGCACACCTGTTCCAAGTGATAGACGTTTGTTTTGTGAAAAAAATTCCAACAATAACAAAAATTAATTGCTAATTGCATTGCGATCGGTGCAAAATTTAGCACGAATTTATTTCGCGAAACTTTTGACACAAAAAATAATTACAGTGCAAAAAATTCTGTGTGTATTATCGATAAACAAAAGGAATAAAATTATAAAATGTTAAACAAGAAGAAGCTTAAAAGTGCAGGTTTAAATATATGCAAAACAAAAAGCAAATGATTTTGTAAAATTAAAAAAAAAAAAATTCTAATGACATTAATTGCTGCTTTAAAGCAGCATTAATGCATAAACGGATTACAACGTATATCTCTGCACGGTAATAATTGGAAATCATAAAAAACTCAAAACAGCAAGCAACTAACTAACAGGTGAGTTCATACGCGCTATAGGCATAAAGAGGTATCAACAAAAAAAATCCTTCGCATATGCAGGCATATTTGTTTTTTTTTTTTTTCATCTTGTTTGTCTGAACGAACCTAATTGGTGATCGTAAAACAAAAGAGTTGACGTAAGAACTAGTTTTTTCTTTGTAAATATTCAGTGTGTATATAGTACCTACATACTTGCAACAATGAAAAATATGAAAGTTTTTATTTTATGAAACAAGATTGATTTATGATGTTGATTTTAATAATATAACAAAAAAAAAAATAAACAGCTAATAAGGATGCTCAAAAGTATAGATGCTTCATACAAAAATAATAAGTATTTTGTAGATGGTTGAGTAAAATGATGCAGGCTCTTATGTTAGTTGGTCATTTTTACTACCCCTTTGGCGATAAAGTTTTAAGTAAATTTTTTGTTTTTCAAATTTAAACTTTTTAATGCAAACTTGTTTCAACAGAAACTTTCACTCATTTGGAAAGAAAATAAACCAAGTTATTATTATTTATCTTTTTATACCTAATAAATCATTTAAAGTATTTTCTTAAGATAAAATAATATGAAAATAAATCTGAAAATTTTAGTACAAACTAACTCATTTGAAGTTTTTTTTGAAAACGATTGGGTTTCACTTCAATATTATATTTATGACACATATATATATTCTTCGATCCACGATCAATGAAAATGACAATTTATATTTCTTTTCAATTTTTAAGTTAAATAAAAATATTGGCCAATTTATTAAAATAATTGCTTACTCAAAGAAATTCAATAAGAAATGCAGCAAGTAAATCTCTTGAGATATAATACATATTTTAATGCCATAAAATGTCATGAAAGGTGTCATCAACCTTTTGATTCATAATTTTATGATTATCATGTTCTTTAGCTCTTTAAATGCTTTATGCAATTAACATAATTTTATGGAAGCTCATGACAAAAATTCAAGTATTTAATCCAATTTTTTTACAATCTATGAACCAAAAAGTAGAACAATTATGCCTTAAGCTATTTTGAGCGATATTTTATACTCCAATAGTAACTCCATAGTACTTTATTAACGAATAATCAAAGTGAAGCAAGAAAGTGTTGCGCGAGATATCCCTAGTAATGAAGATAGTTCCTAAATGGAGCTTATAATTTGGTATTTGATTTTTTTTTTTTTTTTTTTCAATTTTTAAATTTTCTTAATTCACAAATTTGTGCAATGGACCTAGCTCCCATAAAACTTTTATTAAATATCGTTTGATAGGTGAATCAGAAATGATAACGAAGTTTCTCGCATATAATATGGAACCAACTTCCACAATCATATCTACAAAATTGATACCTCCCAGGTAAGATGTATGTACATCTTTTAGATATAGAAGCTCAATAAGATTCGGCTCAGTAAATATTCTTGTTTTACAAGATTGTAAAGAAATCCCATACCTAACTTGATAAATTTTATTGTTTTTCAAGCAGTTGTAAGATTTTTACTATATCTAAGCTCATTTTCTAAAATTTCGAAAATTACAAAGAAGATCAATCTTTAAAAACAGATAAAATAATATTGGTTTTAAGAATGAAGAGATTAAAGCGCATGCTTTTATTAAATTTATTAAAATTAACAAAATAATAACGAGAAAATATGAATAACTACACTAAAATAATACCTATATATTAAAAATCTTATATAAGTCTTATATAAGTTACTCTTCTTTATGTTGGATTATTGAATTAATTTCTATAAAAAAAATCTCATCTTTGCGTTTTGCTCCAAGTAACCTATATAATAATAATATCACTCGAAGAGCCAAATTTTTGTAGGACTAAAGACCGTTAAAAGCTATATTTTGAATATCACTCATAGTTTTTTCATCGACTATTATTTGTTTGAAGAGTTGATAAATGTCGAACGAAAAATGAGTTTTCAAATGTTACAACACCGACAAACAGATCAGTTTTCTATTAATCTATTTAAACATGGATTACCTCCATCTTCACACTTTTGATAAGATATTAAATTTGTATAACTATGTATGGATATGGACATAATTTTTTTTTCTCTATTTCCCTCATTTTATTCTTTATTTAACTTGGGATAAAATGGATCGATCTATTGAATTTCAAATGTGATTGATTGTTTTAGCTTATTCACAATCAATATCGTAGGCTCTGCAAACTAACCTTACTGTAAAATGATGTCAATTATTATAATTTTTTTTTTTTAAAACACACCTACAATAAGTTAGAAATAGAAATTGTTCACTGAATAATTAAACAATCTTTGTATAATTGAAATATTTCTTTAACTTAGACTCCATATTTTCTTATATTAATTACTTTTCTATATAGCAAGCCATATTCGTCCTCAAGCATTTTCGTTATCTATTTTTTTGATAATCTTTTAAAAAATCTGACGCTTATACATAGATATGGAAGGCAATGTTAATTTATAACAATTTTGTTTGAAATAAGGTACTTAAATATTATAAATTTCCATTTCTCTTCTAGTCTTGTCCTATAACTAATATACCTCAATATTTAAATAAAAAATAATCTGCACATAGGCTATATTGATACTATACTTATTAATTTGAAATAATTTTCTAACTTTAAAGCCCTTTACTAAAATGTTCTTATTTTTAAAATAGTTTCAAATAGTATCATACTAAAGCTATTTTCTTAATAAACTCCAGCTGAACACAACTAAAACAGTGACAGTTCACACAAAAAATTAAACAAATATGCCATTTTCACATTTTTAGCTTTGACATTTGGAGTAAATTTGGTACTTAAAAGGTAAAATACGTATTTGGTAATTTTTAATTTAATGAAATGTTAAAAATAGAACAATTACCTATACTTTGAACCATTTTTTTTTCTGAGTGCGACTGTTTATGCGACCTTTTAAAACCCATTATCAATGGTAACGCTTATACGTTCATCAATACCCTAGGCAGGTATCATATAACTCACATATCTGAGCAGCGTGCTTCTGCTCTTTCAATATTCAATTTTTGTATGTAGTCTAATTTTTATTATTAATCAAATGAAATAAAGACTTACTAAACTTAACTAAGCTATACAATTTAATCTTTTAGATAGAAATTCAGAAAAGTGATTTAAAAATGATGAGTTGATAGAAATGATATTGAAAACATTTGCGTCTCTACCTCGGTCATAATATTTTTCTTGCTTCTCCTTTTGTACCGCTACTTTTATAAATAATAGTGCTTCATTGATGTAACCCTTTGCCTTCCTTACCTATATAAGACATGTCTTATAATTTTTGCACTTCTGGAAATGTCTACCAGTTTACATTTGAGCGTACTTTCAAGTACAGGGTAGCTCAAAACTAACTTCCTAATTTAAAGTGATAATAAAGATTTAAATTTTATTTATAATTTATTAATAATTTATTTTAGAATCACAAAGTATGATTTATGGAGATTTTTTTGGGCTTAGTATGGAATATAATGTCCCTCAAATGAGCACCAGTTTCATGCTCACAGAGACGGGCTCTATCAGCGTTTTCCATAACACTTCGTAGGACATCTGTGCTCAGCGCCTGTATTTCAGCACGAATGTTCTCCTCCAGCTGCGAATTAGTGGTGGGTTTATTTACGTACACTTTACCATTCAAATAATCCCACAGAAAAAAGTCTAGTGCAGTCAAATCCAGAGAACGTGCAGGCACATTAAAATGACGCCGAAAAGCCCCTTGGGTTAAAATAATCGAGTGATTATTTTAAAAATAAAATTCAATTAAATTAGTCCTCTCAAAAACACTATAGTTCATTTTAGTAAATCTCTGAAGTTTGTTTTATAAGTAGGTACCTTAAAAAAGAAAAAAAAAAAAAAATTAAAAACAGAAGAGTTATGATTTTTTCACATTAGGAAGACATTTTTCACCCACCCTGTGCATGCAGAGATTCTTTCTTTAAACACACTAAACGAAGGTAGAATATTTTATCTAGGTAGTTCTGTTTTGAAAAACACCTATATGATGTTTCATTATATTCTAAAATTCATTCTAAAAAATAAAATAAAAGTCACTCAGGTTCGATGGTTTAGAAAACTTAATTTTGGAACATCGAAATCGGAATTTGTTTTCAGACACTTCGACATCAATGTATTCTTTTTTATTATTATTATAACTTTATTGATATATAAATAAACTGAAATATCAATAAACAAAGTTTAAGCTCTACCTACCAGGGCTTTGAGCCAATGTATTCTTTGTTATACTTAGTACCAGTTTATTCACAGGTGATCATGTGTGTGATCATATTTGGGTTCTTAATCAGGAAAATATCTAATCAGCCAATTTTGGTTGATTAGCTCCATTTAATTATAAACTTTGAAAATCATGATACAGATTTAACCCAATGTGAATAAACTTAGCCCTTATGAGTGAGAACATGATATTAATTGCTTTTTCTTTTTTATTTATATTTAATATTTAATTTAATATTTTATATTTAATTTATATACATGCACCATCTCACCAACTAAACAATTGTTGCCTATTCCAATAAAATTAACACAATGTGCATTATACTCTTAATGAGTCATGTTTCAGGGTTTTTTATTTAAATTAAAAAAAACAATATCAGCCCAAAAAATATTGTCTTTAAAGAAACAAAAATATTTTTTTGATTAAAATTATATTTTATATAATTTGTAAGTTCCTCTAATAAGAATAATGTTTGTTTTTTTCGTTAGTTATTTTCTTTCTTTAGACAAGTTTATAAAATTAGTTTCGTTATAAGTTTATTTAAAACTCAAGACTCTCCTTTCTCTCTTAAAATGTATTAAGATCAAAATCTTTAACTTATAATTAACATAAAAATACAAAACTAAATACACAAAGCATTATTTTTTTAATGAATTCACAAAATGTTTGATTTGTTTTATAGGAATACAAAAAAAAGTATAGGTAATAGTAGTAGGTATGCCTTAATTGATATTTATTTTAATTAGCATTATTTATAACCAACAATTTGTATAAATACAAATATACAATGATGCATTTGTGAGGTAAAAAATGTCTGGTGTTTTATTTGAATAGACAAAATGTTAGCGATTGCGTTATTACCAAATTTATATTCATTGTATATAAGATATTAGTTAAAGTAAACAAATTGAGATTCTATTTTTTTTTTAATTAACAATTAGTACTGTCTGTGATATAAATGTATGTGCAAAATGATTTGTTTTATACAAATAAATGCAGCATATATAGATAAAAATGTGCAAATAATAAAGTTTATTTAAAGTTCTTTGACCAAATAATATATATTATTGAGCTTTAGTCTATGTATTTTCTTTAGTATACTTATATTGATAATTAAATACAAGGATTTAAACAAAATATTTCTAGTGAAAATATTCAATTTTAATTTTAATTTATTCAAAATAAATATACTAATTAAATGCACGACTTAGTCGCAAGTATTCTTTTTCAAGTAGGTTTATAAAGTGATTCAGCATTGAAGATTAAATTATAGAAGTACAATCAATTTACTTATTTACAGCTATTAAAAAACTACATGAAGATAGAACTTTTTTGGACTACTTGAAAGTACGTCTTCTGGGATTGTGAAATTTTTGATTGAAATCTAAATTAAAAAATCTAACCTTAAAATAACAGATGATACTTATAGAAAAATATAAAACAAAATTGTACATTCATTTTCTGGCGCGTTCAACTATAGATTTTATGAAAAAAGCATTGGAATGTTGCAAGTAAAAAATATTTAAAATTAGGTAAATTTTAGTAAAGGGTATTAATGTAAGGCAATTTATATAAAAAATAAAAAAATATTTTTTGAACTAAACCATTATACTTTTCTGGGATTTTTATTTTTCCCAAGGAGGAAAAAACTTAAAAACAATCCTTAAAAATATTTCCAAAAATCCAAAATTCGTTTAAAGAACTAATTATGTTTTCAAAAATTATTTTTATTTTGAAAAGTTTTTACTCACGAGTCACGGGATGGCGTGAAATTGATTCAAAACTGGTTCATATTTCGGTTTCACATTTGGGTAGGTACTCACCTCTCATTGAGAATAACCTCAGTATGTACAATTTTGGAGCAGATTTGTAAAAAATTTGGAGTAGCTAAATCGAAAATTTCTGAAGTACATTTGAAAACGAAAGAAAAAGTGTATTTTCAAAAAAAAAAATATTTTTTAACAAAATAAAAACAAATCGTATACACAAGTTGCATTTCAGAGCAGGATCAAATTTTAGATTCAAAAATTCAGAGCCAGAGTAAGTTAGAAAATTGAATAACACAGTGCTGACGTTTCATTTCATTTAGTTTAGCTAAAGAATTTTTGAATTTCTCCGTCTGGAAAACAGGAGTAGATCTTAAAAAAGTGCGGAGTGGTGGAGTAGATTTATTTTAATTCTAAAAATTTAAGTAAATTTACTCCGATTGGAGTTAGGTTCTAACGCTGCCTATACTAGCTCGATACAAATGTAATTTCTTTTAAAATCGATTTTTAATATTTATGAGTAAATATTTTGCATCTAATTTTATATTTATTTGTAGGAGAGAAACTCATAAGAGTGTTAACGAATGTCTCTATATAGAAAGAATTTAACAAAATTCTCTTTTCTTAACAAAACATCTGAAGCTAAATAGAAAAACCGACTTATTAAAAAAAAAAATTATATTTCAGTTTAAAGTTTTTAATTTGTAATTTACCTACATACATCAAATCTTGAAAGCAATTTTTTCTAATTTTCACTCTTATAATTAACACTGGTTTCAACAATGTTCATTAAATAAAATAATACCATAAAATAATTAATGAAACAATGAACAATTACTTTAATGTGACAAGCTATAATATGTGCAATTTCCCCAACGCGGTCTTTCACAATATAAGTAGTAATTTATGGAAAGAAAAATCCATATACCTATGTATATTCGCATGTAAACAAAATCTAATCCAGTGCATTTTTATAACTTTCCATCACTTCATGCAATTTTTAAACGTTCCATACGTTTCATCTAAAGGTGTTAACATGGAATTTATTTATTTATTTTTTTTTTTTCATTTTGTAACAAAGTATCATTGACTTTGTTGCAAAGAACTATATAAACGTTTTAATGTGCAGCCATTTTATGACCACTATGACCGTGATATACATTTTACGTTGAGTTGAGATGCTTTTAAATAAATAAATGCGCGCACCTAGTTTAGAGCCAGCAGTGCAGGCAATGTCACCACTCGTCACCACCACCATCACCATCATCGCTGCTTCTTGCGATGTTTGCGTTTATTTATTAAAAATTGAACAAAGCACATCATTGTTGGAATTGACATTATTTTTTTTTATATTGAAAGATAAAGGTGCCGCATTTGTGTCGAGTGATTAATGTTAATTAATTTTTTTTTTTTAATGTTAATCTAGGTCTAGTTAAAATAAATCTTAATTTGCTGGTATTTAAAGTCAGCTTCGTATTTATTAATTATTCTAGCCATTTTGCATATTTTAAAAGAAAAGAAATTTTAAGGGCACTCTCAAAGGAACTTTTTGTCTAGATAGGTAGGTAGAAATAGCGGCCACGAGCAAACCTAGCCCATTGACCCAATTAGCCCTATAGCGCCCGCCGTTTTGATACCATAACTCGTTGGATCTGTGGATGAAAATGGTTTTTGTCCATTGTTTTATAAATAATAGTATGTACTTGCAAACTGTTTAGGAAAATCTTCAGAATTGTCAACCGAGTTATCGAATGAATCATTATTTTCTTCACTTAACGTTTTAAGCTATTTTCCAAACAGGTTCACGCTATTTTTCAATAAATTAGTTAATGGTACATTATTGAACAGCGTAACTACATAAATATTTATGAAAATTGTATATTTATTATTTATCCATCGGTATATAAGCGGTTTTATCTGGAGAAACTACCATATCATATTATGACAAGATTGACATGAAAAACAAGCAATTTCTTTTAATTATGAATCTGATACCCTGACATGAGTATAATTTAACAAAGTTGTTATATTTATATTTCTTAATCGAAATAACACCTGTAACAATATTTATATCTTTATATATTGTTTTTTCTATATAAATTTGTAAGTCCAATTTACAAATACCTTGCTCTTCTAGTAAAAACCCAATACTTGAGCAAGAGAAAAAATTAAAACAATGCTTTTCATTGTTTTTAAGACTTTAAGACTGTTTGAGTTTGTTGGTATATTTTGATAATTTTCATTAATCCGTTCAAAGCTGGATTAAGGTGTAACACCCATGGTAAACATCATATCGTGCGTCGTGCTATTGGAATTTTAAAACCTTATAAAAGCATTTTTACAAAAAAAAAAACAAACAAACCGGTACTCTTAATATTATAAGGTGATAATTGAGTTGATCGGATTGATCTAATTTATCAATGTTCTGCTTGACTGACAGAAAACAAGGGTCTACATTGTCTTGTCATTTTGGTATATTGGGTTTTATTTTTATTTGTTTTTCTCTTTTTGTTTGTAGAGTTTATTGTCAATCATTTTATTGGTTATTTTTAATATAACAACAATAAATATATTTTTCATATTGATTTTCTTTATTGTTGTTGTAAGTTTTTTTAATGTTACACAATATTTAAAAAAAATTTATTTAACACTTATAGTTGGATTGAAATGTTAAATTAAATGTTGTGGCTGTCGCCACACACTTTATTACAACCAACTTTAAAATCTGTAATTTGTTTGTAAATGTAGTATGCTCTCCTTCATCGATATATCGATAACTTTTAAAAATAATGAAATTTTTTAAGTACCTGCATCTGTCAACCATTTCATTTTTAAACTGTTGCTAAATTTGGCATTTGAAGATATATAGGGGTTTTATTCTTTAGTAGCAGTAGCCATATTTTTCTTTCGTAAAAATTCGTCATCGAATTCAAGAACCAGATACGTATGTATATATACTGATATTTTTTTTCGTTTTTGAGGTATTTGGGTTTTCATGCTAACTTGAAATCGATTCGCATCGAAATTTTTAGCCTTTACTTACTACAACCATAGACTTAATTTATTATATAAATTATTATTTAGTCTATGTTACAACCAATAGCGCAGACAAAAAATAGGGTATTATCTTAATTGAGTATTATCATGCAAAAAATTGAGTCTGAATAAGGCGCCAGTTATAGCTTTCATTGAAGTACTCATCATTGAAAATTTTAATTGTTAATTTTGAGGCACTTAAAAAGTGAAATTAGTGATTATTTTAATACAAATAAAAAGCTGATAACTCAATTTATTATTTCTAGTCAAAACAATATTTTATTTTGGCCCAGCCTATCGCAGGAAATTAATTTCTTTATTTCAATGATTGAACTATCTCATAATTGATCATTGAAATCTTAGAAATCGTTTTATGTGAAAGGTAGGGCCAAAATTAAAATTTTTGTTTTGACTAAAATTAAAAATCGAGTCATCAGCTTTTATTGGCATCAAAATAATCACTGATATCGCTTTTTTAGGGCCTCAAAACTGAAAATTAAAATTTTCAATGATGAATTTCAATGAAAGCATTAACTGGCCCCTAAGAGGCCGAAACGTTCTTTGAAATTTTCTCAAAACTACGGAAATCAAGTTAGCTGATTCTTGAATTTAAGTACGTGACAAATTGAGTTTGATATAAAATTAATTTTAAATTTTTGTTAAAATAAAATTGCGCTAAATTGTATGTATAGTTTAATTTTTGACACTCTTTAATACCAAAAATTAAACCTTGAATCTGTACGTGGAAATATCAAAAATTAATCTCGAATAAAATTTGATTGAAATTTTAATCCAATTCCTAAACATATTTACTCCAAATTTAAAATTAAGTCATTTTGATACTTAAAAAATAGGACACAAATGGTTTTTGACGATTTAGTACGATGTTAAAGAAGAAGAATTAAGAATTTTTGGCATGATAAACAAAGAAAAAGAAATTTTAACTGAGAGCGTTTTTAGGTGGGTTAAAACAAAATGTGTTAAATATTAAGTAGTCAAGGGTCTAAATTACGTAGTTCACTATGTTAATTCTAATGTAGTCAACTCGATTAAGATAAATAGATTAAAATAAAAACCTAAAAAGGTTATCTTAATGGAGAAACTTGGCTAGGTTTAGCAATTTTGAAGATCGTTATAATGTTAAACGAGTAGCTTTCTTAAATCAAATAATTATATTTAGTTAATTTCACATATCTCTGAGTAGATTGGTAACTATGAACGATTTAAGATGTTTCATTTACTACATTAATTGGTTATTGGAACCGAAAAAACTAACCCAGAAGTAGTGTATTCAAATTTAGTACACTTTAACGGAATCAGTGTGTAGATTTAAATAATTTTGTTTAATCGAGTTGACTGGTATAATTTATGCTGGTGCGTTTGCTGGTCGTATATTAACCATGTTTGTTATTTAACTCAAACTAGTTTAACCCTTTCGGTACGGTACGTTACAGAACAATGGAACTTTATATGGATGTGCACCACCTCCGTACCAAAAGGGTTAACGTTGTTTTTAACTGATAATTTTAAAATTTTATACATTTTAAACGAGTTCACATCGTAACATATTTTTAACATTTCATTAAAGTTAAAATCATCATTAAAAGCCCATTTTACCTTTTTTAGTATCATACTAACTTCAAATGTTCATTTGACATTACAAATGTTATAATGGTAAGTTTGTTTACTTTTATAAATGAACTGTCATTGTCTAAGGCGTGTTCAGCTGGAGTTTATTAAGTAAAAAGTTTTATTAGAATACCATTCAAAAACTGTTTAAAACTAATAGAATGTTAATAAAAATCTTTAAAGTTAGAAATTTATTAAGTATACTTAATTCTAGTAGCTTATAATATTGTTAGAGCTGTTAAAAATTTTGTTCTCATGTCTTTTGTTCTTCGCTGTAATTTTTGACTTTGACTTGACTTGATAACTTAATAACGCATTAGAATTACAATATCAAATAGGTAATGAAACTTCATCGTTGACTGAACTTGTAACGGAAGTACTTATGCAACAATTAATACTATAACTGTAATTAAGTATCAATGTATAGCTAATAGCATGCTGAATGAATATCATAATGACTTTTTGTTGAAAAGCAGGTGGGTTGTCTTGTCATATAAGTGTTCTATTTTCTTTCTATAAGCCAATGATGATGGTGATCTTATACAAACCTCAAGTGCGATCATTAAAAATAAACAACCTACACCAAGTTAAAGTGAACTAGATATCTATATCTATGTTCAATGACAATGCAGTTGACATTTTAGTGATATTTTCTTTGCAATTTTGTAGTTTTATATATACATTTATTTTATTTTTATACATAAAATGTTATTATGGCTGCACCTTAACTATTTATAATGTAAGTGATAAATTGTTTTATTTTATTTTATTTTAAATGTTAACTTATTATTGTAAAAAATTGTATTGTATTTTTTGTCAATTATAGCGTATTGAATGAAAAATAGACAAACAAAAATTATTAAAATGATGAACTTTTATTATCAAAGAGTTAAGTTTAAAAATAAAAATAAAAAGAAGCATAATTTTAGATTTTTTTTTGGAAAAAACGCCAGACGTATTTTAATAAAAATTTCTGCATTTTTTTTCCTAGGAAAAACAGCCAAACTTTTCTGGGAGACTTTCCAGACTTTCAGATTTTTTTTTTCCAAATTTTTTTCCAGCTTTTTTTCTATTTCTTAAAAAAAATTAGAAAATAAGCCAGATACAAAATTTGTGGTGGTTTTTCCTTTTCTTATTTTTAAAAAAGAGCCAGAAAATACTTCTGTTGTTTTTTTTTTTCAACGCGCCGCCTCGTGTTTCACGTACACGAGGCTTTTTTTCCAATTTATGCCGGAAAAAAAATTCTGACGTAATTTCCGGGAGCCTATTTCGAACAATTAAGACTCTGTTTAACTAGTCAAAAATCGAATAAATACGGTTTTCGTCTTTTATTATACATTTCTCCTCGCATTTGGTTGGTTCCAATTTTAATGTGAAAAAATTCAATATTCGCAAAACAAAGAGTTTATTTTTATATTTTTTTAAATAACAAAGCACTTCATTTTTGGATTTTTTTTATATTGAATAATTTGTGTTGAGTTATTAATGTTAATTAATTTTTTTAATATAAATTATGGTAGGTACTAGGTGTGCTTAAAATCAGCTTCATATAACGGGTGATTTTTTAGCTGGTTTGGTTTTGGCAACACTGGTTTTGACAGCTGACGTGTGTTTAGTACCTTGTGTTACTGTCAAACAGCTTCAGTTTGGTTTGCAATTTAACCATGGATCGTCTTACAAATGAACAACGCTTGCAAATTATTGAATTTTACTATCAAAATTCGTGCTCGGTTCGAAATGTTCATCGCGCGCTGCTTCCATTTTATGTTCGGCATTCTCGACCTTCTGAGCAGTCTATTCGGAAGATTGTGACCAAATTTCGCACCAAATTTACTTTGTTGGACATTAAACCACCAACACGTTTACGTACTGTGCGTAGTGAAGAAAATATTGCGGCCGTATCAGCTAGTGTGACAGAAGACCGCGAAATGTCGATTCGGCGCCGTTCCCAGCAGTTAGGCCTTTGTTACAGCACTACGTGGAAAATTTTGCGGAAGGATTTGGGCGTAAAGCCTTTTAAGATACAGCTGGTGCAAGAACTAAAGCCAGCCGACCTACCACAACGCCAAATTTTTGGTGAATGGGCTCTTGGAAAGCTGGCCGAGGATCCGCTTTTTTATCGAAAAATTGTGTTCAGCGATGAGGCTCATTTTTTGGTTGAATGGGTACGTAAATAAGCACAATTGCCGCATTTGGAGTGAAGATCAGCCAGAAGCATTGCAACAGCTACCAATGCATCCCGAAAAAGCCACTGTTTGGTGCGGTTTATGGGCCGGCGGCATTATTGGGCCATATTTCTTCAAAGATGATGCGAATCGCAGCGTTACTGTCAATGGTGAACGCTACCGAGCGATGGTAACAAACTTTTTTTTGCCCGAAATGGAAGTTCTTGACTTGCATGATATGTGGTTTCAACAAGACGGTGCCACATGCCACACAGCACGCGAAACAATGGCGCAATTGCGAGGCGAGTTTTGTGAACAGTTAATTTCACGTTTCGGGCCGGTCAATTGGCCGCCTAGATCGTGTGATTTGACACCATTAGACTATTTTTTGTGGGGGTATGTCAAGGCTAATGTCTATAGGGACAAGCCCGCTTCGATTGACGCACTGGAAGCCAACATCCATGCATTCATTCGTGAGATACCGGCCGATATGTGTGAAAGAGTATGCCAAAATTGGACTCAGTGGATGGGCTACCTGAGACGCAGCCGCGGTCAACATTTGCATGAAATTATCTTTAAACATTAAATTGCAAGGTTCAAACTATCGATTCAAATAAATATTTCATTCATTTTTTCGAATTTTTTGTGTTTTTTTTTTTTTTAAAGTTCTAAACCTCTTAAAAAATCACCCGTTATAACTTATTCTTCAAGCCAAAGAAATAAAATATCTAAGGGTAGGTTTTAAGTTTCTGGAAAGTAGTCGAACTCAATATTTAAATAAAACAATATTTTGTACAACATATTTTATTTATTTTTTTTTAATGTTTTAATATTGATATTATTTTAGATTGTCCTTTTTTAGTATATTTTTTATGGTGTTTGCTTTACCTAAATTGATTGATAATCTTATGAATAACGAAATTTTCCTCTTAAGTAAAAAATTTACTCATCAAAAGATGTTTCCTAATAAAAATGTGTTAATTGAAATATTTTAACACAAAATATATTCGCACTATATTAAAAATCAGCAAATATTTTTAATTAACATCATTTTCAATGTGAACTAAAACACGCGCAGTAAAAAAAAAGCCTTTTAAGATTAATCCAAATAATATATAAATGACATAAAACAGTTGACATTGATCTTAAAACATTAGTGAAAAAATGTAACCTGATATAAAATACAAATTAACACTTGAGTGTGATTTTAATTAAAATTGATATTGATTAAATAATTTTTATCTTTTTTTAAGGATGAAGGTGTTAAAAATTAAAAGTGGTGATAGAATAAGTTAAAGCTAAAACTTTTAACCTACACAGCTATGTACCAGGTACCTAAATCTAAATCTTTAAATACGAAGATTATGATTTTAGCAGATTTTTCCAGTTTATAACTGATTTTTTTTTGATTTAAATACTTTAACAATAGACAAGGTCACATAAAAACTAAATAAATAAAAAGAATCTAATTAAGTTTCATGTTTTTTTTTTCTTTTAAGAACAAAAAACTTTGTTCAAAAGAGATTAAAATCTTGAACATTGGTTTTTGAATTTTGCCTTTTATATTAAAAAACAAAATATATCAATACATAAAAAATGTATAATTTCTTAAGAAAAATATAAATCAAAGGATTAACACTCCCACTGCTATTTTTGTGTGAACTGTTTTACATTTTTATTTCTTAATAACATACCGCTGACCACAAGTTTTTATGTTTTTTTTATCAGAGTTTATTATTATTATTATTTGTATCATTATTTGTTTTTCTGAGCTCAATAAAATTATACATATTATGTGGGAATGTCTTTAAAATTTAACTTAAGTTGAGTTTTTGTGATAATATACATAATATTTGTGAAAAAAATAACTTTAATGGTTTTGTGAATTTTATTAAAAATGACATCACTCATAAATAATTTGATACTGTCATAAATAAATATTGGCAAATATCTGTCGGTATATTTTTATATCAACGTTATTTTATTTTTTTTTTAATTTCTGTGAATGATCATATAATAATATCTTTTGTCATAAATATATTTTTGGTTGTGGTTTTTATTGTATAAAAATAATATTTTTTTTTTATTATTTAGAAAACAATTAAATTAATAAAATTAAAAGGGATTTTATGAGAAATTAATAATAACAAACAAAAATGCAGAATCAATCAAAAATTTTGACTTTTTTAAATAACAATTTCGACTTTTGATTTATTGGGTATGTGGGTAGATTTACAAATAATATTTAATATTTTTTTGTGAATTCTCCGTAATCAACAAAGATATTTTGTTTATTTTATAAATTATATTTTAACTTGTATTTTTGGAAAATAAAAGATTTTACGTCGTTTTGCATGACTACATGAATCACTGTGCGCTAATTATTTCTTCCTTACATAATATTCTACAATAGTTTTTAATGTAAAGTGAAATTTAATAAACAACAGATATTAACATGTTTTTACAAGAGCACTTTTCTAATTTCATGAGGGACATAATACACATATAGCCATTTCGTCCCAAGAACACTTTGAAATAACTCCCTTAGCCTCCTTATATTATATTTCCTCTAGATTTGATATCGTTTATGTTCAATTTCTAAAACAATGCATCCATCTATGCTGCAGAAACAGTCAATATTACCAATTTCAACTAAGATTGCAACCTAGGTAGAGTATAAGAAAACCAAAAGAAATTTGTTCAATTATAAGAGAAAAATACTTTTAAGTTTATTTTGTATAAACCATTGTTCCAATAATTCTCAATGAGGTAACTACAAATCTTGGACACCATTTTTTTTTTTTTATTCTATGAGATATTTTATGTGTCATATTTTGAACATGCGTAATTCCGAAGAAAATTCGTTGAGGAATTTTATACAATTTGTGTAAGTCATTTCTCATAATTTTTTTACAGTTCATTCAATATAATGTAGTAAATTTACTCAAATAGGAAACTTCTCCGGTGTTTTACATCATAACATGAATACCCTTAATATTTTTATTTTATTTATTAATTTTAAAATATTTATCGAAAAGTTTTAAATTTCATATGCTTAGCTAAATAAATATAATTTTACCAATAAAATATATATTATTTGTTTCATATTTTATTTCATTTTCTCTCGTTTATTAATGTCTTATTTATCTTTGTTTTTACCGCTTTTGATTATATCAATTTAATGTCTCTATAAAAAAATAAAAAAAAAAACTAAACTAAAAAATATTGTACATTATTTAAATAAATCTTCTAATGAAGCAATAAAAATAAAACTAATTTGTGACGATGTTTATCTGATACATTTAAATGTGTGTATTTAATTTTTTTTTCCGTATATTTGTTTTTAACGAAAATGTTATGTGTAGGTAATAAAGTAGATAAAAACTGTTTATGTGTTTAAGTTTAAAGCATCATCAAAGAGGCACTCAAAGAAATCCTATACCTACCTTCCTTCCATATATACAATTTAAAATTCATTTTTAACAACTTCTCGTAAAATGTTTGTGATAACATAAAAATACTCTAATTCATTGAGATTTAGTGTACCACAATCAATCATGAAACTAATGAATTGATTAAATAAAACGATCTATAAAAAATAATACTGAAGTAATTTTCGTAGTACCTATACATGTTTTCAATGCAATAAAATACCTATATATATCCATTTCTATATAAGTTTCTGTGTTCATTGGATTGAGTTTAATTGAAATTTGAAAATTTGGATGTGAAAATTTGAATACACAATTATTCTGAAGTCATTATTTCGGTTTCTATGTAAAATCAAGCAATACAAATTGACTTGTATACCCGCAGAATTCTGGTTCATTTCTATGAGAACAACATTATTCCAGATTTTAATGTCACAAAAATGTCAGAATTAATAAAATATCGAGTATTGACTTTAATTAATTTTAAGAAAAAAGAACTAACTAAGAACAACAAAATTTAAGGAAATATATTTACGTCTTAAATAGCTATACTCGCTTGTAGTTTTCAACACGATCCTTACATTGAAACATGACTGCTGCAGGGTCCACAATAAACGATATTTTGCAAGCTCTGAGTTCTCGATCAGCGAATTTTCATAAATTTTCTTACAGAACAACAATTATGTTTTAGCAAAATTAAATAAGGCCCCAAAATGTTTTTCAAAATAAAATGAAATTAATACTCAAAATTAATGTTTGGGTGTTATTTAATATTTTGGAGTCTTATTTCATTTTTTTCGGGGCCTTATTTCATAATGAAATAAAGCCTCAACGAAAAAAGACCTCAACATTAATTTTGAAGTTGAATTTCAATTTATTTTGAAAAATATTTGAGGGGCTTATTTTATTTAGCAAATTTATGAATTTACCTTGTTAGTTTTTTGTATAGGTACATATATTTATGGCCTTATATTATTTTTTCTTTCGTGTCTTATTTCTATTTTTTATTTATTTATTTCATCAATTGATTGAAAAGATCTTGCTGATTATAAAAAATTTGAAATCTTAAACAGTAGTATATAGTTTGGGCAAAATATTATATACAATGCAAATAATACAACAATAATTTTTCAACTTAGATAATAATCAAATTTAAATAATAGCTATTTATAAATTACAAACAAAAAGAAAACACAATTAAGAAATCAGTTACATATAGTGAGAGTCGTTTTCGAGAATAATAAAACTTTTTTAAACAATTTTTAAACAGCTATACATCACTGTACCCTAAATATTTGCTATAAGAATAATTTCTGTCAAAAATAATATAGATTAGCTACCTACGTTAAAAACTGCTTGTCATATTTTGAGTTATAAAAAAAAATGTTTAAATTTTTTGTTAAAAATCCCAAAAATATTATCACCCCTAGGCCCTAATATGGTTGGCAATAGTTAGTTGATATATTTTGAAAATCGATAATAAAAACCCAACAAAACAACTTTTGATCATTGAGAATAGTACAGAACGTTGTGAACTACAAGAAAATTGATAATTATCACGGAATAGTTAATCAGATTTTTAATAAATTGAGTTTTAATGTACCAAATTTCAATATTTATCAACTATCAATGATCATTGACAATTGTAATAGGGGTGTATTTGTTCGTGTTCAAATTATTTCACCCAATACTATTAAGACCTTTCGATTTTTTTATCATAAATTGATCAATGTCAGCCAAACCATTTCCGAGAAAATCATTTTGTTTATAGAAATCTGTATAGAGCCACATTTTTGAGAAAAATAAGATTATCTAAAAAAACTTAAAAAAACATATGTTATTTTTGATCTTAAAAAATTAAAACAAAAAACATGTCGGAGGAATGCCCAAGAAACGCTAGGAACAAAATTTCAAGAAATTCGATCTATCCGTTTTATTAGGCAGAATTACGAAACCCACTTTTTTCACCTTCCCTATAACGTAATGTCAAGTTTGAATAAAATATAAAGTTCAATTTTTTTACGAATATAAAACTTGCCATATATAACCTATACCGCAAGTAAAAATTTAAAAAAAAAATTTGACCCAAAACATAGGTTTTATTGCATTTTGAATAAATGAAGTTATGTTGCCTGAATTAAATGATCCCATTACTCCTAAGGTGGGAGTTTTATATATGGAAACTCTATTGACCTTCTGCTCATTCCTTGAATGGATGTGAATTATTGTTCTGTTTTATAACAAAACCTACAAATGTAGTTAGTTAAAGTATACCAAATTTTTATAATTCCTTCACCTCTTTTTCTAAAATTTACCATCATAGAAAGACCAAACAAAAAAAATTTGTTTAATACTTTTTTGTTTTTAACTACCATTTTATAAATTCAAAGCTTTTTGCCTCCCTAACTCACTTCACTTCATATAATATTTTCATTTCCATTAACATTTTCCAATTTGAACAGTGTCGTTTCTTTTTGTTTTATATTGTTGCCGTCTACTAATTTGTATTCCCTCAAAATTCCTTCACCATCAATATAATGTCAATAAAAAAAAATAAGTCAATTTAAATTCAGACATATCAAAAGTGTTGACATTTTGTGTGCCGCAGTTTTGTTGGTATTCCTATACTAACTAGTTAAAATGGTTACAAAAATGTGTTGTTTTATTTTTAATAAGAAACTTTAAACTCAGAACTAGACGACCTCTTGTGGGATTACCTTTGACCATGGAATTTTTATTAATATTAAAAATAAAATTTAAGTTATGAACTAAATTAATTAAAATATTGAAATATTCCGCTATTACTTAATTTTGTAAAACAACAAAAATAAAACAATTTTTTAATTGTTTTTAAAGCTAATAAAGCTTTTTTTATTAGCTTATACATAAAAATATACCTTAACATACCTACATATTATTATATATGTCTAGTCTAATGCCTGTCTACACGCACCTACCGCATGCAACTAAGTTGTAAAATTAATCGACTTCGTTGTGTGTCCATCATGTATATCTCTAGTATAACTAAAAAAAAAATAAACACAAAAAATAATAATAAACCACTTTCCAATATAAACCCAGCATATTTTTCTCTACAAAAGTATCGCACATTCTCAAAGCTGTACCTATACTGCGTTATATAGCCTATAAACATTTCAAATTATTTGTTTTTGCCTTTTTCATTTCATTTTATATTTTTTTATTTTTTTTTTATTTTAGCTGTTCATAAAAATCGTATAAGATTGAAAAGCCACCCATATAGTTCCAAAGTCAATCAAATATTGATTGAACTACGGCAAAACGAATAGATACAATCTCAGGTGCCTCTGATGGTTTGGTTTGGTGTTTGTTTAGCTAGCATATAGCTAAGCTATATCTACGAATTAGAAACAAAAAAAAATGTATCTATTTCTTGTGTTGTAATGATGATGAAGTTGTTTCTCATGTGAACATTTAACATTTGAACATTAATTTATGCACGATTGAAAATATGAGTTATTGTGCACTATTACAATGACTTATTGACTTTGTTTTTATTTCTGTTTTTTTTTTTTTTTGCTTTATCCAACCTGACCTAACTACATTTTTTTCTCATCTCATACATGTGGTGTAGGTACTTAAAGGGTTTTTTATAGATTCGTAAAATAATTTGACATAGGTACTTAAAAGGATTTCTAAGAGATATGACATATCGATAAAAGTATATGGCCCTATTTCCATTAAATACAAATTATCTGTTGACCTGTAGACGATAATTTTTTATAGAGAAATCGTTGAAACGACATCGACTGACATTTTTCATTTCACATGATTTAGACTCAGAATTCAATAATGGATCCATAAATTTTTTTATCTGCCTGCACACAGTCCTGACTCAACATTTTTTTTTTTGATTGATTTTAACAGTGGTGCCTGTTAATTTCAAAAAGTTTCTAACTTGAACTATTTTCTACATTGTTCTCATTATTTTTATTATTTTTAGTGTTTATGTAACTATTACGTAGATATATTTTGAAAATGGAAGGATTGTTTTTTTTTTCGAATACTTATCCAATTTAACTATCTATAAAAACTAGAAGATGAATTTGATAGGTTGTTTCGAACTTGTAAAAAAAAAACCATTTAAAATATTATTGATTTTTTTTTCACTTTTTAAAATTCCCCGCAGGCAATTTCATACGACCCTGCAATGCATTTAAACAATCTTATACTTTCATGTATGGTGCATATCCGTCATGAATGCATAAAGATATTTATACGCATTCAGTGTGCTGCACTTCAGTTTGTGCGGTAAGCACACAGTTCGTTGTGTATCTAAAACGACCGACATATAAGATTTAAATGGTCTAATCTAGTTTTGAACAGGTAAAATGTGTTTACATTTTACTGTGCAAATAAAAAATACAGACCGATGCGATGGATGGAGAAAAAAAAAAAAAAAAACTTACATATTAATGATAGTGATGATATATATAGCCATAGATTAAAGATCCAATAAGCAACTTACTGTTTAAGCTATAAGTTATATACACTTTAAAAAGAAAAACACTAGGTGCGGGTAAGGTGAGAAATGCCAGCAATTACAAATAGGTGTGATTTCTTGTCACTTGATGTGAGTTTTTATTTTTTAATTTTGTTTTTTTTTTTTTGTTTTTTTTTTTTATGTCTTATATGTAGGTCTTATTTTTGAAGACAGATAGACGCTATGCGTTTCTATATATCATATATGTAATTTTTTGCAACTTGAAAGGTTGCCTTTGATTTTGATTTGAGAGAAGAAACAAAAAGTAAACCATTACTAATCGTGTTCAGCTGGTTCAATATAAATATATACATATAGTTTTATGATTTCAGATTTGGAAAAAAAAATCGGTGTTGGTGCAGAAATTGATTGCATTTAAGTTATCACACAATTTGTTGATCGAAAATATGAACACGATTTGTATTTGTTTTTTTTTTTTAACAATTTTATGGTTGAGATGTGATGACAGAATCACTTTGGAAGAATGTCTTTAAAATGTCATGATATTATATTTTATAAATTTCAACAAGATCAATGATAAAAGAGAAGGCCAGATTATTTATATATCATCTGTATTGATCTTATACTGGATGGAATGAGATTGGAATTGGTGAAGATTAAAAAAAAATTATGTAAGTAATTTGTTTCTTATAAAATCCTTTTTTAAGGGATTTGGTGGGTTTTTGGTCTTTATTTTTATAAATTAAATTAAAATACCTATATCAGATTGTAGTCTTTAAATGACAAGCGACATTTCTTAAGCCCGTATGATAATACATTTTTTTTCTCATTTTTAATTCATTGAAAATGAAACTAAAGCAGCACGAAGGATTCATTATTGAAAATTCCCATATGATCGAGTGTGTACACATCAAACCCTAAAAATGTGAAAATGTTACAAAAAAAATGTGGGAATGTCAGAAAAAATGTGAAATGTCTGAAAAAATGTATTAAAAATGTGATTCGATTTACATTTTTCAGCTTCTAGCTGCTTTTTTTTGACAGTTCAGGATTGAAAATTAAAACATATTTCAAAAAACATTATAAAACTAATTATTAATAAACATTTTGGACAAAATTCAATCGGATATAGTTTTGTGTTGCCGTCAATATAAATTAATCAAATATTCCATCATTAGAAGAGAAAACAAGAAAAGGATTTTTAAAAAATGTTGACAATTCATATTATTTTTTCCCCAGATATGTGCTTTTCCTTTCATAAGAATAACAAGTTTCCTTTTTGCTCTTGGCTGACACTTTAGTTTGATTTAATGAGCTAAAAATGAAGAAAAAAATGTAGTGTCATACGGGCTTTAGCAAAGTCGTTTTGCTTTCAAGTGTGTTCTATTTTTTTATTGAATCCAGACAAATTTTACATATTTTCGAACGTTAAACTTATAGCAACGTTTGTGGCTTGCCTTATAGCTTGGTCGCTCTGTCGCTCTATTGCTCTGTCGTGGCTCTTGCCCGAGCACATATGCGTTTGCAAAAATCTGGACTTGTACCTATAACCCCTTAATGAAAAAAAAAAACAGTTACAGATCTCAAATAAAAAATTATGTGAACACAATCGTTACCTATACAGTAGCAAATTTTTCAAATTATATTTCGAATTCTAATGATCGTAGAAATAAATTTCTTCCATACCAATTGATTTGTTGGGATATCTAGGAACAGAAATTAAAAAAAATAAAATTCGTATTTTCAAAATTTAAGGCTCATAAAATTTGTATTTTCATTGAAATAACTTGATTTATGGCCAGTTGCACCAAAATCTACTAAAACCAGTTTTTGCTAAAATTCTTATAAAATTTATCGGTTTGATAAATTTTTTGGGTTGCACCAATGTATTTCTCTGATTTTTTAGCTAAAATGCTGTTTGCGAGCCATCCCTGGATTTTGTCAGCTAATTTTTGAACTGAACGAAAAAGTTTCACTATGTGTAAGTAAGATAGCAATATGAGAGATGACACCTGGTTTAAAATGGAAGTGAGTGATTACCCTTTTGAAACATGTATTGTAGCTGAAGAAGAGTCATATCCTTTTTTGTTTCACCAGATACATTTTTCTTACGAAACAAATTTTTTTCAACACCACTTTTTTTTTTTTTTTTTTTTAAAGAATTACTTTATATTTATGTACTACGCTTTAATAGAAAATAATTAAAAAGAAAAATAATGGAGTTTACATGTTCATTTTTGTTTTTATTTATTTTTTAATCTCCAACGATCAATATTTAATGTTGAATATTTTTTTTGATTGTAATTTTCAAATGTCCTATATATGAGATATTGAAATATTTTTTTAAAAGATATTTTCGTTACAACTCGCTTTTAAAATTTAACTGGAGGAAAATGGCATTTTAGTTTATTGGCTTATTTGGCCTTTTAAAACTAAAATTAGTTGGTGCAACCGATAAATGCCATTTTAAAATTTAACGAAGCAGTAAATATTTAAAACCGTTTGGTGCAATTGGCCATTAATAAAATAAAACCAAATAAAATAAAATATAATATGAAATAAAATAAATTAAAGGAACAGAATTCTAGCTTTAAAATTATCTGAAAGCATACGTTTTTTTATTTTTAGTTGATAAAGCTTTTTGTTACATTCTATGTGAATCACGATTTTATTAAATTAGATTATCTTTTTCCAGCTACTTTTTGAATAATCTTTCAAACAGAAATATGTACTTCTTTTGATGCTTTTAGTGAAAAAATATTAATCTTATATGTTATTTCTATAGTTTAGACTCACTTTCCGATTCTCATGCTACGAATCGATTTTGACAAATGAGATTTTAAAAATGTTAAAAATTTGTTTAAAAACTGCATTTGCGAGAGTTCTCGCACGGGTAGGCTAGTTAATATATAGAGCCCTAAGTTTCTAAACGAATTCTTAAAATAAAGAAGAAGAGTTATTGTAAAAAAAATTATTTTCAAACTCTTAAATTGAATTAATTTTTCAACATAAAACATATATATTTTTTTTAATTTTTAAATCTCACAAAGGTCAAAGTTCAGCTTGAAGATAAAGAATCCATCTTAATAGTTCTGGCCATAGTTAAACGGGTATATTTCTTGTATTCTAAAGACAAATAAAAAAAATATTTTATCACGTTATTTTTCTTATTTTGAGCCGACCGCGACGCACTCACGATGCCCGACGATACCCGGGAAATGTTTTCATCACAAGATGTTAAAAGATATTATTCTTTTACCCAATATTATTATTCCAACATAATATCTAGCTATAAAATGTTTAAAAAAAATATTATCCGTTAATTTATTTCGACTGAATCATTCAACTTAAAATTGGAGTTAGTAAAGGTATTCTTATGAGGCCAAAAATATTATTCGAATGCACACACATCATATTATTTCAGTGTACCAAATTTTAAGTAAAAGTGCATTAAATAGTCTGAAATTTTTATAAAACAAGTTTAAAAATTATTTCATTTTTAAGTTATGCCAACAAAAATAATTATAAAAAAAATAATTAAGTCTTTAGTTTTTGAAGGAAAACTATGTATAAATAAAGGGAATTGTATAGGTGACCTCTTGAATTTTATACAAGAATGTTATACAAGGTCATTGATCTTGAGCCTACTAAAATACTTTTTCTTGAAAACTATGTAGTTTTGGTTGAAAAACTGAACAAAAAGCTTTTAAGAGTCTAAACCTTACTATATAATTAAATAAAATTTTATTATGTGTTTCCGAAAATATTAATATTAACTATTTTGAACGATAATCGCGTCGTTTAGAAAACTCTAAATTACATTTTTTAGATTTTTATATGGATCGTTTACAAAAAATTCAATAACACAGCAAGATTTTAAATTTCAAATTACTTGATACATAGATAGCTTAACCTTGTGAAACTTTTTCAAATGTTTTTTCACATTAGATTGGCTCACTAATTTAAAATTTAAATCAAATCGATAGATGGCGATAACATGAAAGAATAAACGATATACTATTGATAAAATGCCAAAGAATCTATATATGTAAAACAGGAAAACGTAAGAAAAAATTGCGACTGTGTAAGACTTGAAATGATTTTTTTCTTAAAATTTGGTACATTGAAATATCCTGTGTGTTCGGTAGTTTCACAAAAATATTTCCAACTATTTAGCATTAACAGTTTTCCATTGTTCCTTTGGTTCAATCATATGGAAGAAGAAACTTTGTAATGAAGAAGAAGAATTAAAACAATAGAAAATGAAATATTGCTGTTTTTGTAGACTGAAATGAAACATTTAAGTAAATATTAACATTCCGTACTTTTTCCAAAAATCAGTTTTGCTTTGCAAAATACCTGCAATATAACTTTTTTAAACTCATTAAAACTAGTTTAAATTTTTTGTAATTTAAACATCCATTTGTTAATTATATAATATGTAAATGGTTATTTGTGCAATCTGACTCATTAAAAATAAAACTGCAAGAAATTCTTTTTTTAACAATATTTTTCATTCTTTTCTTTTCATTTTTATTTTTTTTCAAAATGATGATTCACAAAAATTCAAACTCATCACAATCACTTTTGCCAATCAGAGTAATCTCAAACACACAAAAAATTCCTTAAGATCAAATCAAAAAAAAAAAACTCGCAACCTCAACAACTTAACATGAATCCAAATTGAAAGATCACTTGCCACCAAAAATGTCAAAACCTCAAAATGATTTATGTTTTTTCCATATGAAAATAATAATTCCCTTTAAGACATATTTTATATACATCGAGAGCAAACTTAAGTGAACCTTTATAAAAAAAATATTAAAACAAAAAAAATAACTCTCAATCACCTGCTGTGTGATCTTCTTGGTCTTGATATTTCTAACTTAATTTTTTATGTTCAACATCAATTCAATACAACATCAACCAAAAAAACAAAACTAAAACAACAACAAAAAAACACAACACATGTGGAGCACTTCGATCAATTTTATCATAAATTCCAATAAATCTCTGTCTGCATTTGTGTAGGAAGAAGGAAACCTCAATCAGTGATATGATAAATCATGATCTTGTTAAAATCTTGTTTTTCCTTAATTCAAATTAAAAAAAAAATCTGAATAAAAAAAAAAGAAATGCGGAGAACAAAAATTTAAACGTGTTGGCCTTGAAATAAAACAATAATTTTTTTGTTGTTCTCTGCTTTATTAACATGATTTTATTTTCATGCACCCATGGGAACTTTTATATATAAATGCTCGAGGAGAACTGTTGTTGGATAAAAATGGTTGATAATTTATATTTTAACAATTTATTTGAAAAATATATCGAAATCAATTAAATGCATTTTACTAACAAACAGAGTTTTGTAGTGACAATTTATACTGCACAGCTATGGAGCAGATTAAGTCAGAGAGGCTCTTATTTCTGATAAATATTTTAGTCACTAAAACAAAATCTTTGATCTATGAAGAGCTTTAAATTATTATAGAAAAAAATCTTTGTAGTTTTTAAGTTTGTTGAAAATACAAACAAGGACAAAATCATATATTCGAATAAATTTCAAACGACTAATTCAATTATTTAAAAATTTTAATTAACGGAAAGACCCAAAATTTGTGTACAAAAAACTTTCAGCTTGAAATTCTAAACTCTTCTTCTCTAAGTAAAACTTCCTGTAGGTAGTGCGTGCTATTGAATACAAAATGTTAGAAGGTAGCACAGTTCCCAAAAATCAAAATTTTCACGTTTTTCTCTAAAGAATTTTTCTGCACAAAATAATAATAGCTATTTTCAATTGAAAAAAATGCTCGATGAGTCTTGAAAACTGCAAACAATTAAAATAAAATAAACAACAATTGGTAGTGAAAAAAAAAATCCAGCTAATGGACTTGATTTAACTTTCCAAATACTTCTTCATAATCTCATCCTGTGATAAACAGTTTTCTCCTTTATTTCTCTTCAAAAGGATACATAAATAAAAATTTGTGAAATTCCATTTCATCAGCTTTCTTTCTCCTCTCAATTATTATAGAAAAATAAATTAAATATATTTTCACCCGCGGTCATTACCAATTATTCATCAAACCGAATGTGACAGCTCTCCGTTACCAAATAATAATGATAATTCATTTCAAGTAATTAAATAATATTTTAACATGAAACGTCACAATGTGAGCGGTACCTAATTGAGTTATCAGTCGAGTGGGTATGCTATATACACATATATACTATATTGCAATCCCCGCATGCGCAGTGAAATCCTGTGCAATATGGTTATATGGTAAATTTTAAGAATCACCACCAACAAAACTGGTCCAATTCGAACGAGTTTGACGCAGGTAAAAAAAAAAAATTCCCAGAGAAAACTCCACGACTTCATGAATTCATATAAGTATGTACATACAATGCGCCTCGAGAAATACACAAAGTCACACACGAACAAAATATACTCACACCGCACATGGAGCATTTTTATGAATCCATCTAATGATTATGTCTTCGGGTGAAAAGCAAATCCAAATAGATGCAAAACGACCAGACAACGCGGACGACCGTGCAAAAAGAGATACTCTCGCAAGTGTACCGAATTGCAGGCCGTAATCAATTTTAGCCCGCTGAGCAAAAGACTAATTTTTCTTGGTCAAAAGTTACATGCCTCAGTCCGAGAGGGTGGGCAACGCAAAAAGGCTATTAGGAGTTGGTGGATGCAGCATATTCACCAGTCGCAGAGATGCAGATGCAGATGCACAATGAAATTCATAATTTTGTTCTTGGCCAGTTTGATGTGACTTGGCCGGGTGGTGTCGTCAGGTGGTGTGTGGTGCGTGCATTAGAGTTTTTTTTTTTCATTTTTATGGACGCACTCTTTAGTGACCGTTGATGTGTTTCTGGTCAACTGGTATAATTAAACCCATGAAGAGGATATTTTCCAGTTTATTATTATGCAAGATGTTAAGCTATGAGTTTTGTGGATATACATATTTGCGATGCAATGGAGGCCGATGAGTGTGCTGTGCACTATGCGATGATTGTATGTCAGAAACTTTGGAAGGTGCGGTGTTATAGTGCATGATTATGGTATTCCAATAATAATTATTGGTTGGTATATATGAATACTCAGTTTACTGTTTTAACGAGAAATATTTTGATTTTTTTTTTCAAAGGATCTACACATGTATTTGACGATCCCTCAAGTTATAGAAATAAGGAACTTGTTTTCTTAGATTGCGCATTTAAGAGTTTTGATGGAGACAAACATAGAGATAAAATTTTGAAAAATGGGAAAACTCTTGTTTGTAAACTTCCGAGTAAATGCATATAAGTTTTTGTATCGTGAAACGAATATTTTCCAATTATGACAAATCAAGGGTTAAAATTTTGCATTAGTCGGAATAGACTTTTTTTTACCATGAGAGAAGAAAAATAACAGAAAATAATATTAAGTAGACTTTTATGAATTTTTCTGGAGATAAGTTAATAATTTTTTCTTAATAACACCAGTTGAATTCAATTGCAAGACACATACACATTTGAAAAAGATGGACTTGAAAACATTCAAAATTTAAAAAAGGCAAAAATTAAATTCTGAACATGGGTCGTAAGAACTTGAATTTTTATAGTTAAAATCTATAATGTAACTGCACATGGAAGATGGATGTTAATGGTTTAACATTGAAATGATGTGAATGAAGAATTGTTTAAAAAAAAAAAACTGAATTTATGCGAACAAAATTTAAAAAATAATTAAGATCGATTTCGGTGAAATTTCTTATTATTACATTACAAAATCTTCCTACAATAATTATAGTATACGCAGCCATTTTTTTCAAAATTCTTAAATTCTTTTTCGAGATACAAACCACGACCTAGTGAGTTAAAAAACAACTATTACTGTCTGCGTATTAATAGTTTACAAGAAAGGAGGAGCCTTGCAATTTTCTACCGAATCCAAATGGCTTAGATGAGAGGCACTTTATTACGACTAGATGTTACTCTTGAAGAATTTATTTATCACTTATCAAGGCAGTTATCTCAAGTGGGATTCTATCTCAGACCTCCGACATCAATAATAAATTTCCAGAACAATTCTGAATTCTGAAAATGAATATACAAACGAACATTTTATAAAAAAAAATAATTAAAATCGAAACTGCACTTTAGAACTTCAAAATCGTCACCTAAATATTAGAATTGTCTAACTCGATTTTAGTAGTTTTGAGAAAATCACAAAAAACGTTTTGGCCTCTTATTTTCCTCAGACTACATTTTCGAATGCGATAGTACCGATAAAATAACACTGATAAAATAAACCATATTTTCTGTGCTAGTGGTTATAGTAAAAGATATAAATTGCGCTGCGAATCGATTCAAGGTAGCAGAGAACCAAAATATCTCAAAAATGGAAAAAATCGAGTTATCTGGTTCTTGCATTCAGGTGATGATTATTAATTTTATTGATTCTGCTATAGGATAACGAATTAACCTAGTTGGTATTAATTTTCAGTCCTTGTTCCTTTTACATAACCAGGCTACCATATTTAATAGCATTGACACCCAATAAAAGTTCTATCAAATATGGTATTCATGCCAATGATTTATTAAATGAAAGAGCTGAGAAGCAAACATTTAAATATTTTTGATGTGTAAACATATCTATACTGGCGTTAGAGTGAAAAAAAAAACGTGACATATCTTATGATTGTGATTCTGAGCCTCACGTTACGTTACGTATGTTAACACATCTTAACCGTGAGTCGCGGCACTCACACATTTTTTTTAATCAAATAGCATTACAGTTGTTTACTCCTCTGAAATGAATAATAGCATATATTTTTGAGGGAAAAACCTCTATATTAACGATTGTATGGCAGATATATCATTATATTTGCAACTAAACAAAATTTCAATTTCTCTAATATTATCTAAAAATCTTAAGTTTCTAGTTTGAAGAATATGGTTTTAAAATAACTTTTAAATGTCTGTTGTCTACAAAAATTGGCTTTCTATTCCAGCGATCTCAATTGAACTCATCAGTTGAATAGTGAAGGTCTTGTCAATATAAAATTTTTGTTAAGTTCAGTTCATCTTACATGTATTTCATGACGAATATCTAGTGTGAACTATATCCAACAAGATAAGAATTTCCAATGATTAAAAAATGGTTTTCACTATAGGTTGGAATTACAGACAGACAAATAGGCAAAATTGAAGGGTCTTCCTTTTCCCATCATAGTTAGTCAGGTTTAACTGAATTCCCGAAAAAAATTTTGTTTACGAATCCAAAACTTGCTTCGTACTGATATATTTAAGATAAGGTTAAAAAAAACTTTATTTTCGAAAGATTTTCGATTTTAGTTCGACGAGCAGATGAAATGAGTAATGTCTTACTCCGATAGTCAATTTTTAACCCACCACCTAGTTCATTGAAAATTAACTTATTATATGAAGTCCTTTAAGTGAACTTTCTTCATATAAATCCATGATTATAACTGATTCCTAGAGGAATATCAAACATAATTTTTTCTTCACTTATCAAATTTGTTAACTACTTTTATGAAAGTACCTGCCCATGGTCCTATATGTACCTACCAATTTATCTGTAATAATTTTCTCACCCATATAATATTTTCTTGAAATCTTTGGATATCATGTCATAACCTATTGCCCTCTTCCCAACATACACTGAATAACCGCAAATTATTTTTTTATACAAACCTCGCATTTAACCTCTTCGAAAGGAAAAAAAAAAAAAAAAAAAAAAAGAATTTAAAAGGAGATCGAAAGTAAAGTAAAAAGTAACTTTAAAAAAAAAAGACAAAAAAAAACATTTCGGTCACGATTTAAATTCTATCTCACAGATTATACTTTCGAGTGTTTGTTTTTTTTTATAAGCAGCTATCAATGAACATTGTGTGGAGAAGATATTTCTGCGCTTCTTATATACCTACATTTTTTTATCTTTTACTCTCTCGCTACAAAGGAAAGGAATTGAAGGTGGGGCCCTTAGGTGTTATTTGCTTTTGTTTCGACATTTTATCGATATACAAAACAAATAATAAAAAAAATTAAATAAAAAAAAAAAAAACAAAAGTATCTCAGTGAGGAATTTTTCATCTTTTTTTTTTTTGTTGTTAAATGTACACGCATCATCGCATCAATCGAGAAATCAGATTGTCTCAATCTTAAGTCATGATGCTGATCATCATCATCGTCATTTATATGTATATATGTTTCAGGTGTGCCCTCGCCCTCATTCATCATCATCTCGTTTAAATATAAAATACACACACGCACATATCTTTCATCTGCGTTTATAATATCGATCAGGTACGCGTTAAGCGGACTTAATTCGCAAAACCCATTAATGGCATGCCATCATGGTGCAGAGGCCTGAAGTTGGGGCACCCCACACGTAAGTGTTATAAGTAAATGCGATCCAACGTCGCTGATTCATGCTAGACTTATACAGCTTTAGAAGAAAATAGAGGAGAGCATTTTGCAAACCAGGGATGTTATACGAATTTCAAAAAAATTTAAATTCCTTAATAGGAAAAATGTGCTAAATGTTAAATGTAAAATTTTTAAGTTATAGGGCAAACTTTTTTGAGATTTATTTAGCCAGTTCACGTTTCTGAGATCTCACTGAGCAAACGTCTATCAGCTCCATTGAGGAAAATGAGACACCCGAACAAAATTTCTCCTTTAGAATTCAAAAACTCGTTTTTACAAATTGATCAACTGCGACAAAAAATAATTGAGCTAACGAATCCAAAAAATTTCAGTCTCAGCTTTTTGACAGCAAAAGTGAGGAATCTCACTGAGGAATTACGTCACATTTCTGAGATTGCTGAGATCTCAGAAATCTCAAGAAACCTGAACTGGCTAAGTGAAATTTAAAAAAAGGAAACAAAAGTCCAACTGTCAAAAACTGTTCTAAACGGCTTTAATACCAAAATTCTCAAAATATATTTTATTCATTTCAAAGTTTGTGACGTTTTAGTGTGCAAACTGCAAACTAAAGTAGGACACTAGAATTGGACAACCACAGGGGTGAATAAAATGTTAAAACTTTTTTATGCTCTAACAGTTCTTTAGTGCCAACACACAAAAGTTGAATTTTTTATTTAAAAATGTAAGGATCTTTAGCTTTTTTCAATTTTCGGATACATTTCCAACACTAACTTAACTATCACTTAAGAAGGTTCTCTTCAATGGTCACAAATAAGATAAATTTCTCAGTAGATTGATGCAAATTGTGGAGGGGATTTTTTTTTCTCAAACCTATGCCACGAACATTTTTGCGAAATATAACATCGCTGCTTGCGAACCTATAACACAACGCATATATGGAGGACCGATTGAGCTACTGCATGTTTAAGCCTTTGCCATTTCGTTCATATATATAGCTAAACTAATGTCTCCTTGGTTTTTTTTTAAAGCGTTAAAGTGAAAATCTTTTACAAGGAACAGTATTTTGTATCGAAAAGGATTGCACCCAAAGCTGCTACTCTATAGACCCCCATCAGCCAGTCACAATAAACCAACCAGCTATATTACTATATAAACCTTATACCAGTTCCAGTATATATATAGGTAGTAGAGAAATGGAAGAATGGTAATGGTGGTGATTGCACTTTAAGTGAGACCAGCCGTGGGAATTGGATCATTAGAATTGCCTGGTGATAATGTTAACGTCAAGATATCTCTTAACCCCCATGAGTTCAGATACAGAGAGCGGATTCAGAGTAGTAAAGCAATAGCAGAAGCAGCAACAACATCCAGTGTGGATTTAAAGTATAGTAGGTATGTACAATATAAGAAGAGGTTATGTGTGGCAAGCATCAGTGAACAGTGGCTGGGCTAACATGAACAAAATGGACAGGAGCTCCTGGCGTAATGTTATTCGCTTTGAGTCTTGAGCTCTATACTACTAATAGTTAGATACAGATACCAACATTTTTAGAGGCCAAGGAAATGATCGCCTTTATATTTTTTTTTTTTTGTGTGTTGGCACTTAAGATATGTGATCGTGTTTTAGTATGGTAAATTGTCATGGTCTTTTCATTTAAGAAATTATACAAAGCGAGAGTGCTGCATATCCTATATAATATCTTGCGTTTGCTACTTTAGATTTATTTATTTTCTTTTCTCTTTTTTTTTTAGTCTCGTTTTATGTTTTTCAACTTATCTTATTTTTCGTATTTTTTCTTTATTCGATGAACGTTTTGTCAACTATACTGCGTGACTTTACTGCCAGTAGGAATATTCATGGTGGCATGCACAGATAAGTAAAGTATTAAAGGTTTTCAGCGTTGTGACCCAATGAAGTGACACTTATTAAAATTTCTTGACAAAATAGGAAAAATAGGTCTGTAAATTATTTTCATTTATTTGACACGCGAAACGAGACATGGAATATACATTTGCTTAGAAAAATCAAAAGTATTTCATATTATCTAAATATTATAACAATTAATTGTAACTTAACATAATTTGCAAAAGCTTAAGCTCTTTTTTAGATTAAAACCTTGTTCAATTCACAAGTTGCAGTAATGTACTCGGAAATTAAAAAGTATTCAATGTACAAAATTTTTGGGACTTACAAATTGAAAAATATTTAATTCAGAAACTCTTAATTAGGATTTTTGTATTGAAAAAATACTTCATTCACATGATGTGCATGGCATGTGTTTATCTTAACGAAAACGTATCGTTCCCATTTCAATTTAGAGAATTTTAAAATTTTACCAAATAAAAACAAAGATTTTTTTTAAGTTGGATTTTACAAAAACAACATTTATGAATTTAATCTCATTCAATTCCCAAATCCCAAAGTTCTAAATATTATTTAATTTTTTAAATATTTTTCAATTCAAAAAAAGCTTATTGGCTTAACGTTTTCTTAATTCATACACTCACAATTGTCACATCCCTGCATAAGGCTCATAATAAAATAGGGGCGTGACAGCTAGTAGAGAGCAGTGCCCAGTTCCCAGTGACAATTATAAAACACGCATCCATTTATGTGTACTTGATGTTAGTTTGGGGGAAAGGAGGGGGTCCGAGATTTTCTATCAAATTCATATGGCTTAGATGAGAGATATTTTATTATGACAAGAGTTAGTCTTGGAAAATTTATCACTTTAACGCAATAAACAGCGTTCCTGAAAAATAAAACATTTTTATTAGGTGACATCTAGGCATGTGGAATTTGAACCCAGACCTTAAGCATCAATAGGTAATTTAAAGAACGTAAATGAGACCATATAATTAATAAAAAATAAGATTTTGTAAGAAAAAAATAATTAAAATTGAAAACAAACTTCAAAACCTCGAAAATAAACATTTATTGACTCGTTGGTATTGAATTTTATTCCTCGTCGGTTTCATATAACAGAGCTATCATATTTGATAGCCTTGCACCCAGTAAAAGATCTTTACAAATATGGTATTCATGTCGGTGATAAATTGTTAAATGAAAGAGCTGAGAAACGAACTTCCAAATAAATTTTTCAATCAAATATAATTCAAGTTCCTATTTACAATTTTACCTTTCTATAATGAATAATAGAATATGTTTATCGTTCTAATTAATCCGTGCTTTTAAAGCAGCATTAATTAAACACAACATCTCACTTTACAAATTTCATTCTTTTACTTTTTCAAAGAAGAAGATATTTTTAAGGAATTTTTCAATTTTTATACGAGTAGTCCGAAATAATCAAGGGTCTCAATGATACAAATGAAGCACAGTGCATGCGTTATGTTGACTTGAAAAAATACAAAAAATAAAACAAGTTTCAATAAAATTTAGCCTAATTTAGTTTTAATTCAGTCGAGCTGTTTTTTCTACAAAATATTTTATCACAAATTTGTTTTATTTAAAATAAAAAGTATTGATTTAGCAGGAAATGCAAAGAAGTAATTAATAAAAAACATTAAACATACAAATCATAAAATCTGATTTCTCACATTGAATTAAAACTTAAAAAAATTATAATCAACACAAAACAAAAGAAAAGAAACAATAACATACTCTACTAACTCCGTAACCATGACCTTCAAAACAAATAAAAACAAAATCCAATTTTCCGCTTCTTTTTTCTTAAAATATTAAAAAAAAAACCTACCTACAAGAGTTTCCTTTTGCACACGTTTTCGCTTCTTATATTATTATTAATATTTGTATTATTATTGTAAACGACTATACGAATTCGTTACGGATATTTAAAGAAAGCTTATACGGTGGCGGTCAAAAACTTGAGTTGAAAAATATATTAGCTATATGAACCTACCACACACTACCGCATAACAAATTCAATCGTTTGGAACTTGCCAAAGCCAAAATGAAAACGAAATTACTTTATTGTTTGGATTAAAAAAAAAAAAGCGAAATTATTTGCTCATCAGAGCTATACAAGTCGTATATAGATATACAACAAATAATAATACGAGTATAATATGCTGAAGATCAATGTCAGATATTATTATTATTTTTTTTTTTTTTCTTAGCAAATTTTTATATTTTTCATTTTCTAATTTAAAAAAAAAAAAAACTATGTATGTATTATGAAATCTTCTATACGCTCTAATGAGCTCCTTTCGACAATGAAATAAACACAAGTAGTACAATTTTAACTGCTGTTTAATGGAAAATATGTTTGGGAGAAGAAACAACTTTGATGGATATTTAAAGATGTAGCACATGAGTCAAGGTCAATAGAAAATAGGGTTACCATATTTTCGAAGGCATACATTTAGTACCACACAAATAAAAATGTCTTATTTTCTGAAAAAAAAATTAAAATAATTTAATTCATATTAATCGTATTATTAACTTACTATTTAGTTGTGTTTTTGTCTACTTTAAGGGTCTAATTTTTGATTAGTTATCTGGTGCATATACCTTTAGAAGCAGGGACATAAAGTTCTTATTTCAACAAGTCAACAGAATAAAGTGTGTGGATGTCCTACCTTATTATAGGTGGGTTACAAAAGACAATATAGTGAGCTTGCCAATATCGATGTGTTAGAACTTTATTTAGATTTTTTAAAACAAGCTCTAAAAAATATTTATTAGATAAATCCTTATTTCCATAAATTTCTAAAATTTCACTTTAATATCCAGATAGTGACAAAACCAGTTATCGGGATCGGTATATCTCCATAAATAAACAACAATATTTAATAAAAAAAATAAATAAATAATATAAGATAAGCTGGACTTAAAAAATAAAGAACAGGTAGTCACCATATTTGTTAAAATTCAATAAAATTTAGTTCAAGAGATTAATAATCTATGTTTGTATCTTGTTGTTGTTTCTATACTGTTTTCCATAGACACAAAATTATCAATATGGAAAAAGATTAATATTAATAATAATTTTTGAAGATCGAAATGTTTAATAATCACATAACATCTAAACACGGAAGATTTATGGCTCAGACATCCAAAATTTAAAATATATTTTTTTTTAAGCTTATTGAATGAATATCTGCGACTAATCTTTTGCTTCTTTTTTGCACTAAATTATTTAAAATGAGGATTAGATTTGAGGTTAAAATATAAGGTGTGGCGCTTTAAATAAGGTGAACAAGTTTTTTAATGCAAAATAATCCAAAAAGATTATGTTTCTATTAACTGTTAAATCATTTTATGAATTTATTATTAAAAAAATTGAATTTGTCTTGGTTTTATTAAAACCGTTTTTTTTTTATTTCAGATTCCGAAGAAGGTGAGTTCAAAACCATTAAAAAGGCAGCTGGGATACCTCTAATGAGTAATGCTCTAGAATGTGCGATATGTTTCAATTGAATTCAGCATCAATGTATGTAAGAAAATTTATTATTTTATTTTTTAACAAAAATAAAATATTTACTAATTTGTATTGTATTTGTATTGGTATTGATAAGAAAAATATGGAGGTAAAGAAAGTGGGCTTTGATCTTTTGAAAATAATTTAAAACATTTGTACCTTTAAATTTAGTTGAAATGAAGGAATAAGTTGAATTTTTTTAACAATTGTATTTCGATCAGATTTTCAGCTAGCTTCATATGTAAAAGAATTTTTTTAATATGTAAACGTTAAAAAATTAGACAACACTGGGCATATAAATTTTTTTTATTATAAATTGAAATTTCTTTTGTATTCAGCAGAATTTATTTTTAAGAATTTATACAAACAAAATTGAAATTTCTTTAAAAAATGTACATGATAAATAGATGCACCGCTTGAATTTCTAAAAAAAACTTATTAAAAAACATTATTTATCTTTAAGAAGACAAACAAGTATGGATGCTTTTTTGAAGCCATAGTTGGCCCTGCGAAAATTTCAGGGAGTCTATTCTAATTGATATCGAAATTATGCACAAGAATCCATTATTGAACTTCAAATAATACCTTTAATAATAATGAGTTCGAAAATTGGCAACTTTGCTGCACAAATTTTATGAACAAATAGTCGACGAAATATTATTATTTTTGTACATTTCAATCTAAGCTATTATCGAACTCATACAATTTGTAGCTTTTTTACAGAACAGAGACCTTACGAGAGAGAATAAAAAATCCCCTATGTGTTATTTTTTGTGCCAAAAAATTCAGTAGAGTGTAATTCCAAATCCAGCTAAATACTGCCATCTTGCTGAATTTGGAATTTCTGTCTGTTTAATTATTCTATATATTTATTTGTTAACTTTGTTTAAATACATTAAAAAGAAAATTGGTTTATCTATGCCATGTTTTTTTCTATGAATATTTAAAGAAATCATTTGACACCATATAGTTTCCTCTGTTATAGAAGCTTCATTAACACTATGAATACACAAAATACTAAGTACCACAAGTGTGTTGCCAAATACTTTTTTTTTAAAAATCAAGTTTTTACATCAACTCTTTCGTTTGTGTAATCTAATCCCAAAAATACACATTCTATCAGTGAAATTTTCACAATATCTCAACCTCAATGCCCATAGCAGTTCAATTTTGCAATAATTATAGCTTGCTAAAACAATTCTAGTTCACCATGTCTTGACGAACATATCCGCCGTCTCGTTTGCAAAATCCCTTAACCTCTGCAACTTGAAAATTAAAATTACAACGAAGAAGATTACGGAAAAAGAAAAACAAATGTTAAAAAAAATACTATACCAACAGCACTAACCCAGTAAACTTCAAGAACAAGCTGGAAAATAAAACGATTTTCAGTTTTTCTATTTGAATATTCAAAGCAGGTGGAAATCAGCTCACGATGATCTGAAAGACGACTCGGGCCGTCTAATTGTCTGTCTATTTGTTTTTTTTTTTTTTTTTATTTATTTTTCGTTTTTTTTTTCATTTTCCTTCAGAGTTGAATACCTCTGTCTGTCGCTTAAGCTATTTGTGCTTTTTGATTCTTTGCCCTATACTATACACACATAACTACAACTGTCAGAGTTTGTCTTCTGCTCTGCTCTATTTAGCAGAAAAATTTGCTAACATGGCAATCCTCTAGTTGTCTAGTTAATGGCACACTGATGAATATGTATTTTAACGTGCGTCCTGTCTGCACTCTGTGATCGCGCTATGCTTATACATATACCCATTGACCATTCATGTTAAACTTGCGAGTTTCTGTGTGTGAAGATCGGCGTTAGGCCAGACTGAAACGTGATAAATATCGCAATTGCAATAGAATAATGTTGAACGCGGTTTGTTTTTTTTTTTTTTTTTTATTCAATGCAATATCGTTGGCGGTGTGCGATTTTATTTATTTTGTTTTTTTGTTTTTTGCTTTGTAGTTTGTTAATTGTTTAATTTAAATTTTTTTCTGATTTTCTTTTTAAACTAATGTCATTGTGAGACAAATGGCGTTACACGTTGGTTGAATTGACAAGAAAATAACAAGGAGAATTGAAGGAGTAAGAAGTAAAAATTTAATTTTAAAGTTGAGTAAAGAGGAAAGAAATATTATATAGAAAAGGTGATGGACAGAATTGCCAATTGAAATAATTGTTTTAGTGTGTGCTTAACAAGTCAAGTGTATCAAAGAGAGGCTATATACATATATTGAAAATGTTGATGACGACAGACTGACGACAATAAATAAGACAACATACGACTACGAAGACGACGACGACGACCATAATGACAATGACGACTGCGACATATGGCTGCGACTAAAAATGATAGACAATTCTCTTAACACAATGCGAATTCTTAGAGTTATACAATTCTGGGTCAGTATTCGTTTTTTTGTTTTTCTAGTTTTGCATTAAATATGTTACTTTCGTCTTTGTTAAATTCGAAAATAAAAGAAAAAGTAAAAAGTAAATGAAACATTTCCATACATTTTATAAATGAAAGAACTGAGGTGCGAACTTTTTTATTCGAAAAATGTGCAAAATGTTGATGGTCCGCAAAATTATTAATATAAAATTTTTTACATTTAAATCTCTTTCTGCATAAATCTGTTCGTTATAAAGCTTTTTGAAAATAAGTCAAGATATTGGAAACTATGAATTTTGAATATTATTGAATTTTTTTTTTTTTAATTAAGAAGAAATTAAATGAGATAAATTTATTTTAGGATTTAAAGGAAACAAACAAAAAAAAGCACGAAATATTCCAAGGTAAAGTTATAACAACAATATCTTGGAAATTCCGCAAGTTTTACGGTTAGGGTGAATGGTCAATATTTCAAAACAAAATTGGAAAAAAATTGGATGATGTTGGCTTCTCACTGAACGAGTTCACCGAGTTCTCGGATATTGTTGCGCATTTAAAGTTGCTATTTTTTCAAAAAAATTTAAAAAAAACATTTTTAAATTTGGATTTTAGACTCAAATAAGGTTCTTGGTTCCCCGAAGTTTAATTCCTAAAACATGATTTTACATTTCATTTTGTGGAGCTCTATTTTTAATGTTGAATTTAAAGTCCAAAATCATTATTTATATTTCTTAGTATCTTTGGAAAATAAGCCGGAGAGTTATTTGTTCGTAAATTAACCTTTAGGCCAACTTTTTTTTGGGAACTTAGTTGGTTAAGAAAGTTAAATATATTTTATAAAATATGCCTCACCTCAATTTATGGTATGATATATCTTAATTTGTTCCAAAAACCGTGTATGACCTAATTTCGTTATCATGCTGGAGGGTCTGGGATCAAATAAAAATGATTTTTAAAGGTATACGGTCTCTTGCAAAAAATTCTCGAAGAGTATGCATTGTCAACCGTTGAGATTCAGATTCAGAAGAAATATGTAAAACTGCAAATAAATATCAACATGGCGTGATCCTCCGCAAGAAGTTTAATTTTATTGATTTTTTAAACTTATTTTCACAAACTTCCATAAAAATTTTAACTTACGTAAAATACTTAAAAATCCTTGTAAATTTACGAACTAAATTACTATATAGTCCCTCGAATTATAAATTCAACCATAAAGTAAAAACTACAAATTAAATAGAATAACAAATCGAATCGGTGTGTGCACTCATTCATTCGTAAACAATGACAAAGTGAGTTAAAATGGTTTATGATATTGCAAGCACATATTGTCTTCACTTAATTATTTAAGTCACGGTATCGAAATTAACAACATAAAACAAATCAAATATAAGAAAAAAAAATATGTACGATTATAATACTTAACATAACAACCTTGGTACATTTACACAGTATTTTTTTTTTATTTCGTATTTTTGTATTTTTATTCATGCCATCATCATTTTCTTATATATTTTTTTTGTTTCTGTTTTCTTGGCTTTAACTCAAAAGTAATGCAAAGTAAACCAAATACTCACGCATCGTTACAGTTTTCCCACCTTGATATATTTTTTGTTTTTTTGATCGACAAACATAAATTCATGATGAGAATTAATTTTTTTTTGTTGAATGTTCAAATAAACGATATTTTCTGTGAGTTATATTTTTTGAAAAAGGAAAAAAAAAATAATAATTGTAAATAGCTACATACGATCGAATGAATTGATTGAATGTTACAATTTCAAATAATATTGATTGATATTGTAACAAAATGCAGACACATATTTAAAAGAAGTAAGTTCAAATCATATTCCCCCAGGGAGTGATCAATCAGGAAGAGGAAATATTGTGTGCGTGCACATTTTCTATGTTAAGATATACATTCATACTTTTTCCAACTATATGCGCATTTCATCTGTCAAAGGAAATGATCGACAAAAATTTTATGTTCCGACACGCATTTGAAATTCATGACAAATGACCTTTCATAATATAAAATTCACTTTCATATTTTGCTTGTCATTATTATATTAACAATTTGGAAAAATTGTATTTAGTTCCTTCTTTATAAAATAGTTTCATAGTACAATTACAGATCGTTAACAAGATCATCGATCATAACTGATTTTTTTTTCATGATGGCAATTCAATAGGCTGTCACACCTTATGTGCTAATTTTCAAATACAAATTGCAGCAAATTTCAATTGTTATATATATTATTTTGTGTGTGCATCACACATTGTACATGTATGGGAGTATTTCGAGAATAATTGTAGTTTTTAAATTTTGTTTATTGTGTTTTTCTTTTTGTTTGCTTATTGGTTTACTTATGAATTTAACAAATTATAAGGTTTGCTATTTGCTATAAAATCAATGATAATGGAAGATAAACGGATAAAAATGGAACACACAAAGGTGCAAAAGAGATGTTCTTGATTACCAGCATGTCACAAAAGTTGTTACATTTTTTAGTTTTAGTTCACTTTATATCTAAGAACTGCTACCAATTTAATTTTATGAATACGGGTGTATTTACAAAATTGTTTTTTTTATTTTCTGGTCCTTTTTTAGGATTATTTTTTGATTACTAAATGTCCATTAAAAGTTGATATTTTGCTTGTGGTTTAAATTATTATATAATTTTATGAAAGTGAATTTAAATTATGATACAAAAATATTATTTTAAATTTGAATAGTATTTGCTGAATTTTTGACATAGACTAAGGGGCCAGTTATAGTTCATTGAAACTCATCATTGAAAATTTTAATTGTTAATTTTGAGGCACTTAAAAAGCGAAATCAGTGATTATTTTAATGCACATAAAAAGCTGATTACTTAGTTATTATTTCTAGTCAAAAAAAAATTTAATTTTGGCCCAGCCTATCGCAGGAAATGAATTTCTTTATTTCAATGATTGAACTACCTTATTATTGATCATTGAAATCTTAGAAATCGTTTTATGTGAAAGGTAGGGCCAAAATGAAATTTTTTTTGACTAGAAATAATAATCGAGTCATCAACTTTTTATTGGCATCAAAATAATCACTGATATCGCATTTTTAGGGCCTGAAAACTGAAAATTAAAATTTTCAATTATGAAAGCTCTGGCCCCTAAGGGTAAATTATATTTTACTCAACAAATTCAAAATATACCACACAGAAACTCAACTTACTTGAAATAATCAAACAAAAAAAGCAAAAGATATACTTGTTCCACAGTACATTTTGATCATGTGCGGAAACCATTTTTTTTTAAATATGCATTTTTATACGAAAACAACTTAACAAAAAATTAAATTTAAAAATCTTAGCAGTTCAAGTTATTTCAATCTTGATTGATTAGATTAATAACATTTTTTTAAACCTTGGTGTGGTGGCATCGCCGGGGAACAAAATTACCCAAGAATACTTTTATTGTCAAATAATAGTTAATCAATAATTTGTAGATAGTGAGACAATTCCAGATAAAACTTTTACTACAAATGACAAAAAAATTACTATGAAACTTACCAAAAAAAAATATACCACATTTTCAAACATACAAATTACTCGACTGTTTGAAAAAGTTATTTTGCTGTCAAGAGACGATGAAACAAGGACATTTAAGTTAACGTAAAAGACAATCAATGTTGCCACTGTGGTGGTTTAAATATGTATTTGCAAGTTGAGGGGAATCGTGGTACCCTCAAGGTATTCCCTACAATTTTTTAAACTTTTTTAAGAACTAAAATAAAAATAAATAATTACACCAATTTTAAAATATTTTTGATTTTTGTTTTCAAATCGAATACATATTTTTTTTAAATGCATTGCATATGCAGTTTTATTTGAAACTTTTAAGAATCTTTTGCATATAAAAAAAAATTCAATTTGTTTGAGCTCTAGTATATTATGGGCGCAACTGTTAATAATGCTTAATAGTGGTTTTTGAGAAAATAAGATTTATCTTAATGGGATTCCAACAGTTGTATGGTAAATATCGTTATTTTTGGTAATAAGAAGAATTTTTTTTTTAATCTTCTAGATATGCTAGGTGTTTTTCAAAATTATGATTTAAAAAAAAATGAAATTGTTAATTTGTTTTTAATAATCCGAAATAAAATTTTTAAGACTTTGTAATATAAAATTTTTCAAAATCACCATTTTCGAAAAAGTTGAAAAAAAATAATTTTATGGAAAAATTGATACTATTAATTACAATTCTGAAAATAAAAACATTATTTTTTTTTTTTATAAAAATCTGTGGATCTCTTTTTGAGATATTTCTTAATGGCTGAAAATTTTGTTTGACAGTTACCATTAATCCAAAAAGGTTCAAATAAATTTTAAAAATATATGAACAAAATTGGTACAAAATTTTCAGAAAAACGATCCATCGGTTTAGACTGTAGTCGAAAAGATATATGCAAAATTTCTAGACCCACATTTGTGTCTTTCCTTAAATAAAGTTTAACTTTAATCTCGAATTGTTTTTTTTTTTTAAATGCATGTGGGTGGCAACGCTGGCACAAAGGTAGCCAATACGACTCAGACAGAAAAGAACACAGAGAAAGGCGACGCACGACCGACAGTTTTACAACAACAAAAAATATACAAGTTTCCTCAAAGTATCTTTGTTTATATCGCAAGTAGAAATGAAAAATATTTCATTCCAATAAACCAATTTTCTTATAGAATCTCTATAACAGCTCCATGTAAATAAATACATATTTCCGTTGAATTGTATAGAAACATAGATACAAAAAAAAACGCTACTGAATTTTTTTTCCGGGCTCTTAACAAAATGCTAACATCTTTATTACATCAGCCTTGAAAACGGTTGCACTTCGGTAAATAGTTTTTTTTTTTTCTTCAAAGTCAATAGTTTATTTTTCACGCTCATTTTTTTGCATGTTTTTCTTCTTTTTTTTTTGCTGCCAGACATACAATGCAAAAGTAAATAGACAACTTTATGTTTATCTATATTTCTCTTCTTTGTATATAGTTTAAAAAAGGGATTCGCTCAATTAGCTATACAAACAATAATATACATAATATATGAACATGAAAGTGCTATATAAGGTAGCACGAATAGTGTTGGTCGAATATTATAGGCAAAAATAGTGCTTCAAGCTATTCAGACTAAACGAAGCTTATTAAAGTTTTAAGATTTATTTTTTTATTATTGTGTCCCCCTCACCACCCTCACCACAATTGACATACAAAAATGTAGGTTTGAGCTCAAAGGTTGAGAGTTTTTTTTTTTTAAAGAGCTACTTCAATCTTTACTTTGAATAAAAATGAATTCGTTGAAATGGAAGCAAATAAATATTATAAGTATGTTCCTAAGTAGCGCACTTCAAGATGTTTTATGTAAACAAAACACGGCAGTGCGGCGGCTGTGCCACGTCCCGTCCATACTGTGTGGCGTTAAATAATTTTGTGAAAAATATTTCTAGCATCATTTACTAAAATAGAAAATAAAAACTCTATATATTTTTACTTAATTAGATTCAACTTGAATAGATTTAAAGTTATCTAAGAAACATCATGATATCTTATAAAAATCACTTTTTGAATAAATAATTATATCAATTACATTCTAATTCTAATGTGCTATGTGCAATGGATGGATGAAAAAAAAATTAATGCAAATTAAATGTGGGAAATACCAAAAGAAGATGCTAAACAATATATCTACTATAGTGAACAATTTTAAATAGTGACATTTTGTAAGTATTTAAATTATTGATATGTAGCATGAACATTTAACAATAACAATTAATATTATAATAGTCATTAGCAGTATTTTTTAATAAAGTTAATATAGCCAGCTCAGAAAAAAAATGTACATGCCAAACATAAAACATAAAATGATAAGGTTTTTTTTAATAATACAAATCTGAAATACATCAACCAAGTAGAAGACTTAGCTCTATTTTATTTGGACTTGTTGAATTATTGATTCAAAATAGCTTTTAAGGGCCTTTAGTCCTAAAAAAAATTGGCGTTTCGTCCCGGCGATCTCACTTGACCTCGCTAACTCACTTAACTTTAACTATATGGTGGCATGCACAGTACAAAAATACAAAAGAATAGAAAAATTAACTGTATGGTTGTCTTAAGTTTGTATTTTGGTGTTAGGGGGACCCTAGCCATGAGGGGCTATATACCATCAGAGGTAATTTCGTTAATTTTTTAAGGGCTCTCATTTTGGAATAGAATTTAAACTCAGATGAAAAAAGGATTGAAAGCTAAAACTTTTGTTGCCAGTTTGAAAGGCAATAAATTCCGTGAGTAATATTTTTTTTGATTTGGGGAAATAAGGCCCACTGAAATAATATAAAGTATATCCACAGCACTTATTGCATTGAACCAACATTTCAATAGAGAGTGTATCATTGGTTTTTAAATTTATCAAATTCCATTCAATTTGTTTTCATGCAAATCTTTAATTATTGTTCTTCTTTTACTAAACCGATATCTTTACCTCCTGAAATGAGATACAAATACATGAAGCTGAACATTGCTTTCACAGTTTTAATTTAAAAAAAAAACTGCTAATAAAAATGAATTTTATCAAAGGGACTTTTGCAACAGGATTTACACCATATATTAATGGGCGGCTTCCGCATCGTCAGGTCTGACTAAACACAACAAACATAATTAAACACAAAATATTCTGAAATAAGCAACTAATCTCAACAAAACTTATCTTTAACAACAATGATGAAATATGATAATGTTAATAACAAATCATTTGTATCAATAATTTTATCAATTTTGTTGCAAAAATACAAGCACTCTATTGAGTATTTTCCTATTAAAAGAAGAAAGTTAGACTTTCCAAGTTTAAAAATACAAGCTCTGAAATGTTCGACTTCTTTTGTCTCAAAACTATTAAATATATTTATAATAAAACTTACATTTTCCATTTTAATTTACGTTTTTATTTTTTTTTATTTTCTAAAACACTTCTAAGACCCTATTAAATTGTGTTCCTTTTCAAAAGTCACACCTTATTTATTTTCCACACCACCTTTTCTCCAAACCAATGGAAAAATCATCATTCATCAATTAGAAACAAAAAAAAATACATAATTATTGTTAGATTCAAATCTCATCAGTATCAGATATACAAAACAAAAATTATATAAAGTTGCACTTCCATTATTCTTATTATAGTTGCAAACTTTTACCTTCAAAAGTGTTATTCATATATAATTTTCTTATACCAACATCCGATATGGATGATACGAGAAAAGAGGAAATCCGATTTAAAAAAAAATCAAGACTCTTAGTGTTGTTTTTGCACTGCATTTAAACAATACCACAATCATGGCAACAAAACACAACACAAATATATGTTCATAAAATCTTAAACAATGACAAATACAAAAAAATGAAAAAAAAAAATACAAAAAGAGCACACAAGGGTATAATAATTTAATTCGAGATAAAGACAAGATCATTAGAGCAAATCGTGAATTATATTTTGATTACGTTCAGTTGCAAAAATATAATAGTAATGCAATAGTAAATGAGTTAAAGATATATATGTAAGTATAATAAAAGACAGAGATAGAGAAAAGAAAAAAAAATATACAATAATGTCCAACACACTAAAAGCCACTTGACTTGGAAGCTACAAGAGAAGCATTTATACACAGAGATACATATATAGATAGATACAACTCGTGCTTGTTATTGTTTTTTTTTTTTTTTTTTTTTTTTCAAGTGATGCGCTTTAAACAAAACAACAAAAACAAAATAACTAAAGTATCTTATGAAAATCAGAGAGATACAAATATAGATATAGTCACGTGGATTTATTATTTTCGCATTGTGGGGTAATTTATTTTGTGAAGATCTAGAACTAATGAGATTTTTTTTTTCTTCAACACTGAAAAGATTAAAAAAAAAAAGACACACAGTGAGTCTATATAGCAAAGCGATGGGAGTTATATTGTTTCTTTTTTTTTGTCCGCATATAAATCCAATGGGAATTTTAATAGTATACATACGTTCACTATATTTTAGTTTAATCTCTTTTAATATATATGATTGTTTGCTTTGATTTGATGGCCAATGCAATTTATTATGAAAATTACGTGAAATTAAATTCTAATTGATTGGTTATGGGAGCTTATTGTAAATTTATCTATGGATAAGCACGATGGAAATATTTTAGTATCAAAGAAATGGAAACCTTTTGATTTTATATTTAATTTTATTGTATCGATCAGTGAATATTTTATTCCCAATAAGAAAATAACAATTTAAATGAGTTTGTGAAAAAAAAAGTTCTTGCATCAACTCTTTTGTTTAGTTTTTATTTTTTTTGATAAGTTCTTTGTCGGTTTTTGACAATTATTTTGATGATTTGTTTATCTTCATATTATATTCTGAATGATGAAAAAAAAAATGATGTTTTTGAAAAAAAAAAGTTCGGACATCAGCTCTTTTGTTTATTTATTTATTTTTTTTTTAATTAATCTTTGAGGGTTTTGACAATTTTTTTGGTGCTTTGTTTATCTTCATATTATATTCTGATTCCTGGTTAATTTTTTTGTTTAAAAAAAAAGTTCGTGGTTCAGCTCTTTTATTTAGGTTTATTTTGATATGTTTGTTGTGAGTATTTGAAGATTTTTTTTAAACCATAAATATATGTTTAAATAAATGATACATATATACAAACAAATTCTGGAGATTATCTTAGGGCTCAGTGGTTTGGGTGGTATCGGTAGAAAAGATTAAAAACAAAAATTGTATTTTTAAATTATTAAGTTGAATTTTTTAATGTTAATATTTAGCACTTTTTAGACACCACAGCTTGTTGAAAACTAGAACCTAGGAACGTAAAATACTTAACTATTATTATTTACCCATTTTTTTGTCAGCAAAAATGGAGGTGACCTTCCCATTTCTGCCTAATTTGAACGTCTGTAAGGATAAAAGGCACTTTTTTATGAAAAGAGATACTATTTTATTTAAATGCTGGCAGACGGCAATAGGCCATAGTCATTATCTAATCTTTTTACGTGAAAATTATACTATACAATCGAACACAAATTTGTAAACTTAAATGTTTTCATGTAATAAAGAATTTAATCTAATCTAATCTAATCGACTCTTGGAAGGGTAATTATTTCCTCGCAAGAGAAAAAATGTTAGTTTTTAAGGTGAAAAAGACTGGTATTTAATTCCAAGAACTATGAAGTAACAGTAAATGGACTAACCATATTATTTCATCAATGGACACTACCAGAAAGTATCTATATGGTAGGGATGGGTAGACATATAAATTGAATAAAACAAGTTGTGTATGGGATATCAAAACATTTGTGGCCTACAACGACATTATGTGTTAATGTGTTATGTGTATGGCACTCATCAGAGAGATCCATTTTTCACGGGTAATGTCCACTTTTCGAGCAGCAGTTGTTTGCGACTTGTTGGCATAGATCTATAATTTAAGGAAGACCCACACAAAAATTTTCAACGGGATCAAAGCGGTTCACTTGGCGTCTATGCAAGGTAACTAAGCCCTCAAATCTCTTGTGCAAAATGTCAATTATGGCATGAGCTGTGTGCCACGCGTAACGCTGTCCTGTTGAACTACATATTATTCATATCCAAATCGTCCAATTTGAACCAGAAGAAATTGGTTATCGCTCTCCGTTGGAGGTGATGGCAATGCCATCGTTATTTTCTAAGTCTGATAATGCCATCGGCCACAATCCACATAAGAGCGGTGACTTTTTGTGGATGTATTGCCACTTGGTAGACCTCGTGTGAATTCGTGCATCGTCCCAAATCTGGAAATTGAGCTTGTTAACATTACCGTGTTCATTCATGGACCTCGTAGCTGAAGATGATTTTTTTGTTGAAATAGGTATCCGATTCGAACTGCTCCAGATTCAGTGGTTTATCATTTCACGTATGATGCTCGAGGCTGTTACTTGCCACGCTAATTTTGTTTTTAGTGTCTGAAAAGTAAAAAAACAGGAAAATTTAATAATTTTTTTTTTTTCAAAAAACAACATGGCCACCACTATTTGTTGAAATTTACTCATTTTTATTAGAAAACATTTTATTTTAATAAAATAAGGCTCAAAAAAAACCTTTTTTATTTCTGTGAAAATGATGATAAAAAAATATTTTACGATTTTTGATTTAAAGACAATTCAAAAATTTTCTTCAACGATAGTGAATCTCCATCGAATCGATTTAAAAATTAAAAAAACACAACAAAAATACTAATACTCCCAAATTACTTATCATTTTTCATTGGTTATAACCTCATTATGCTCTTAAGTATATTGTAATTCATATTTAAATCGAATTCTAATTTGAATATTCCCCTCGTTAATAGGATAAGCTCTAACCAATCAGGGTCGAAAAACGATTATAAAAAAATATCATCACTAATTCCATCGGACTCAATTGACTCCATTGACTATCTTCTATCGACTATTCAAATGTGGCAGTCAACATCTTGTCAATCAACAAATAACCAACTCACCATATCAATCGATAACCACAAATAATAATAAACTGCCCCAACCAATTATAGCCATTCCACATCACTATATCACTTAGTTATGTTAAATTTTTTCTTGTCTCTTAACTAAAACTTAACAGCAGGAGCATCATCATAGGCACAGTGTGTAGTTTTTAATTAGATGTGATCAAATTGATCACACCATCACACAATCATCTATCCATAAATGGCTTACTGATGTGGATTCCTCTCTAAAAATTTCAAACCAATAGAATATCGAATTTGAATAAACAAAGTGACCAATGAGATATAACATTGGTGATAAGCGCGTTGACAACCGCCAAGAAATAAATACAATCAGCAGCACACCCCACTCTTTGTTGAACAAAAATGCTAAGAGCAGCAGAAACCAATTCCAATATCAAACCATAATGTACAAACAATCTGTGACATTTTTTGTTTTTTTTTTATTTTATTTTTTATTATTATTTTTGATTTTCCCTGTCTCCTCTCTATAATGAATAATTTATTAAATTAGCATTTAATTTCTGCTGCACGCGTTCAACTGGTTTTCTCTGCTCCTGCTTCTTGTTGTGTCACTGCTGCCGCTGCTGCCACAATCTTTTTATTTTCTTCCTCGTCGCAACTCGTGTCTTCGTTTTGCTGTCATCGTTATCGTCTGTACGTCTATCTATTCAATTCAATTTTTCACAACTTCGGACAGGGAATGCACGAGCTAACAAGAAAAATAAAAATCTAAACAAACTCTACAGCAGGTTGACATCTTTCTGTAGCATCCAAGATTTGTTTCAATGCTGCATCATCATCATCATCATCAGCTTCATAATCATGGGCATCATCATAATCATCATGATTATCACATCCAGTACCTCTGTTTTAAAGAATATGACCGACACCGAAACATTCACTTCCTCTGGGTCGACATCGTCATCATCGTTGCCGCGGTTGTCGTTGTCTTCGTCGTCGTTGTCAAGTGTAAACCAATTTTCGTAGCCATGAACGAACATCAGTGACAGTCAACTCGGCACCACCAGCCATCAACCAACTATCAACTATCAACTACCATACCACCATATTGCGCCATTGCATTGCCATCGTCTTCAATTTTATTTTATTTTTTTATTACTTTTCTTAACTCAAACAATTTGAAATATTAAAATACAACACGACAACATGCATTTATTGTAAAATTTATTATAAGTTAGGATATTTTAATGTATAAAACAGAAAAACTAACTAAATATAATAAAGATCCACACATGAATATCATGTGGATATGCGGAATGGAAACGTTTGTTGTAACCAATTAATTAGCTATAAATAAAAATTATCTCATATCTGCAACCTGAATGCAAATGCAGGTGGAAGATTAAAGTGATGCGCGTTCAACAAGCTTGCGAGGCGCACGCTGGCTCAGCAGGCCAGTGACATATAGGAGGGGGAGAGCCGAGAGGGTTGTTCTTTATTAAATTGTGAAATGTACAACTCTTGTGAAATAATTTATTTTTATTAGAACAACATCATGAACACACATCTTGATGTGGGATCTTATTTTTTTTTTTTTATTTTTCTAAATCCAGGTTATGATAATAATATAATTTAATTGAGCATGGGGCATGTTGAACGATATGATAGATCTGAAAATAAATCAAAGGATTTTATACCATCAAGGTCGAATTCTTGTAGGTAGATTTTCAATGAATTCATTAATTGAAATTTGTTTTGTTTTGTATAATTTATTAGTTTAAAAAACTCTTAACTCTTTCCATTGATTGAGAAAGTATTACACTTAAGTAAGATTCAATTTGGAGCTGCATATTCTAGTCTATTATTTCAATTTGAAAAAGTCTCTTTGTTAACTCTATAAAACTATGTCGATTATAGGAACATTTGAGAATTTGTTATTTTTTTATATGAACTTCTTGAGTAGTCTAATGACTTTGGACTTAAATAAGTACAAATTGGCAGTTTTTGGCAAGTAAACCAACCGACGTGAAATATTTCAGTTCTTGCATTTTACTTATCAAGGATAGTTTCAAAGTACGTATAAAGCTGGTGCATTGCTGTACATATGTCATTGGATTTTCATATTTTTGAGCATCTCTAGCCAACACTGTGTGGAATATTCTCCTTCACATTCCATTGATTCATAATGTACCGAATATAACCCAAAAATTATTAATTTTGAGTACATTCTGATGTTAGATGCTTCTGCTGCAAAAATTAGGGTCTGAAGAAACAGCGATTGACAAGGGTGATATTGATCTCTACTCTGATGTCATTAAACGTAATAGTTTGCATCTCATATAGAAAAAGTACTTTGAATTTGTATCTACATATGATATTCGTTATAAAGTTCTAACCAAGTTGATAATAAATTTCGCCCCTTATGCTTCAATACTCGCAAATCCGCTAGTTACCGATAAATTTTTTAGTCGTGTCAAAAAACAATTTAGCAATCATCTTTCAAGTAGAATGGAATATTCTTCGGAGAATTTTTTAGCTATCTTTACCATTAAGCTGTCTCACAAATTAGTCTTGATTTTCAGCACCGATTTTGTGTGTATTCCTACACTTATCTCAGTATGCTTATATTCTGGCCTTTTATCCTCGGGTAGATGGATTCAACCTTTGATAGAACTGCCACTGCCGTTCCAGCTATCAATAGATTCCACTTCCCCACTTTTCGTGCTCCCTCTCTCTTTTTTTTCACCTGGAAAGTCGGTTTTCTTCGCTTCAAGTTCTATGTGCGCAGCATTGACGGATGTCTCCTCGCAACAGTCAGAATTAAACCAAGGGCTTCGTTGGTTGTGGCCGGTTTTGAAACACAGAGTCGTGTTTTTTTGTGTGCAGATTCTATATTTAAAGAAGTATAAGCGCAGGAAGCTGCAAAAATTTTTGTAATAGTAAATTTTCTGTGGCAATGACAAGGAAGATACTTGGAAGTGATTGAGTGGCATTGAACAATATTTTTGCAGTAGGTAACTTAAGAAAAAAATGTCTTTCCTTTTAAGGCATTATTTATAGCTTCCTTGGCAAACGGTAGCTAATTGTCAAAGCACACAGCACACATATTAAAGGTAATATCATAATAATTGAGGTATTATGGTGGTAAAATGTCCAGTGCCCCTTTACTTGTCTAATTTCAATATTTTGTTGTTGTTTCTAATGATGCGTGCTGAGTTCCTCTGGGCACTGGACCAGCCATTTTTAATTTTTTGACACTTTCAACTTTGACAACCTGTGCCATATATTACCTTTGATTTGTATACTGTTGCCAAAGCATGGAACGCTGAACCTCTTAACTTTGATATGAAGCGAAGATTTTTCATGCCTTGCCTTCTGCATATCAACGATTAAAGTGCATTTTTGCATGTTTTTCAGAATCCACAAAAAACCTGACAATTTTTGTAGGGCGAACTATAGTTGGAGGTTTTAAATTCTGCCTTTTTTTCTAAAATGTTCAGAAAAACATTACTACGCTGAAATTTCCCAGTGGTTATAGATAGTTTATGATTTATTTAAAATCGTTAATCGTAAATATCACTAATCCGTGTTCAAATTCTTATAATGCTAAGGCCTTCGGCACTCAAAGCATCAGGTCATAGCCATCTGCATATACAAAGTGTCTCATGCTCATCATAGACATAACACTGACAATTTAGAATTAAATTCACACAATCCTGCAATGTAACCGACAATTCACCAAAAAATTTAATAAATACTTCAAAATGTAGACGCGACACTGACTGTCACTGCTATAAGCCCAGTGATTTTCTCGTGTGTATTTAAATAATTGTAAAATACATACAAACGCTTCGAAAGCAAAAGAACTATAAGTTAACAATTTTGGTGAATATTTCCTGATTTGTCATACAAACCCATTTTCTAAAAATTCGGGAACTTACTGGTGTCATCCAACTTCTGTTTCCAAAAAATTTAAAAAATACTTTTCAAAATTCTATAAGTGCAACAAAAAATATTCGCTTAATCTTTTGTTTGTTCAATTTTTATTTTTACAACTCGTATTGTAGATTCATATTGAACCAAAACACACTAAATATACCTGAAAAATGGAAATTTCAACTTTTAGGGGTGGATGGTGGCAATATCTTAAAATTCCTTTTTGTTTAGGAACAAGAAAATATTTATTCTAAGACATGACAAACACCATAAGCAATTGGCAAGTGGGCAATTTTGTCCCTCACGAAAATGGAATCACCAACAGATCCCGTTAACCTGCTAAATTTTTGTAAAAATTAATGGCGCGTGCCAAAAAATTCATAAATTTAGTTTACACTTTTTAAAATCGTCAGCGTAATACTTAAAACTGATAAGTACTGCACTTTGGCAAATTTTACATTTTCAGGAGAGCAAAAAAGCAAAAAAATGTTGCTTAAAAGGCTCCATGAAAAAACTGGTGTGGAATCGGCTAAGGTGATTGGTGATTGTCACATTTATGAAAATCAAATGTGACAATCAAATTAAATTTTGAGTCTAAGTAAAGTGATCACCAAAAATTATTCAAAACATGGAATTATTTGAGAGACAAGTAATAAAAGTTGTCATAAATCCATTAATTTGATTTTTTTGTCGATAAAATGTTTTATTTACCCGCTTTTGTTTGTGCCAATAAAAATTAGTTAATAATAATGTAAGTACAAATTATTTCAATCGTTTTAAAATGAAATAATTTTCATTGATAGGAGGCAAGCCAATAAATTGCAGAAAAAAACTCATGGCTCAGTCATGGAAAAAAAAAACTCGGATATGGCCGAACATTCCTATTGTATATGTGAATTTCATTTTCCGCATGGACTTAAAAATAATTCAAAGGTACAAATAAATACATTTTTCTTGAATTTGTAAATTTCGCATGAAAATGACACCAAACTAGCTGTCACAAGAAAAAGTCGCAAAAATATGATTATCACATGTGATAATCACCTTATACCTACGCAGACTGAATTTGTTTATTTTGACTGTCAACTATCACAAATCACCTTAGCCGATTCCACTTCTGATTTTCTCTTAGAAATTCTATACCAACTTCGTCACAAGGGTCAAAAAGTAATTAAAAAAGTTTGTGAAGAACGTGTATCTTAAGAAAATGGCATCAGAATCTCTATTTCGGCCGAAAGTGGACTTAGTAGCTTTACGCAATTAACCGACGAAATGCTAAAATTGATGAAAATTTTTGTGCGAATCCATGGCAAACCAGCTATTTTTAAATAGAAAATAATAATATTAGTATGTATCTAATAAATGCAAAGTATCTATAAACTTTTCTTATTTTCCTACTGCACTGCAACTAACCATGTCTCTTTATTTAATTAAAAAAAAAACTTGTCTGTTCCTGAATGCCAATACACATAAATGGTGAAAACTATAATTTACAACACTTCACATTACTTTGTTCCACTCGTAAAATTTTAACAAGGTAGTTACTATGTCGAGCGCATTTAGTGTAATATTTTTTGTTGTTTTTGTTGTCGTCTATAAAATATGAACTATGACCACATTAAGATTCCATCATATTATTATATGAGAATCTTCGAAGGTGAACTAAAAAAACCACCCTACCGAATACGAGCAAAACAAAAATAAACCTAAGAACACAAATATTTTAATGAACGGTACCCACATACCGCACAATTTTCGAAACAACACACATCATATACACACACAACATACACTTACATACATATACATATACTCCATGTTAAAGCTAGAAAAAAATAATTAGTCTTGAAATGAATTTCAAGTCTTCTATACATAGTCAAGGCCTCTTTGAAGAGGTACAATGAATCATAAATTCATGTAGCAACATTTTTATAGGTCATATATCTTTGGCATAATTCGTTTCATGTATAGAACCATCGGATCGCATAAAGGTACAGCCGGTGCAATCCCAATCGCCACCGCACCGGCCGCAACTGCATTCAGTAGTGGTAAAAGTATCTTTTCTCTATATATTCCTCTATGCTATAACCATCATCACCATCAAGTCGAAACATATATATAAAGACGTTCTAACCAAAAGATTCCTTAACAACAATTCTCACGGAAAGTAACAACGATTTGTTGTTGATGTTTTTCTTTCACGCTTAAGGATTTAAGATTTTGCTTGTCTAACTATCCTTCTTCTGTTTTTTATTTGGGGCGGGCGTGTGGTTTGGTATGAAGATGATGAGTAATTCAGTGTAACCATTTTAAGGTTTTTTTTTTAAACAAATAATTTTTTTTGTCAATGCAGTTAGTTACCTTTTACAAATTGATGAGTTATTATGTAATAACATGAGTCACAATTTTAATTAAAGATTAAAAAAAACTTTAAACGATCTTTAGTCCACAGAAATTGGCTTTGGGTCCAAGAATCTGGATTTTATCTTCAATCAGCAAAAATCGTTATCATAACAAGTTTCTTGGGCATTTTATAAAATTCATAAAGGGTCACTCATTTCGTGGTTTAAAGTTGGTATCTCTGGTATTTGTCACCTGTCAAACTCAGCTATTATTTGAAGTGTCATAATATTAGTTGAATGTTTGTCATTTACGATAATGGATCGCTCAACAATCGAACAACGCTTTAAAATTATTAAAACTTACTACAAAAGTGGTAATTCAAACGGAGCCACTTTTCGCGCATTACGCGATGATTAGGGTCGTCATAATCGACCGACTACGCAAGCAATCAGTAAAATTGTGAAGAAATTTGAAGAGAGTGGAAGCGTTACTGATGTCGCAAGGCCTGTGCATCATCGTAATGCACGCTCAGTCGAAAATTTTGTAGAAAGTCAGAAGTGTTGCTGATGATCCGAATTTGTCGATTTCCCGGCGTTTGCAGCCAATGGAGCGATATGGTCGAATGATAACCGATATTTTTTGTCCGGCGATTGAAGATCATGACTTGGGCAGTATGTGGTTCCAATAAAACTGGGGCAACAAGCCACACCACATGACCAATTATGGCTTTATTGCTTGAGAAGTTTCCTGGTCGCATATGTAATTTCACGTATTGGCGCCGTCAATTGGTCACTAAGGTCATGCGATTTGACACCGTTAGATTTTTTCTAATACCGTGTTTACACGAATAATCCCTGAACTCTAGACATTAGTCAAGTTATCGCCGAGATACCACCAGAAATGTGCGAAGAATTGGTTAAAAATTACCTCAACAGAATTGCATGCTGCAAATCTTCCCGAGGCGTCCATTTGAATGATATTGTTTTTCACACTTAATGGCAAAGTCCAAACTTTGTAATGAAATAAAATTTTCATCAAAAATGTATTGTTGTTTTTGTTACATTTAGCTTTACTTTCGGAACCGAAAAATGAATGACCCTTTATTTTATTGGAAAATCTACAAAACTTGAAAATTTTGTGTGTTATTTCTAAGAAAGCTAAAATTGAAAATTTTGTAGATTTTCGAATAAAACACGAATTTTTTAAATTCAACCAGAAACAATTGTTATGACCAAGACTATGACTAATATTCCTATATCAATTAATTAGTAGTAAAATAATTTTAATAATTTAATAAAAAATATAAAAAAAAATAATCCTTTCTAGTTCTGAAAACTTTATCACAGCATTTGGTCACACTGATTCATTTTTCATCCTTGGTTTAACCACATACGTATGTCAAAATCTGATCTCGTGTGCACATGGCCTTACATCGGTTTAAGGCTAGCGCACATTTTCCGCAATCATAACACACAAATCTATGAATTAATAAATTTATGCAAACAAGTCCTCTGAGCAAAGTGAGCGCACAACACTCTCTTTCTTTCGCGACATGAAGCTCTAAAGAGTCTTCTAACAACAACAAAAAAAAGAAACCACCTCCTGTTGAATATATTAATCACGAATTCAGTCAGCAAATCGATCTAAATTTTGAAATGCCTGCCCCTGAAGTCACTTTATACTGAACGAGACGATGTACCCGATGCCGCGATGGTTGGACTGGACGTATATTAAATTTACCATTCCACAATGTCAACGTATGGTAATGTGAGGTGTTGTTGTTGCAAATTTATCAACAAAATGAAACATTTTAATAAATTTCAAACGAACAAATAAATAATCTTCAGACCAATTTCTCACGGGATGTCCTGCTCATCCGCGTGCTACATATTATTATTATTTGCAGGAGGTGTTGTAAGTTTATATATATAAATATGTGAGTGGTTGAATCATTGGCCTTGTGGGGATCGATTGACCATTTACGATAAGGACATACAGAAATTATAAAAATAATGTTTTATTTAGTTGGTTTAGTCTAGTCTAGTGAAAAGAAGTCGAAAAACTTTAGGTGCGAAGGAAAAGGGGACGTATAGCTTCTTCTTGTGGTGTTGGCAGGCAGGATCTTATCTGAATATTGGTACCTTTAATATTTTTTCAAGTTGAATTTATTGCACTGTCAGGTCTTATAGAGTTCGTATGAATTGGTGGTTGTTAATATGTACGTTTTTTTTTGTTTGCTTTTGAACTTGTTAATAAAATTATTAATCAGATAATTATTGGAAATATGATATTATGTTTGTTTTTTTTTTATAAAATGAATAAATTGTATTGAAATGTTTTTTTTTTTCTTTTTTATCACAGATGAATCAAACGTGTAAAGTTTGTGGAGAGCCTGCTGCTGGTTTCCATTTTGGCGCTTTCACTTGTGAAGGATGTAAGGTGAGAATATTAATTATTTGTATGTCTCATAAATCACAACTATCTTACCCATCAATACATATAACTTACATATGTGTAAATGTTTTTTTGTAAAATTAATTCTATGTACAAATTAGAAAGCTCTTTTTTTGGTTAATGTTAAATTCCAGTTCATATGTTAGTTACATTTATGTAGATATTGCGTCCAGTGCAAACGAAATTATCACTTTTTCATTCACTTCTTTGCTGCGCATCCTTTATTTCTTTCTTCTTCCCAAAAAATTCAATGAGTTGATCCAACTAAGTATACTGATGGCTATGATTGATGCTTTTTATGCTTCGAGTATATGTATAAATAAATTGCGGAAAAATCGTTATCCACACAGAAAAAAGTTGTATGGTAGATACAAATTTCTAACTGATATTGTTTAAATAAAAAACTTTTCAAAAATCGGTTATAGTTTGGCAAATTTAGAGCCAGTCAAAGGAAAAAAGGATACAAATCATCAAAACCGTTATATTTAGAAAACGAGAAAATTACCTCTTAAGTTTTTCGACTTGAAATGACCTCGCAGGAACTCATGGTTTTCTTCTGAGGCGGTGATATCAGGACACCCTGTATTTTATTGCAATACTAGTTTACCCACCCCGGCTTCGCACGGATAGATAAGCAATTTAAAATACATACGTAGAATATTTTCAAAACAAAATATCAATAAATAAAACTTTATTCTGAATAAGTTCAAAATCATGAATAACTGGAAAAGTCGCAACTTTATTTTATTTTCTATAGATTTTACAAATTTTTAACAATATGTAGTTATTTGGTGGAAAAAAAACTTCTCTTGTAATAGTTTGTGTTCAAGATATCTTGAAATTCAAATTTTAAAATTTCTTGGAAAGTTTAATAAGAAAGAAAATTCAAACATGAAAAAACTGGGAGTGGCAAAAGGCGGATTTTCAAAGAAAATGCTTTAGGTTAATTAATATCTAACTTACAAATTTAAAGCTTTCTATAAAGTCGATTAATATTGAGAAAAAAATCAACCATACAAAAATTGGGCGTGACAGTATATAGGGTTGCCAAAATAATTAATTTGGTTTTAGGTTAAAAAAGCTTCAGATTTCTGGGATAGTTATAAGCAGGGAAGGGATTTTGTTGACCTAAAAATTTAAAAAAAAGGCAAAATAAAACATCGAAATAGGCAAAAAAAGGCATTTATTCAAACAAAAGGGAATACAATAAAAACTTAATTGAAGTAACATTGAACAACCATAAGTTTTTTTTTTAATTTTCAGGCAACAACCGCCTGCGGTTGTCCCTCAATAGCGCTTAAAAAGAACTAAAAGACCTCTCTACATTTACTACGTAGTTTAGTAGTTAAATGTAGTCAATGAAACAAATTGTAACTCCGTTGTCACTTTGAAGTTTGAATTTTGAGTTAAAATGTTCAAATTTGTATTGAAATTTTATTATTTCTCTAAATTTACTATAGGTGTGTTTTTTTTACAATCCCGGAGGGAACTGGTTGAAAAAAACATCGGGGATTAGCGACGCCATTACAGAAAAAAAATGGAGTTACAAACTATCGATAACAAGTATCTAATTTCCGCCGGTAATACAGTTTTTGTCCGTGCTTAAGTTAAGCCCCGAAAATTATCTGGGTTTAGCTACGCCCATTGGGGATTAGTTGTTGTTGCATTTAACATGTAAATTAATTAGCCCCGAATCGTTTTTTTCATCCAATTTCATTCGGGCTTGGAAAAAAACACGCCTTATGTATGTAGAAAACGTAACAATTTGTAGTAAATAAGACGTGTAGTTTATTCAATTAACTACGCGTATTTAATGATGTAGAAAATGTAGTGTAGTTAATTCGGCCAACCCTGCTGCACACCTGCATAGTTTGGAACAACTTTATTCCCTTGTTGTCCGCTGCCGGCCACCGTGTCGCCAATAGAAAGCACTCAATGGGATGGCACAAAGATTTATTTGTATTTATTCGAAATTTATGTGTTGAGCTAATTAGTCAATGCATACAAAAAATGAAGTGGATCCGATGTATGCATGTATTTACATTGAGTAAATTTACTCTTTGTATGTATATTTGAAAATATATGAAAAATATGAGAAGGCAAAAAAAGGCAACAACAAAAGAAAAGTCATAAAAAAGGCAAAATAAATTACATATGTTCGGCATCACCAGAACCCGAAACATGTTTCTTTAAAGTCTAAAATGTCATACGATTGCGCAAAAAAAAGAGGCAAAGTGAGCAAAATCCTATCCCTGGTCATAAGAATGGAAATACTAAAGCACAAAAAAATGGGTGGATTTAAAAAAATTGCACATTTTAATGGTCCAAGTCATGTTTAGGAAAAAAAATAATAAAAATTCTACATGATGGTTATATAGTAAGCGAATTTTCTAAAACAAATCATACGGAATACTTTAAGATATAAGCGAACAAATAAAGTTTGTATTTGATTTCTATAATTTTTTAGATAAAAGAAAAAAAATTAAATAAAGGAAAAGTGGGCGTGGTAGTGGGTGAGGAACAGTAGGAATATTATGTCTTAATTTTAAGGTAACTTCTTTACAATTTTTTAATTTCTTCGTAAGAATTTTTTGTAAGGAAAAAAAGAAGGGATGGCAGTATTCAGAATTCTGAAAATTTCATACAAATCAGTGAAGTGCTTTCCAAGACAATAGATTTAACGAAATGCATGTATTTTTATACTCACATAGAAGGGCATGGCAGTGGGCCGCAAAAATTTCGCATTTTATTCCTAAGGTTCTAGGTTTCATAGGTTCAATAACAAAACTTGATTTTTCTGGTGATGTTGTTAAAATACGCAAATGCAAAAAAATGTGGGCGTGGCAAAAGATGTATTTCAAACCAAATAATAATAATTTGTGTTTTAGGTTCTAGAAAGCTCAACTACAAAATTTACAGATTTCTATTGATAATTATTTAATACTTATTTATTTTTTTAAATAAAAAAAGACAAATTTTATATAAACCACTAAATTAAACCTTCTTCCTTCTACTTATAATAAAAAATCTGAAAATTTCTTAAAAATCGGTCAAGTGGTTTCCATGACTTTAGGTTCAACAAAAGGCATTTCTTTTTAAAAAGGTTGATACATATAGATATGCAAATTATTTATAAGGATCTAGAGAGCTGAATTACAAAATTTTAGTTTTAAGATGATTTTCTAAGTGATTATAGGTACCTCTTGTGGTCTTTAGGTCAGAAAAAAACTCAAATGTAACAAAAGTGGGCATGTTAGAGGGCGGATTTCCAAAATATTATGTTTTAGGTTCAAGAGAGCTCAACTAAGAAGCTGTAGATTTCTTCAAAAATGGCAGTTCACGAGGTTAATTTTATTTCATTTTTGTAAAGTATCACTGTTATGAACTTTAAGAAATTTTAAAAGTGATGCACAAATCACACATAAAGGCCGGTTTCACAGTGCACACTTGATAAATTAAGTGGCACTTAATTTTCCCATTTTGGTACATTAGGCGCAGTTTTACTTTCTGATTAAGTTGCACTTAATATGGGAGACTTAAGTGTCACTTATTCCAATAATTTTACACTGTGAAATTGGGTATTATAGTTTTCCATACTTGGCACTTAAGTGATACTTATTCGAATGTGAAACTGGACCTTAATGTCTAAAGCAAATATTCTTCATAATAATTATTAAAAATAAAATAAAAACACTATATTATTTACTCAATATACTTAAACTCTATATGTGCTAATCATTGGAGAGTTGCCAACAATATAGGGCTGTTTACCCTATGAACATTTAAATGTCCAGAAGCTACTTAATTTAGGAAGTACGTTTAAGCCAGTTGTGAATTTTATTTTTACAGTAGTTAAATTAAGTTTTTTATTTTAAAATGATTCCCTACAATTTTCTTTAAAGTTAAATCGAACATTTATGTAAGACATATCGTGATGGTTAATTTTGACAGTTGTAAGAAATTATTAAAGGCTCTAACCATTTTTTTTTTATCAAGAATCTTCAGTAACAATTGTGAAATGATAATTTAGAATTTGCTATAAAAGTCCTTCTATTCAAAAACATAAAACAAATTTCTGAAACGGAAGATAAAGCTTTTCGAAGCTGTCTTAATGGTTCAATAAATTGAACTTCATGTAGGTACACAGCAATAACTTTAAAAAAAAGATTAAGCAACTTAAATATAAATCAAACAGCAATCTCTTAATTATAACAACTAAACAACCAAATAACTATTCAATCCTAAAAAAAAAAGTCTTATCATCATATAATTCTCAACTGCCTTTCGGTTCTTCTATACTGAGAATGTCTGTGTATTGTGTTCTAAATTTTGTGTTTACAAAAGAAAAAAAAATGTAATACCCCCCTGAGCGCTAATGATGTTGTTCAACAATAACAATTGCAAGTAATTTGTCAAAAACGCTTAATGCATTAACGATTACACAATTCTATTTCAATTACGTTCCATCATCTCTCTCCAAATGCCCATTACGGTTCACCGCCTGCGATTTAACCTCTCTTAAAGAATATACCGCCTACCGCAGCACACCGCAACTTACCGCACCATCGATAATCGTTAGTTTCTTGCCCAAATGCACGTTCTAATAGCTTTGCTTGGGGTATACATATACAACCATCAGTAGATACATATATATATAGGTAGAAGCTCGGGACCGACAAAAGAATCGGCCTAGTTTTGAGCGGCCAAATTGCATAATAATTCTTACAAAAGCCATTACTAATGTTGTTACTTGTTTTGGCTTTTGTTTATCCATCGTTCTGCGTAGCTTGTTGCTTATATTTCGTTTAAGACCGGCCCTCAATCCGTGCCTCAGTGCTGTCGCGTTTCATTGTCCATAAATGCATTTTTATTTTTTTTTTTTTTTTTCAAATCCAAGAACGGCCTTCAACCCGATAGATTCTTAGATATGTTCGCTTAAATGTTGTATCATCACTGCACGTTTTTTTTTTTTTTAATTTTTCATTGTTTACTGCGCTGCTTCTTCATTTTTTTTTTTTTGAAACGCCTTCACTCTATAAGCCTAGACCCCGCACTTGAGGGGGCTTCTGTGTGTAGCATCTTTAACAAAACAAAATGGTATATACGATCGGCGCGGCGGCGGCAGTGGTAACAGCAGAGGCGGGAGGCTGCCTGTTCGCACAGTAGCCCATAATCATTTTTCAAACGTCTTCGCCCAGCAGACCAATTTGTCCGTGGCTTTTGGTATACGTTTTGCGTTCTATGGATACCTTGCAGCAGCCATGCCGCATGGTGAGGTTATACTTGTTGCAAATTGACCTCAAAAGTTATTTAAGGAGAAATAACGTAAAACAAAACAAAAAAAAACAACTACAAGATTTAACAAACTTCTTTGGATAACAATAACAACAGCAAAAGCAACAACAACAACAACAACAACAGAAAAAAAGAAATTGTGTAATTCCACCAAGTTCGCCAAAAAGCACGAAGTTAATGACTTCCAACTTATAAACATGGAGCTCCAACTTAAAGAAGATTTCTTTGGCCATCCGCCAAACGATCGGCCACCTTCGCCTTATAGTCCAACAACATCGCGATCGAGATCGACCGAGCATTTGGTGATCCATGGATTCACGGCTTAGATGAATGAATTTTTTGTTTTTTTTTTTTTTCATACTCGAATTATTATGTTAATTACTTTGGTTGCTTTGCACATTTTTTCATCTTGAAACTTTTGGTCATGAATGATTGTGCTGATGCGAAGAAGTTTTAAATACGATTATTTTGTTTTAATGGAAGTGAGGTTGACTTTGGCCAATTTTAGATTTTTTGTTTTCAGAATATAATTATTATTAAAACGCAGTTTGCAAAGAGTTCGAACAAACTGGAAATATAATCACGCTCACGCTCAACATGACCTTAGTATTGAAAATAAGAGTTAATTTTCAGCGGCAATTGCAGCAGCTAAGGTTATGCTGGCAATCTTTGTTCCTACTTCCTGATTGCTTCTACATACTTATTATATTTACTTTTTCAAGAGAGGGAAGGTATTGTTGTTTTTAATAGTGGAATACCTACTCCCATGTTATTGTTCGTGATTTCTGGGTATCACTGATTACTTTATCTGGAAATGCTCGATATAAAATTCGAACAAGAAAATTAGATGAAACATTATAGCAAGACGAAAACATCGTTGTTCTAATTCTGCTCATGAAGTAATTCGTCGGCTAAATGCATAAAGCTGCTAAGTCCTTAGTTAATTTCAGGTAGTTTACGTGAGTAAATAAAATATATGAAACAAATACAAATATATGAAAGCAATACAGCACCGTATTGCACAATGCACATATATACCTGAAACTTATAGTTTAGACTACAAAATTTTTAAAAAATCAATATAATTAGAAATAAATTGGTTAAATAACCTGTGAAATTTTTGTGACACTAAGGAGATGTATATCATCTGATTTCTTAACTCAATTTCTTTTCAAATCTCAATCTCAAAATCGTTGCAATATAGCTTTTTTAAAAAAAATAATTTTTTGTAGGCAAATAAAAAACATTTAAATTAAAAAATTTGGTACGTCACTTGATTTATTTCTTTATTGATTTATTAATGCGGAGTTAAAAAATTCAATTAATAAAAATCATCACCATTTTCGAAATATCGAATTTTCAAAAAAAATTGTTGTGAAAAATTCTTAAAAATCCAAAATAATTTTTTTTTGAAAATTTGTATATGCAATATTATTCAAACTTATTAGATTTTGTGTAAAAAGTTTCATTAAAATCGGTTCAACACATAATGAGTCGAAAAATCAAAAAAATGGTTAAAAAATTTTCAATCAAAATTTTAGCAGTCGTTTTCGAGAAAAATGATATTTTTCTTAATGGTTTTAAAGCACTTGTAGGACAGGGCGGTACCGTTGTTTTCGGTTATATTATTAATTTTCGTTTAAAATTTGCTATATAATCTGCAAATGCTGGATATCAAGTTTAATAAAAATCAACCGAGTTTTTTTTTCAACTTTTTAAGTTAAAAAAAATTGATTTTTTTTAAAACAAAAAAAAAAATAAAAAATAATATAAACTTTTTTTAAAAACTTTATAAAAAAATTGATCAAAATCACTTGAACAGTTTTTCAGGCAGGCACCGTTATTTTGGTCTTAAAAAAATGAGAAAATCGTATCGGGGCCGACACCAATTTTATAGAAAATCGACCCACTCGTTTATGCTGCACTCCAACGGATAGATAGACAGATAGACAGATTTTTTTTGACTTCGCTATCATCGTTATGTCAAGTTTGATCAAAATCTCGAGTTCGATTTTTTTTATACGAATTCATATATTTCATAACTTGTCATATAGAATCTAATAGAAATAGTGATTTTCACGCAGATCCGCATTACTCCTGTCTCAATAGTCAAGCAGTCGTTGAAGCTAGTTTATACCTACCTATACATTACATATACCAACATTTAAAACTAAAAAACTCAATTTTAAATTATTATACCAAGTATTTATGATGATAGGTGAATCTTTTTACTTTCTACAAAAATTAAAAAAGACTTGAAACCCACTTATGATTCAATTTATCATTAATTTAAAAAAGGATTATTTATTTGAAAAGGTCACAGACGCATGCACGTCCAAGCTGAATTGAGTTAGAGCTTAAGCTTTAAATATTTTTTGAACAAAAAGAATCCATTTATTTAGTACTTTTGACTTAAAAAAACGTTAAAATGTACTTCCATTTCCATTTTGTTTTCCGTATTGTTTTGTATTGCATCCCCTAAGGGTTACAAGTCTCCCATCCGTCCCTCCTTACTCCTTCTCACAACCTCTAGTGCCTTTATCCATTCCATTGTGTTTTGTTTTTACCACAAAAGCAAGTTCGTGCGACCCAGATATGCAAAGGTATATTTTTAGTTTATTTTATTCTATTTTATTTTATTTTGTTTTATTTTATTTTATTTTATTTTATTTTATTTTATTTTATTTTATTTTATTTTATTTTATTTTATTTTATTTTGTTTTGTTTTATTTTATTTTATTTTATTTTATTTATTTTATTTTATTTTATTTTATTTTATTTTATTTTATTTTATTTTATTTTACTGCGTTTTATTTTATTATTTTATACCGTCCATCGCGTGTTTCAGCTCTAATTAGAGGTAGATTCTAAGTGGGTGGAACTATTTTCTCTGAATTTGGTACACCGCATTTCCACGTGATTCCCCAGATAAAAAAATAGATTGTTTTTGTCTAAAAACAGGTAGCTGCCCTGCCTACCTACATCGACTTTGGTTTTTCCAAATTTTATTAAAACTGGATGAAAAGATTTGCATCTACATTTCTGTAACGACAGAAGTGATTGTAAGAAAACTGCGTTTCAGGCTTTTGTCAAAAATTTGCATAAAATAAATAAGGGGCTTCTGACCTATTTGAGAAAATTGCTTTATTTTTAAGTTATTCGCGAGTAGTGCAGCTTTTGAATGGCTTTATCAATTTTCTTATTTTGCAGTCTGGTGCTTCGAAATAGTATATCTACAGAACATTGCGTAAAATTTTTTGAAAATAATTCCATAAAGCAAATGGTGGTAGAATTCTTTGTTTATTTCAACAAATGAAAGACTAACTACCTAAGTGTCCCCTGCAAGTTTGAGATCAAAACAAACAAATAACATTGAATTTTAAACATTATTTAACATTGAATTTTAAACATTATTGTTGATAGGAACTATAACAATTTGATAGTGATTACCTATATTAAAACTCCAAGACGGAGATGACTATCACTTAAAAATCCATTATTCAATATTCATGCTAGATATCGACAATCTTTAAAACCATTATTTTAATAAACCAATAAACTATGTAAATTGATTAAATATCATACAATTTGTCGAACATATCTTAAAACTCTAATCAAAAAAAGTGAATCCCATAACATTCATTCATGCCACACAAATATTATACCACCATAGAAGTCTCACAGAACTCCTAGCGAGTAGTTACCTAGCTATAATATTCACTCAACAAAACAAAACAAACATTTAGTAAAAATTTTAACTTACAACCTACTTAAGAAAAATATTCGCAATAAATTCCAATAGAACCCCAACGATAGATATGTTGATAGCAATCTCCACAAATCGCAATGCAAAGCTACAAATGCGAAACAATAATGAAAAAATAAATTCAACCCACCAATAGAGCAAAACAAAAAAAAACGCAAAAGGTGAAAAAGTGTTTTTTGGGGGCGTAAAAAAGTCTTCGGCAGAGTAACAGCTCTGCATTTCCGACCCAGTAATCTTGATGCCCAATTAACCTTAGAAGTTGTGTATTGTGTTTGACTATTGTTGAGAAGTGTAATAATACTGGGATGCGGTGGTACCTTGGATTGTTTTTTTTTTTCTTCATTTGGTTGTCTTCGCTATAGAGAGAGATTCATTTGGCGCATGAACAATTTATTTGTCTTATCAGAAATAAAGTAAAGATCAACTTAGAACATCTGCGTCTGTATTTTCAAAAATACAAAAGTGCAGCAAGTCAAGTTCTTTTGATGTTTCCCAATTGATTGATGTATCAAGATTCAATTAATAAAATAGTTTCGCATTCTTTTGGATTGAAATAAAAATGATTTGAAATAAAATGCCACGATATAGATAATTAAACAGCACCTTAGCAGTGGTTCAAGTACTTGATCTAGGGGTGCTGAACTAATAAAAAATATATCTGTAGAGCATCAGTGCGCATTATTTCGCAACAATATTTTTTTTGTTCAACTTAAATCTGAGGTTTTTTATATTTCTATAGTCTAAGCTCAACTAAAGGAGTTTTGATGATCAAGTTAAACTTCGTGAAATAGTTGTAACTTCAGCTTATAAACCTGGTGGTATCAAGCTCAAATTTTTGTGGTTTCACTCAAACTTTTAACAAAGTAATAATACTTTCTTCAATAAGTTTGCTGTTTCAATGTCGGCTGAACGATGATTTTTGAAAATAAATAAAAATTAATAATCCTTATAAATAAAAAAATACCTTATACACATATTTTATCTTTCTATAATCAGAATCCTAATTTCTTAATCCACTGTGCGAACATAAATCTATCCCATCATTCTATTCCTTCTAACATTGCCTAATTTATAAGACTTACTGGCATATATTATGTTTGTGTCGTTTTTTGTTTTTTTTTTAAGTTTTAATTTAAAGTAAAATATTTTTTTCTAGAACATTAATTGAATTATGCAAAAAAACTCTGTTTACGAAATTTTTGAATTTAATGAAATTTAATTTAATAAGCTTATTTATAGCAAACAAACAAAATTAATAATAATCCTTATGAAAATATTTTATTTAATTAACTAAAATAAAAACAAAACAACAAAATTTTGGCATCCGGGTGTTATAACCTCTAAATCTAATATTTCATATGATTTAGAGGTTAGAACTACCGGATTTTCATCATAAATATCAAATTTTATATCTTTATTTGGGTGTAACTAATTTTTAAATTTATATTAAATACCAAATTGTTCAAACAGGATTATAGAAAAAACCATCTTATATATTAAAGATAAAATAATTGTTTTTATTAAAATTATAAACAAAACGGATTATATACGTCTAAAAACATTTAAAAGGACAATAGATATTTATACTGAATATTCATTCAGTAATTATGCTACTGGAATTTTAAAATTTAATACAAGATTATTAATATTATTTATTCAGTCGTTATGGATTATAGGTAGATATACCAATTCGTTTCATTGGAATTTTAAACGAAGATTTTAAGACTTTAATCTCATCACAATATTCATCAGACATGAATTTAATTGGGAACACCAAACAATGACATAATTATTAAGTTGTTATTGTTTTATTTATGTTAAAAATTTTGTTTTTTATTTTTATCTTTAGACTTGGGGAAAACAAACATCCTGGTTAAACAGGGTTGGTCTGTTATAGAATCGAACTAATATCAAACTGTATTCATGTGTGTTAGTTCAAAAGATGTATAGACGCAATGTCGTTTCATCTTTATCATATGAAGTTGAAGATCGCTGCATTCGAAGTTTTTTTTTTTTTTTTTTTTTAGACTTGTAGATCTCGATAAGTATCAAAGGTATTGGAAAATTTTAAACACCAAAATGTTGAGGGCAAGTTTTTCCAGTTTTTTAAATTGAACCTAGTTATAATTTTTTTTAACTCAGTTTCCAAACTTTTAAAGTAATATTTTTTTTTAATAAATACACAAAAGTATGTTTTTTTCCTTAATATGAAGATATTTTTGTTTTAGTTCTGTAAGGGCCAGTTGTACAAATATTTAAACCGTGGTTCAGCAATTTTTATCCACCGATTTCAGCAGATTAATTGAGTTTCAACAGTGGTTTACTGTTCAAGTGTGTGATAATAACCAATAACATACTTGAACCAGCGTTGAACCTTAGTTAATCCGCCGAAATCGGTGAGTTAAAATCTTGAACCGAGGCTGAACCACTATTGTACAACTGGCCCTAAGGCTCAACTGTAGCTTGAAATGTAAATCAACTTAACAGAAAGTTAATATAATGCAATAATAGATATAGGATATAAAAATGTTATAAATGAGCACCATCTAAACACATAATATATTTAGTAGAAGAGAAATTAAGAGTTGGAAAAGGAAGCGAGATAGCGAGGGAATGTTTAGAGGAGATGAGAGAGTGAGAAAGGGATGGAATCGAGAGAGGATCACGATGGAAACAAATGAGAATGGGAATGAGAGGAAGGGAAGAAAGAGAAGACAGTATGACAGGATACGAGATAGTAGAATGGGAAGACAAGATAGATCAGGAGAAGGAAAAACGGGAACTAATAATGGAATCCAGATATAACAGGTGCTATAAAGAAGTAATGACCGAGGGGATCCCGCAATATTTAAAAGCGGGATGGAAGGCATGACAGTGTAGTGATATACTCACTGTACATAATGTAATATACCTAGCTCAGCTTAGACCTAGTATGTAAGTTAGAGATCAGTGGTTAAGTGGTTGTCAAATAAAGAGGTTGTCAATTAAATAAAGTTGTTCTTATTACATGGCGCAGTCGGTATAGGATCCGAACCTGCGTTCCCACAGGGAACCTGATTTCCAATCTACACCTTTCACACCTTGGAATAGAAAAAACAAAAGCAAGGGCTCGTTCTTTGGTCTTTTGGCCAACCTTGAACCAAGAAATAGAAAATTAGTGGCAACCTAAGAACCGCTTATATAAACCATTAAAGACATAATGGAATATGACAGTAAATCATACCTCGTTATAGGTGACTATTTGTCTAAGTATATTGACATTTTACCGCTGACTACTAAAACAGCAAAATCAATCATATAGGTAAACTAGTGATGGGCGCATTCGAATGATTTTCTCGATTATAATCGATTCAAGCAACATCTCAAGATGTCTCGATTCTTTACTTGAATCATTCGAATGATTTACCATACTGATTATACCTACCCACTTACTATGCTTACTTGTAAGTTGTAATCGTAAGCGCAGTGAGTGAGAAGAGAACTCGAACTCGGAACTCGAGAACTCGAGAACTCGAGAAATGAGAACGAAATACAAGCAAGAGAAAGATAAATAGACATAATCGAAAACTCGAGAACTCGAGAGTCGAAACGTTGATTGTTTGTGTAGGTTACGTCATACGTGTATTCAACCACTTGAGTCAACGCAGTGAGAAGTACGCAGAAAAAACGAAATTGATGGCTTGACATATAGGTGATGACCTATACTTTGAGGCATAGAGAATATTTCGTTCCAAATCTCAACAGAATGCCATAAGAAAGCATTTTTCCGGCGCAGCAAAAAAAATCTAAATTTTTCGTATTTTACAGAAGTTTTTTTTAATTTATCGCCTTCGCAGCCATCCTGTGATGGAATTCGACAGATAGGGGACACATTATATTTTGAAGCATAGAGAATATTTCGTTCCAAATGGACTGCAATAAAAAAGCAAACAAGGGAAATAAGTTTTTTATTACCTTTGCAAAAATCCAAAATTTAATTTTTAAAATGTAGAACAAAATTTTTTTTATCGAACAAAGCGAATCTACATATTAAATTTTAAAGGTTTATTATTCCAATTTTGTACTATTTCATATCTCGAATGATCATTCGATTATTGGAATCACTCGAATACTAATGTCTCGATTACTCAAATCATTCGATTATGCCCATCACTAAGGTAAACTAGAGACTGTTTGCAATTCATTTTGAATTCATTTAAATTTAAAGTCTTTACTGAAAAGTTTGATATTGAACTTATCACAAGTAGTCCTAAATATGCCAAATCCAACGGGTTCAGTGAAAAGTGCGTTCATGTTGCAAAAAATCTTCTTCGCAAATCCCTAGAATCAAAAAGTAATCTATGGTTAGCCCTGCTCGAGTATAGAAATACACCAATAAAAAATTCACAATTGACAACACAATTAGTGTTAATGGGCCGACAAACTCGTACACTGCTGCCCGGGGATCAAATACTCTACAAAAATAGTGGTATTTGTAACGAAATATTGCCTGTGCTTAATAGCAACAATCTTACAAATATGCACTATCATGACTGTGGCGCAAAAGAAAGAAGTCCATTCCAAGTACAACAGAAAGTTTGGGTGCAGGATGGAAAATGTTGGCCCCCGGGAATAATCAAAGAAAAACATTCACTCCCAAGATCATATTTGATACAGTTGCAAAGTGGTAGAATTCTTCGACGAAACTCAAAGGATTTAAGGCTAGTTTATTAATATTCCGATTAATTTTATATCAAAAACTGAATTCATATATTGATTTAGAGAACCATCCACTTTAAATCTCCAAAATATTTAAAGAATTACTTAATCTTTTTCAAGCAGTGGCTTAATTATGGAAATATCCTGTTTAATTGATCGCAAAATAAAATTTTAATAGACAAGTTTTTGCCTTAAATAATTCACTAAAAAGATTGCAAAACAATTTACTTTGCTTTTATTATGACCAGAAATTAATAATAACATTTTTGTTTTGCACTTGTATAATACCAACCAGTTATATTTTTTTTTTAACTTTGATAATCAATAATAAAAATATGTGTTAAAAATCCAGTTCATAAATTATTAAAAATGATGTCATGTGAAATTTTAACCAACAAAAAAAAAATAAAACTTGTTGTTTTAATAATTAAAAATCTTAGAATTTTCCATTGCTACAGAAATAAAAATCGATCAAACAAAAAATTAATCATTAAAATCGCTTCTTTCCTAAATAATTCTAATTAACATCATTTCTCATAATTTTTTTTTATTTGTTTGTTTCTTCTTCCATATATGTATTTTTGTTTATAATTTATTTGCTGTCGAATACTCTTAATACTTAAATGTTATTATTCAAAATTATACCATCTATATGACTATATGTATGTACCTATAGCAATGTATAACCGCCTTGTAGAACTAATTTAAAAACAATGCAAATCTCAACTTAAAATGTCATCGTCAATCAAATCGAAAAATAAGAAAAAAAAAAAAACAAGATAAATAATGCTAGCATTGAAATAAACACAAAAACGTGTTCGTAATTATCGGTGAACGAAATAAATGCCAAACCATGTTTCAATCAATCAAAATCACACAAGTACCTACACACACACACACACACATAGCTACATACAAAAATCCTTCCTCAACTCTTAACCCATTTAAATCTCATTCCCAATTATTTCATTGTTAAGTTAGATACATCAAGTTTAATCGAGTTTTTACTTTCAATATAAAATGTTAAGGTATACTCAAGACCAAAAGACTCAAGATTTAATTGCTGACGTCTATCACACCAAACTAAAACCAATCCGTCTCACTTCACTCAATCTTTCTAATATACAGGTACACTTTATAATTTTATTGTTTTCTCTTTCTATTTTACAGTCATTTTTCGGCCGCTCCTACAACAATTTGTCATCGATTTCCGAGTGTAAAAATAACGGTGAATGCATCATTAACAAGAAGAATCGGACAGCATGCAAGGCGTGCCGCCTGCGGAAATGTCTCATGGTTGGGATGTCAAAGAGTGGCTCACGCTATGGCCGTCGTTCGAATTGGTTCAAAATCCATTGCCTGCTGCAGGAGCAACAACAGCAGGCGGCCGCCGCTGCTGCCGCCCACCACAATAGTCACAACAACAATCAAAAGGGCACTGCATCGGGGGGCAACCATCAACCATCTGCAGCCACATCACTCAGCATGCTAGGTCATCCGGGTGCGTATCCACCTGGTCTTTATCCGCCACGTACAAAAGAGGAACTCATGATGCTGGGCATTACAGAAGATTATGGTAAGCATCTTGCTGCGGCTCAGTCACCTTCGGTCAGTTCACCCGATAGTCATAATTCAGATAGTTCGGTGGATGTTAATGTGCGGAGTAATACGTTGCTGCGGATGGGAAAATCTCCGCTGGACATGCCACCGCATATGAGTAAAGACGTGTTCATGCCACTGCCGTTCCCAGGCTTGGGCTCGATGCCAGTTATGCCACCGCCAGCTTTTCTCCCGCCGTCTCATCTTCTGTTTCCTGGATATCATCCTGCTCTCTATCAGCATCATCCAGGATTGTTGAAGCCTTCTCTCGAGCAGCAGCATCACCTCTTTAGCAGCACTTCGCCACTGTCGACGAGTGGCAGCAGTAGCACGAATAATCGCTATACTCCGACGAAAAGTGTGGAAAAGGATGCAATCTGCAGTGATCGGGGTAGTCCTGGCAGCAATGCTGCACTCTTCCTCAATAACAACAATAACAACAACAATAATCACATAGGCATAGGCAACGGCAGTAAGGCAGCAGCTGAAGAGCTGACAAAGAGGTTCTACTTGGATGCCATGTTGATGTCACAACGCCAACAATCCTCCTCAACGTGCAACACATCCACCACCAATTCAACCACGACTGTGACGCATGCAACAATCACGCCAAATTCTGACAGCGGTGTGTTGTCTGGCAATAAAAGCTCCACCGATGATGACATTGATGCCGAAATCGAGGAGAACTGTGATGAAGATGAGGACATCAATGATGCTGCATCGGACTGTAGTGAGAATCTAGTGGTTTCCATGACACCTCCAAGATCACCGATTCCAGGTGCCACAGCTATCGATCAGGATAATCCCATCGATTTGAGTATGAAAACCGGAAGTAGTTCGATGAGCAGTAAAAGCAGTATTGATGGTTCGATTGATGATAATCGACGACTTTCGGGTGCAGACAGTGATGGCAGAAGTGGCTTGGGGGAGGGAGATGATGATGAGACGAGAACTACAATTACAACAACTATAAAAAAGAGTACACCATTTAGTAATAATAAGGCCAGTAATAATAATAGTGACGATGAAGCTTCATGTGAATTTGACCATCATAGTATAAAAAGAATTAAAATGCATATAACAACAACGCCCTTGGACTTAACGACGAGGGTTTGAGTTGGTTTTTTGTTTTATTAAATACAGTCAAACCTAGTTAAGTGATTTTAATCTATTGAGGACTAGTAATATACGCACAAAGGTTCTCCTGTCACGTGATTTATATTTATTATAATAATAATAACAAGTTGAATTTGCAATATATTATACAAAAACTTTTTTTTTTGTATCGAAATTTCACTTAACCAGGTTTGACTGTAGTTAATATTTTACTTTCGATTTATTTGCAGTGTCTTTCCTTCTAGCCAAAAATACTCAAAAAAGTTTCCTACAATTTAATTTAAGTGTGAAAGAAGAACTATTTCCCTTTGCACTAGATATCAGTGCAAGTGGATTTTTAAATGTTTTTAAAACTCTTTTAAAACTGAACTGAAATTTGTCAAAAACATTACAGTCGAATAAAAAGGTTTCCATTCCAACTGCAGGCATTATTCAGAACAGTATTTCATTTTTTTTCTCAGTTTTTTGCCACTTCCATGAGCTTGGATACTTAATGTAGAGTTTTTCCATCTCTTTATAATCCAGGTGATTGCAGCGTGAATAAGTTTTTTACCTACCATAGTTGTTTACATGTAAATTCATGACAGCAAATCTAAAATAAGTAAACTAATAGGAAAATTTAATTTTTTTATTTCACAGGAAAAATGGGACAAGTACTCACTTTGTCCGTGAAATAAAAAAAAAAAAAACATTTCAACTTTCCTACTTGATACTGGAGTAACAGGAAGTAGTTTTTATATGTAGTTAAAAACATTACCCCGCAACTGACCATTTAATTTTGACAATTTCTTCTAATTGATTCTTTTTCGATGATGACACTGTTACACACCTAAATCTTTGTATTTTATTTTATTAAATTCCACGATGGCATTAATTTTGTTTAAATGAACATATCAATTATAGTTAAGTAATTTAAAGAAAAAAAAAAGAAACGAAAAAAATCCCAAAAAATATTGCCGTTTGATATTTTACAATTTATTTAATTTTTGTTTTCTTAATTTGTTGTTATTTATATAAAATATTTGTATTTTATAACATAAAATATCAAAAAATATTTTAAAAATCTATCATTATTTATTTTTAAGGATAATTTTTTTTTTAAGTAGGTACCTAATAAACAAACAAATAAAAAAAAATACTTAAAAGAAAATGTGATGTGAATGTTAAAATCTTTACTATTAAAAGAATTTTTTTTTCTTTGGAAAAATCTATTAATTTATTTATTTCTATTAAAAAAAATTTAAATTACAAAAAAATTGTTACAAGTATATTTTATAAGGTAAAACTTTAGTAAAACACAAAAAATAAAGAAACAGTTAAATGAGCCAAGTATTTTAATATTTATATACATATACAAATGTGTATAAATTTCTTTTTTTTTAATAATTTAAATTGTAAATAGCATCTATATAAGATATTTTATATATACATTTTATATCAATATTAGTCAAAAAATCTAGCTAATTCTCTTTTCTTATAGCCAGTAGGTCTATGACTTTTATAAAAATGATATTACAAAAAAAATTGTTAGTTGAATATTTTAAGGAAAATAAAAAAAAATATTTTTTGAAACAAAATATTTATTTTTTTTTTTAAATTACACATGTGAACATTAATTTTTTTAAGGTAAGTTTTTCTTAAATGATTTCGATTTAAATAAAATATTATGTTAAATAATGCTGGTAAATTCAGGAAAAATATACCACAAAAGATAGAAAACGACGCATATAAGATAACGAAATAATATGTTGAAAGAAGTGGGTCCAAAATCGGAATGAGTCAAGTTTTTTTTGTTTTTTTAATTTCTGGTTTTCAAAATAAGTTTTACAAAATTCTGCAATAAAAAAAAATTACTTTAACATTTTCGAAAACTATTTTGTATTTTCTGCGAAACGTTGAAAGAATTTTGACCATCAGACTCTCGAATTAATTCCATATAAATAGAATTGAAGAAACAAATTACTGAAATCGCTTCCTGGGGAAGGTACCTAACCTACAGTAAGTGGATTTCTAAGTCACATATCGGTTTCGTCTCGGTATCGTCGTTTTTAAATTTTATTGTTTTTATGGAAAAAATATGGATCTAAAGTTTGAATCTATAGAAGTTGCTTAGTATTTACACTAAGAATTTTTTTTTATTTTTTTATCTTTCCCGCTGAGATTACCCGCCTAGGTTAATTTAATTAAAAAAAAAAGGTCTTAACATGGTCCTGATGCTTCGATGTTTTGGAAGTATTATCGTCTTGATATATCCCGAGACGAAACAGAGACCCTAAATCCGTATCTGGCCTTTTTTAAAAAGTTTCTATATCTATTCTTATCAGGAGCTGATATCATCTAGTTGCGTATTCTTCCAACGTAAAAAAGGGCTTACTCGCTGTCCGAGCTGGTCTCTCTAAGATCATACTCTATAAAAAAAAATGGGTGACGAGATCACCGTAGTTTTTCGAGCTTTGCTAATTTATTATTTTATCTGTTCTTAAGCAAATCACAATCGGAATCACCAACCCTTAATATGGCTATTATTATATTATGTTATGTTAGCTCTCAATTACTAGAAAACTACATTTAAATCGTAAGTCGAAAAAGCAATATGCCTTGATTTTTGAGATACAACGCCAATTTTGAATAAATATTTAAGTTGTGTTCCTTAAAGTATTATTTAGATGTTTTAAAACAAGATTTTCTTTAAGTATGACAGAAATATTATGAACTTAATGTTAGTCCATTTTTTATAATTTCTTGTACCTATAATATAATTTATTTTTCATTAAGAATTCCTTTAAGATACAAATATTACTCCAATATATATTGGTATTTCATAGTCAAAAACTGATCGAATAAGGCTAAAGTTTAAAAAAAATTCTGTAACTCTTTAATAATATTGATGCAAACATATTTCCTTAAATATTGGTAAAAGAAAAATCACCCTGTATTTATTAAATGAAGGGCATTTTTTTTTAATTTCGTCAACATATCTACATACATATTCATTTTATTTAACATAACATATTTAATGTTTTCGAAGATATCCTTGCTTTTAGTTTGACAGTTTTTTTTATAAAAATTCAGAAATTAAGTAGGGCAGGCGAAAAGTAAAAATTAAAAAAGATTTCTGGAAAAAGAAAGCAAGATTAAAAAAAAATTAAAACGGAATCTTTTAGGTGCTGTATCATATTTTTTGCAGAAAAAATAATTCGTGAAAAGTAGCCCAAATGTACCTAAAAAACGAATTTTTGGAACGGAGACTACAGACTTACAATTTTCTGCCAAATGCGCATGTCGAAGTCGAGAGGCACATTTAAAAGAGCTGTATTCCAAAATTGTATCAAAATCAGTAAATCCTTACCTGAATAACTAAAAATAAGGCAATTTTTTCAAAAAAAACTTCAAATTCCTAATTTCTAAAATCTCTTGGTAATTAAAGGTATGAAATTTAATCAAAATCGTTTGAGCCGTTTTCGAGAAATATAAATAAAACAAAACCTTTCAATAGCAGCTATAACTGTTTTTGGATGAGCTAAGACAAAAAATTGATTTTTTTTGCCTCTAGTTAATCACAAAAAAATGCTCTGTACCAAATTTGAAGCTAATCGGGCCACCCGTTTTAGTTCTTCTTTTTTTTTTTTCTTCAACAACGATTGTCATATTTCATTGGGTTACTGAATCTTACCAAGTCATGAAGAAAGCGATTATTTAAAACAATATCAATTCTGACGAATATTTCAGTTTTTTAAGTTAAAAACTGATTTGACTTAGTTTTATTAAATAAAAGATATTATTTTAAACAACTTGAAAACACTAATTTTATTTATTTATTTACTTAAATGCATTTCGGAAGCTATGCTTCCATCTTTATTTCCAATTATTTTATTTTTAAAAGACAAACGGGAAATATAGCCCAAAATTAGAAATATCGCCCAAAAAAAATCCAGAAAAATGAAATAATGCCCAAATATTAGGATATAACGCACAAATAATAATAAAACTCAATTCTACCATTTATAATATGGATTTTTGAAAATTAAAACGGCGTATAAACAGTGAGATATGTATGGGGAGCATGCCACGCACCTACCCCAACTCCTATAATGTGCTCAGACAGGGGGGTTGTAGGGTACAGCATGCCCCCCCTCATACATGCCTCACTGGTTACACACCGCGATTTTTTTAAGATTATCTTATCACCATGAAATTTCACTTTGGAAATATCGCCTTAATTTTAGAAAAGAACGCCCAAATAAAAAAAAAAAATGATTGGAAATATCGCCCAAAATTGAGGAAATATTTCCCAAAATTGAGGAAATAATGCCCAAATTTTACAAAAACAATTAACATTGAAAATATTTGCGCGTTATTTCCAACTTAAGATTTGGAAAAATATAAATTTGGGTGATATTTCCAATTTTTGTTTTTTTTTTGGCGATAAAAAAATTTTCAAATCGATTTGGGCGTTATTGCCTAACGCCGTAATTAAATCCTTTGAGGTTACTGTTCCGTGAAGGAAATTGACTACACCGAAATAGTGAACATTTTACTGTTCGCAACAGAAAGCATCTTCATAAAATAATAAATATTTATTTAGAATTCACCTGTCTATAAATACATATACAAAGAAGTAAAATAATTAGCAACCTTCTCAATCTATTCTTCTAAAGATTGCTTTCTTTGCGTATATACAACCAAGACCGGATCTAAATCTTCTTTGAAATCATTATATTCATTTTTATTAAATGATCATCAGTTTAACTCTATCATCAACTAAGAACCAAGAGCTGAATCATTTCGTCAATTAACCTTAGAATATTCCAATCTTCCTTTTGCTATATGCACGAGAATAAGAAATATATCAAATCTAACTTTGTGCAATTAACCTTAATCTCTAAACAAAACTATACACAATTCTTCCCTCTCTCTCTCTCTCTCTCTCTCTCCGCCTCCTACCAACCCTTCATAATTCATATAAAACCAAGGTTATTATAGAAAATAAAGTTGGAATAGAAAAATCATTCGTTAGCACTTTGCCAGCACAAACTGTTTCAACATCAATTAATCATGTCGTGTTCTCCCTCTCTGTTATATTTATATATGTACAAAATGTATTATACTGAGGTAGATTCGCATCCATAACTCCATCTACATTTAGACACTCAAATGATATTTCAATTCAATTCAATGTGACTTCTTTGGCAGCGACGACGACGAAAACGACGAAGAAGACAACGACGACGACGAACTATATGAACAACGACGACAACCGACAACGTCAGCAGAACATTTTGCGCAAGAATCATTCAGTGCACAAAGAACAAAAATCGCTCAACAACACAATGATTAATGCGTTTCATTAGCTTCGTGGCTTTGAATATTTTAGTAAGGTAAAGTGAGAGCATTGCCAATCTGAATTTTAAAGAAATAAAAATTAAATTTTTATTTAAATCTGGAATTACCGAGGTTCAAAGTATTCAAAAATTGAAAATTTCAAAATATAAAAAAATCACAAAACCATAATCATAAACAAAATCTTAAAACAGTTCTTATTTATATGTGAGGCTACCAGAAGTTTGTATGTATTTAAGAAATTTGATCAATTTCACATGAATCGTAAACAAGATTTGCCACGAAGAAGGACTTTTAAATACAAAAATATTCCAGCAAGAATACTGCACATTCCATCTAACTTTTTCGAGTGATTTTTCAACAATATAAACATTTTCTCAAAGGTTATGAGACACGATCCAATATTTTACAACGATTTTTCCCAAATATTATTCCTTAAATCCCTTAAACAAGTTTTTTTTTAAATTTAAAAAGACTTTATTTCCAATTAGGAAATGTGTGTCTGGCAATTCCCCATTCTACTATTAATGATGATGGTTTAAGCCCAGTGTAACTTTACTCACCTACGCTTTCAATTTAAATTGCCACAAAAGAGCCTTGTAACGAGAAAAGAACTAAAGTTGGAGCGGCATCGGCAAATCACACAACGAACCTAATAAAGTCATATAGCGATCAAAACCAACTACATATATATACAGCACACACGCATGTCGCCGTCGTTAAGCGAGCTCACATTTGGGGGGAACTCCTTAAATTTACGCCTCGCGTTGTTATGATAATCCAATTTCATTACTGTACTTATATATATTTGTATACCCAGAGAAACCTCCTCCGCAATTAGCACGATCATATATATACAGAATGGAATGGAAAGCCCAGAAATGATGATGGGAGCGAGCCAGATCTGCGGGATCACATTTAAGGTGAGCTCACAACAAACACCCATCCCATTGCTTCTAGATAATGGTAAGTGAATTACTTGAGCTGCCTGCCACAGCAGCCGCAGTCACACACACTCATACCACATCATCTACTTACCTACTTCACAAAAGTAGGTACTATCTCTGAAGCTCTGGATTCTGCAGTTGGTGTTGCACTGCACTGCATTGGATTCGAGTGCAGATTCGTGGAATGAATTTGTATGCAAATTTTTTCTCAATTTGAATCCATTAAATTTTCATCCCGGAACGTTTAGATGTAAAAAATTTAACATCAGAATGATGCATCAACAACGCTCGCATTGCCATCATCTATATACATATATACGAGTTAGCAAGGTGAAGAGGTGTTGTCTGATGTGAGTTTCTTTTCTATTATTTTTTCTCCTGTTGGATTTGTTGGGCACGTCAGCGTCAGCGTCACCAGCAACAGCAGCAGCAACACACTGCTGAGTTTTAGAGCAAAATTAATGTGAAATGTCAATCTGAATTCATCATTTTGCGGTGTGAAATAAATAAATGTGTTGCGAGCGATTGTTTGATGTATGAATGGGTATGTCCTGTGTGATCAATGGCTGCGGGATTATACCATGACGACGACGCGACGTTGAGCGTTGAGCATTGAGGTGTGGTATTGGACTGATTTATTTTAATTCAAAAATTAGTTCACGATAGTAAATATACTTTACGTATATGATGACCGAAATAGATTTCGGTTGAATTGAATGGATGGTAAAAGTTCTCTTTAATCTTGTATGTGGATAAAAAAAAAATATGTTGGGATTCACAAATGAATATGGGGTATGGGACTCGAATATTTTAAAAGGTATCGGTGTGATAAAGAAAAATCATGTTTGTCGGGTATTTTTTTGTATTAATTTAAATTAATTTACAACATTTATTCGCAAGATATTCCAAATGCTTCATATAATTTCCGAATACCATTGTGCGTCTACTTCTTTAAAATTAAGGCCTATGACCTCTTTTATTCCAAGTGAATTATAGGTACCCTGTCCATTTTTTTATTTTGTGCTTCTGATGCTTCTGTCTTCTATACTTTGGTCATATCGAAGTTTATTTTGCGTTGCATTATTTACTTGATTGTGAATAGTAAAAAGAAAAATTGACCGTTAGAATATGTACCATATTTTTAAGATTAAATATTTTCCTTTTTCCTTTTCAAAATGCTTAGCCTGCGGATATTTTACTAGATAAAGACATAAATATGTACTTAAAAACTCAACGTAAGAATATTTTCTACTAAAATGTAGTCCAAAACAGAAAGAAAAAACGGCGTTAGGTCTTTACGTTCAAAACAATAAGACCCAAATTTAAAATGTCATACCACCCAAAACAACTTTATATTAACATTGTGTATAGTGGTACGATTCGGGCAATATTACCGAGAGCTTGGGTGTTATGACATCTTGTTTGGGTATTATGCAATTCCAATTTAAAATCAGCATTTTGTCTTAATAAAGCTCAAATAATTAAAATATGGTAGCGCCGAAAAACTTTTTCAAAAAATTTCACAAAGACCAAAAAATGTAAACGTGCAGTAAACAGTGCCGAAAACATTTTTGAAATAAAAAAACGTCCAAACTATTAATTTTCATATCGCCCATCTAATTTTTTTTTTTTTTCAACTTTTGGGCTTTGTGACAAAATTTTTGTTTATTTTGGGTACTATACGACGCACGTTTAGAGTTTGAAATTATATCGCCCAAAGTCATACATCAAAATTTAAAAAATGTCAGATCGCCTAAAAACCCCCACGTCAAGATAGCGTCACAACTGTCAATTGGTCCACAGCATTTGCTGATCAAAAAAACAACGATACTAATAAATAAACGATAACGATACTAAAAAAATTTAGTTCATTGTAAAATTGTAAAACAAAAACCTGTATCTATTGTACCTATCTAATACATTTTCTCTGCAATGCGTTGGAGGATTTGGGAGATATATGACATTCTATTTGGTCTTTGCGACGCTTTCTTCTCGAATTTCTGGAAGATGTATTTGGGCGTTATGACATTTTTTGATTTTGATAGATATTAAATCCGTCATAAGAACCAAACAAAAGTCAGAAAGCCCAAGGCCTATGTCATAACGCCCAAATTCAAAAATCTTTTGGGCGAAACGACAATCAAAGATTTTTGCGTTCTCTGATTTCAAAAATACATTGGGCGTTATGAAATTCGTATAGGTATTGGGTTTTTTGACAATTTTTTTTTTAATTTTTTAGACTTTATGACCATTTTTGGTCTTTATGACATTTTTGGATTTGGGCTTTATGGTTTTGGGCAAAAAGACCTAGGGCCAGAAAAAATGGAATCATTAATCCGGCAGCCAGTTAAAAGCACTGTCATTCGCTTTGTTGGAATATTTATACTCACTTGTCGACCAATTAGCTATGTATATAAAACACTCGGCTTAAGCGAAACTTGCTTAAGTGCAAAACCCGGATACCTGAAACATATTTTCAGTGAAATATTATTAATTATTTTATTCATTAAAAAAACTCTAAGTGAACAGAAAACTATTAATGTATTTAAATTATTTCAAGGCAGCTACAAAATATAAATTCAATTTGTTCTAGCTTTAAATTTCCACTTAGTGAAATTTTTAAATCCGCGTAGGTGAAAATTTGTTCACTTATCCGGACTATGCGTGAAAAATTTGCTTAAGTTAAAGAAATACTCTGACATATTAAATTAAGTTTATTTAAGAAATAAAGTAGCACGATATTTTTAATTCTATTTATTTATGAAATATGGTTTATTTTTTTTTTTTTTGTTTTTTTTTTTTTAAGGGGAATTATTATAGCCTTTATAAATATTGGGGTTTTATTTCTTCCAGATTTAGGTACCTTGTTTAAATGAGGAAGGAATCGGATTATAATTTCCTCATGAATTCCATTTTTATTTTCTTAATAATAAGCTTAACAATAATTTATAAGAAATAATTTCTTAATTTGTAAGCCTTCATTGTAATAAATAAACTAAACTAAACTAAACTAAGGAATCATATCTTTAAATAACTCTCACAAACGTAGACTCTATCTCTGAGGCTAAGTTTTTCTTCAGTGCGAAATCAATACAGTTTCGGTGTTCAACCTTAGTTAACACCTGAAGAATTTTTTCAGTCAACTCTGGATTAACTCTGGAATAACTGATATTTCATTATTTGGAATAATTAGATATTTCATTATTTGGAATCTCTTTCTGGTTAGGGTTTCATTCAATATACTATATACTGATGAGCCCAACTGTCGTAACTGGGCGAATCGCAATTTTTGGAGTTGAGGTCACTTGAACTTAAAAATTGAAACATACTATTTTCTTTCAAAAAATAGCCAGTAGTTTCACTATACTAGGTTAGGTTAGGTAAGTGGGCTAACGGTTGATCTTGTTACCGTCACACTTAGATCAATGTAAATCCATTGTGTTACCCTTTAGAAAAAACCTGTGATAAAAGTCCTATAACAGAGTCCGTTAAGGTCGTGGGTGTAGTTTCAGCGAGCTGTAGCCCGAAGTTGCTAAAGGAGTGTCAATCGGCATAATCACCTGGGTGAGGAGAGGTTAAGGGTACGATCATCCCTCCTCCAGACCCGTAGGAGCATCACCCAACATTACGGCGTATAAACAGTGAGGTATGTATGCAACACCCCTGCTTGGGCACACTATAGGATTTGGGGTTGGTGCGAGTTTGGGTGTAGTTAAAGTGTTGGACAAAAACATTTGGCTTTATTTCCAAGTCAAATTTGGCCTTATTTCGGTCTCGAAATGGAAATAAAGCCAATTTGGCCTTATTTCTATTTTCAAAACGAAATAAGGCCAAATTTGAGATTTGGTCTAATTTCGTTTTGCCTTATTTCACGTCACCGAATTTTTCTTCTTCACCAATATTTTATCAAAAAAAAAATTTTTATGATGGACTTCTCCTTTCATAATTTTGAAAAACCAAATTCATAACTGAAAAATTCAAGTTTTCAAATCAGATCTGCCATATGTTTAATTCACATCAATTAGCCATTCCCACAGATGTTTTGTTGTGATGTCTATTTTCTAGCAATTTTCCATAAACGCATTAACACTTTCATTTTAGACTTATTCAATAATAAATATAATATTTTCCCACCAACCTACTAATTGATTGGTCTTCCAAAACATTTTCATTCAGTCAGTCAGTTGTTCGTTTTGTTGAAAATAGAAGAGAAGTGAAGTGAATTGAAGTGAACCTATACGAGTCGAGTGGCCAATATGACGACAGCTGCTATAAAAATGTATAAATCCTCAACACTTGCAATGATTTTCGCTATATATACATAATTGCTGCTGTCAATAAAACTACCCCTCCAATCTCCCCCCCAAATCCACCCCCAATTGATAGAATGTTGCACGTTATGAACGTTTGCCAAAGAGTGTTGCATGTATATATATACATTTATACAACCTGTCATTATGGGTAATCCAGTAATAGAACAGGACATGATTTAGCAAAACATGTCCATATGCGCGCGGATAGCCATTGATTTGGTAATTGTTCCCTCCTGATCGTGCGATAATAGCCTTTTTCCAGACACATCACCATCACCTCATCATCTATCTGTCTGCTGGTTTGGCTATATAGTCTGCGACTTATATTTTATATTATTATATATGAAGAGATTGCGGGCGCAAGCACAGAGTGTGAGCATCCAACGCGTCGTCTAGCAGTTCAATTTTTGAAGAGGCATACGAAACACGCCTCCTTCCTTATGAGTGCATACAATATATATAACCTATAACTAGATATTATAGAAGTCTCGATGAGAGACGTTCTAATGTGGCCTAAAAGGGGTCTTAAACTGTTTGTCAGTTATGATGGGATTGCAAACAGTCTTGATATTGTATTTTAACACGCTCAATAGACATCAATTTGCACCTAAGAGTTGTGAAGGAGAACAAGACATGTCTGCTTGAGATGCTGCTATATCTATCTTAATATTTTGTTGTTATGTTGATGGTGTTTTTGTTATTGTTGTTGTTATTTTGTCGTGCAGCTCATCTTGATACTTTGTTCTGGTTAATACCACTCTTGTTGTGGCAGACTTAATAGTGAATGATTTTCTTGTTATAAGAGTAGCACAGTAAGGATCCTATAGTATAAATGCTTCCATTAATCTTAGAAGTTTAAAAGATGGATTCTATATATGATGTAGATTGTAGGTATGTAATAATAGAAAAAGGTCATTAAGTTGAGTTTTTAATATTTCTTTGTCTAGTTATAAACATTTCGACTAAGAGGGAAATATTTAATTTTAATCGATAGGAAGGTTTAGGTACTCTAAGTATCAATCCTGTTTTTTCGTTATTATCTAATATGAAACTATATCGAGTAGGATACCACCACTCCAGAAAATGTATCGTTCCAGATGCCCCTGCCAACGGAATGCAGTGCCTACGTTCTGTAACTCTCGCATCGACAAAATCAGTCGAGAAACGATCAAAACTGAAACAAATCGTATGAGTTTTGTTCCATTTTTCAACGTTTCTCGACCAATTTTAACGATGCGAGTTACAGAAGGTAGGCACAGGTTTCAGTTCTTAAAAATAATACATATTTAAATAATTTATTTAAAGTTTTTACTCTATGTTTGGCTAATTATAGATAAGATGTAGGTGATTGATACAGGAAAAGAGCTTTAGCAACTCTGTTCCATGCTCTTCTTTGCATATCTTCCACCTTTTTAAATTCTTCTTTCATAGAGAAGTCGAAATCTAACATAGTGCACTGCCTTAATCCTCTTCAAAAAGTTACTTTTTCAAGTGCGTTGTTGTGGGAATTTGTAGGTATTTTCTCCATACCTATAATATTATTATGATGGCTCCATCGGCATCGGGAAATCAATAAATGTCACAAAAAAAATCAACATTAATTCGTGCTGTGCTCAGACCTCACAGAAGAAGATTCCCGACCGGTTAAAAATGGAAATTTGCAAAAAAAAAAAAAAAACATACACATATAACACACACTCTTCGTTGTAGCATCATTTCCAAAAGAGATTTTCCCGTACAGATCGTTTGGGTCATAATATATGAGCACCCTATATAACATTCGCATCATACACCATATACTCTCCAAGTCCAAGCATGAAATTGCTTTATGGTTTCATATATGATGATAGCCAATATGTCTCTCTTGGTCCAAGTCACAGAGCGTGTATCCTATCTATTCAACCATGGTGATTGACCTCTAAGGTCAACCGCACGTATTTCCGCGTAAAACAATTAACAGATGAGAATATCTCTCAAACATACACACACACATGCAATGGCATAACATGTCACCACCACCGACCATGCACAGCTGTCTATATTGCAATACGCGTTTATCAAGTATCATCATTTTGTCCTATAACCGCCACAATACCTATAAGCTTTGCAACAACAACAAAAATAAAAATAATAAAATTGTGCATCTGAATCTGAAGGCATCTAGATTCCAAAACAAAGCCAAAGAGATGTCACCCACTCGGAGTCGCCACCGTTCGAAGATGTTATGCATAAATTTAGGTTGTGCGTTTTTTTTTTTTTTTTGTCATCGTCATGGTTGTCCGTGACTGTGAATAACTTAAGCAAAAGTAGGAACCCATTTATCCCAAAGTAAACAAGATGCAAAAATATAGAGTGTTTTTGTGAGTGCACCTATTGAGGGAAAAGAAAAAGGAGGACCATCATATCCAATCTCCCAACACAGTATATATGAAGACGGCAGCAACAGCAGAAGCAGCTACAAATATGGTGATAGAGCTCAACCCAGGTTAGTTCACATACTTTACTTTATACAAGAACCATATCGCAGATACAAATTTCAAGGTGAATTTCACCAAGGTTATCAACCGTGATTTTTTGTATTTTTAGTTAAATAACACACATAATAAAATTTCTAGAGTAATTGCAAACAAAAGTAAAAATATTTAAAAATACGTAACTGAAGGTCTGTTCCTTTACTTTATAACTCTGTGCATTTGTGTGAATTTCTACGTCATTTTACTTTTTTATATGAACTTTGACATGCTTTGCAGGTATAGAAATTCACAGAAATGCACAGGGTTTCAAAGTAAAGGAACTAGGCTTAAAATAAATAAAAATATTGTCGAATCTTAACTTTTTAAAAATTATAAATTTTTTTTCGCACTGAGTTTTATGTTGAGGTTAGTCAATGGATTATAATCAGAATCGTTAAGGTATTCATCGAGCTTAAATTAAAAATTTTAAAAATAAATGGGGCATTGTGTTGTTAGGAAGGAATGGAATGGACCTACAATTTTCAGCAGAATCCACTTTTTCCTGTGTCAAAAGATACTGTTGAAAGGTTTGTCACTTCATTTCAAAAAGTAGAAAAATGTTTAATTTTTTTTTAAATTAGAAGAGGATGGGAGAACATGGGCTCACCACTTTACAATTTACAACTACACATTTGTAACAATCCTGTATTAAATAAAAGTAATTGCATTTTTATTTATTTTTTATTCTGACTATAACAAACTAATTAAAAACTAAATGAATTAAAATCTGCACTTGTGAAATTCACCCCACAAAAATTAAGAATTAAAAACAAAAATAAAAACAAAACGTCAATCATCAACCAAATAGGTAGGTAAACCAAAGAGACAGCAAAAATGTGTAATTCAAATGCAACCATCATCATCAGCATCAGTATACCAGAACCATATACCCCAAACGCCAATCCACTGACTCAAAAACCAATAGAAGCCCGAAATGAATTGTTTGAAAGTGGCCAACAAGGAGTGCTATATATGCGGCAACAAGTGCACGCGAGATGTACCTAAGTATTGGTATATGTGGTCGCAAAAATGAATCATCACTATCAAGAGTAAAAACGCGTTGTATAAACGTTGCTGCTTTAAAAGTGCAACGTATTTAAAATTAAGAAAAGATAAACACAATTTTTTTTTTATTCTTCAAGTGATAGTGAATATAGAATTTAAAATGTAATTCGAGTTTTACGGTGTACACAAGACAACCACCACACTGCAATTATACATAATATTGCAGTAAGTAGATTCCTGATGTGCTTATATTCGTGCCTGATGATGATGATGATGAGGAAATACAGAGAGGTAAAACGATGCATCAAGGATGTGAATGAAGTTTGACATTGAAGTGGTTTATTCAGTGTCAAGAATGTTATGGTTGTGGGAGAACATTTCGTGCTCTTTGGGTCAGAGTTGAGATTTTGTTTTGATGTAAATATAGTATATTTATGTAGATATAGATTGATAAGGTATATGGTAATATGTTGTTATTTTTTAATTTAAAAATCTTTTGGTTAACAAAAAATTAGGGGTCTTAGAAATAATTGGTAAAGAATTGGAGATAGAGAGATCCTTTGATGGGCAACACGTTCATTATAATTACTTAATGTGTTATACGTTCTTTTACAGGTGTTTGATATTTGATAAGAATATAAGAAAACAAGAATAACCCTCGTTCTGAAATGTCCATAGGTCTCGGAAAAAAAAATAAGAATATTCCCCCATCCATCAGAAAATGATTGATGATACTTTCAAATGTTTTTCTTTTATAGAATTTTTTGACTAAATTTTGGACCAAAGAACATGTAGACAAATTAGTGCTAATAGTGCTTAGTCTTCTACTTGGCTGATGTATTTCAGAAAGAATTTGTATTATTAAAAAAACAAAAAAAAAAAAACCTTCATATAGACAAATTGTTAAGGTATTTTGAAATTTTCAGAGAAATTGTTTTCATAATTTGCTAAATATTGTTTGATAAGTTATATATGTACATTACATTTCCTAATTTGGTTTAGGTATATATGCGGGTGTCCCGAAATCACCGCCTCAGAAGAAAACCATGAGTTCCTGAGGTCATTTCAAGTCGAAAAACTTAAGAGGTAATTTTCTCGTTTTCGCTTCGTTTTCGACTTATAACGGTTTTTATGATTTTTATTCTTTTTCCCTTTGACTGGCTCTAACTTTGCCAAACTTCAACCGATTTATTTAAACAAGAACAGTTAGAAATTTTTATCTACTATACAACTTTTTTCTGTGCGGATAACGGTTTTCCCGCAAATTATTTTCAAGCACATTTTTTGAGCATTTTTAGGTTGTTTTTTTGACTTCGATATGATTTTTTTCACAAAAAACCGTTATTAAGTATAATTTTTTTTTCATTATTATGAAAGACCAATATGTGTTCTTAAAAATACTTAACATTTTTACTTGAAAATAGATACAAAATTATTAAAAAAAATACTTAATAACGGTTTTTTGTGAAAAAAATCAGTTCGAAGTCAAAAAAACAACCTAAAAATGCTCAAAAAATGTGCTTGAAAATAATTTGCGGGAAAACCGTTATCCGCACAGAAAAAAGTTGTATAGTAGATAAAAATTTCTAACTGTTCTTGTTTAAATAAATCGGTTGAAGTTTGGCAAAGTTAGAGCCAGTCAAAGGGAAAAAGAATAAAAATCATAAAAACCGTTATAAGTCGAAAACGAAGCGAAAACGAGAAAATTACCTCTTAAGTTTTTCGACTTGAAATGACCTCAGGAACTCATGGTTTTCTTCTGAGGCGGTGATTTCGGGATTGTATACTCCTTATTGTATGCATTTTTTTATTATATTCCTTTTTTTTATGCCGCAAATTTTGAAATTTTCTTTTTAAAGTTAATTACATTCAGTTTAGCTGTCTCAGATTTTTTTCTCCCATAATTTTCAATTTTGAAAATTTGGTTGCAATTTGGAATTACGTATGAATTTATGTCGAAAACAAAATAAATTCAATTGAATTTGGAAATTTTTGAACGAAATTTTCTTAAGAAAACTTTGGAAAAGTGTTCAATCTGGGTTTAACACGATATCTTGAAAGCAATAATCTAGAAAGCAAAAATCACGAAAGAAAAAATCTCGAAAACAAAAATCTAAAATAGCAAAAATTCTCGAAAAAAAAATCTATTAGGTGAATACAAAAATCTAGAAACAAAAATCTCGAATGTCAAAAATCAAATGTTCATATTGGGTGTTAAAAATATAATATATAAACTTCCTTTGGTTTCCACCTTAATGTCAATCGATTCGTTAAGTTTATAATCTTTATTAATAATGTTTAGAATTTACCCTTCGTTAACCTTTAAATCATTTAACAAAATCTAACTACTAAAAAATTTCAAATTGATTTAATGCAAAATTAAATCGATTTTAATCTCTGTGAAATACAGTCATCCGTCTTTTCTTTAAATTTGTAACCAATATTTGAAAGTTTCTGGGCTAAATTTCTATATTTTCTGTAGTAGGCGTATAATCTATATAGTATTACAAAACAGTTCAATATTATTAAAGAAAAACAATGAGCTTGAATAGAATTGGTGTGTTCAGAAAAATGAGATCTCAGAGAATTTTCTCACTCAAAAAGTGAGCAAGCGAAGCGAACTCCCTCAGAGTTTTAACAGCGAAGCTGAGAAATTTTGCTGAGGAATCCTGTTCAGGTAACTGAGATTTCTGAGAACTCTGAGATCTCATTTTCCTGAACATGCCTATTGTATCTTCTATTGAATTTGAAGCAAAATAAATAATAACGTTTATCATAGCAACTCAACTATACAGTCTATGATCGTTAGCCTGGAATTCTATTGGGACTATTTTCATAAGCTGTATAGTCTTGTTGCTATGATATGTTAATATAATTTTGATTCATTAGGTATAATCAGGAAAATGAGATCTCGGAGATCTCAGCAATCTCAGTTACCTGAGCAGGATTCCTTAGCAAGATTTTTTAGCAAAGCTCATGAGGAAAAAAATCTTTGATTCGATTGCTCACTTTTTGAGTGAGAAAATTCTTTGAGATCTCATTTTTCTGAACATATCAATTGAACTGTTTTATAAACTTTATAGAAAATTAGAAGCACTTTTTACGTCGACATACCTATTGTTAAAACGATGCTTAGTGAAATTATATTTTTCCCTCAATTGGTTCTAGACATTACAGTCGTATCGATCGTAGAATAAAGGTTGTTTTCGTAAATGTTTGAACTACCGATTTCTCTAATCACAGAAATGAATAAAAAACACATAGGTGTTTTAAATCTAAATATTTGTTTTTTTTGTAAAATTTTATTTCTTTAAAATCGGTCAAATTTCAGTTTCGTCTCGGTACCGGCCTCCGTCTCGGTTACGTATAACTAAGCTTCGCATCTCAGTCGCATCGTTTTTTTTTTTTTAATTTTTGTGGAAGAAATGTAAAATTAGATTTTAAATATATATGTACATGAAGCTGCTTAAATATTTACATTAAAATATTAATTTTTTTTTAATTTATAAATGCATTTTTTTTTTCATTTTGTAATATTTTTGAAAAATTTAGTAGTGAAAGATTTTTATTCGTGTAGATGTTACAGTAAAACTCTTAAATTTATTTATAAATTCTAAAATTTACCGGCATAACTTTGAATTTTTTGTTTTTAAATATTGGTATAGTCTGAAAAATTTCTAGATTTTTTGTTAAATGTTTTCTTGGACACCAGTACCTTTGTTGACCTGTTTGCCGACTGCATGTTAAATTAATTTCAATAGAAAATGGCAGAAAAAATTAAAATTCTATATATATGTATGTATATGAAAAATTTTGTAAACTTTAGTATTTTCAGCATTCCTCTCTTTATTCAATATTTTCTCAAAAATATAGAGTAAAAGAAAAATATAAAATACATGCATATGTATATCTTTATCTTCCTATATATCACACCTTTTTTTAAATTATGGTTTTGATATACATAGGTGTTTAAAAAGCTTTGGAAAAAAAAATAAAAGTCCTACAAATTTTGTGATTAACTGTCTGATGCTGTTCATCCTTCAAATAAGTTTTATACTTGCAATTAAGGTGTATGGAAATAATCAAAAACAATGCGCATTTTTTTTATTTTTTGCAAATCTCTGTATAAATAATTTTCGCAAACAAATGTATCTATATACAGAGGGTATCCCGCTCAGTCACCGCCGCACTGCAGACGAAAACCATGAAACGCATGCGCCTACACCATTTTCTTTGTAGATAACGGTTTTCCCACAATTTTATTAACAAACAAAAAATGAATTTAAAATTATTGACAAAATAAAAACAAAAAATGAATTTCAAGGAAATTTGAATAAAAGATCTTGGTTATTCCAACGAATAAAGAACTACATATAAGCAATTAGGTGTTCGAAAGAACAAACAGTTAAAAGCGAATTAGTATAATATCGCTCATTAAAAAGAACACCGTCAAGTTTTTTTTTTATATTCTACTGGGACATATTTTTTTCAATTTTTGAGAACCCACCCACAATAACGGCACCTACCACACAAATTAAAGGAAATCCTATTTTCTCAAAAAGGTGCCCAACTATGTATGTTTTATAAAAAAAATGTTCGAAAAACTAATTACCCTTTTTTTAAATTCGATTTTCTCAAAAGCAGTTAATTTTTTTGATTTAATTTAAAATTTTAATAGCAACACATAAAAATGTTTTCAAACAAATATTTATTTTTGTTTTTAAAAAAGTTTACATTTTTTTTGAAAACTCATTATTTTTTTCACGTTATATAGAAGATTTAAAACTAATATTATTTTTATAATTAATAATAACGGTATCTACCTGCTATACAAGCGTTTAAAAACCGTTACATAAAATCTTATTTTCTGAAAAACAAATATTATATTTTAGATAAATAGTTTTTTGAACTAATTAAAGTCTAACATTAAAAAAAAAACATGTCATATAACTTTTATCTGTTTTAATTAAATTGTTTTATACAGAAGCCTATAAAAAGTTTAAATAATATCAAAATTATCAAAAAAGCATATCACAGATTTCTGAAAAAATTCAAAATTATTTTTTTTAATTTACATATACATGAAAAAAAAAATAATTTTTCGAAAAACTGCTCCAATTTTTTTTCTCATAACTTAAGAATCAAGAATTTTAAAAAACACTAAAATTTTAAAAATTATGTATTTTTAAAAAAACAATCTCCTTGAAAAATTCTGCAAAAAGTAAAAAGCTTATAGCAAACTGAATTTAAAGTTGTAGAATAATTTTTAAAATTTGAATATTTTTGTTTAAGTTTAAAAAATTGAATTTTAATAAGCTGGGTTTTTAAAATCAGACATTTTTTTTTAACTAATCGTAAACTCTTAAGTAAATTCCTTTTTGAAAAATCTTATTCCAATGTTTTGAAAATTATAAAAATAATTAGTACCTACTTTTTCATAAAAACCACTCATATTTAAATGACATTTTGTAACTGGAATTTATGTTTTTCTAATGAAATAACTGCTAATGATGACACCTTCGTTTCTTAAATAGTTTAAATTATCGTTTATAATAATTTATTATTTTTTCTTTTCATAGTAAATTTGACTTCAGTTCCATACTTAATATAGGACGATTCGTTGGAAATAAGAACCACGGGGTGGTATTTTCATTTTATCATGGAAATAAGCCCATATTTTGTAATGTGTTTTATAGATATTTAAAATAAAATTAAAATTTTAAGATGGTCCTCCTTTTCTACCAATACTGAAATTATTTCTAGTTCTGTTCTTCACATGCATTTCATAATGATAGGTAGATTGTATAAAAAATGTGTTAACAAAAGTTTTTATAAAAAATTTATTTTTTCATTAAAAATAAATTAGGTTAATTGACAATAACTTATTAAGTAACATGTCAAGTTAAAATGTATGGCTACAATATTGCAGCCCAAAGTGATACTCTTCTCATTGACAATTAAATCTATTTACACGCTCAAATATTTTAAAACATTGAAACAAGATAATACTAAATATGACTTGGTTCAAAGGTTCATTTCTGTCTAATATGTATAATAAAGCCTATTCAACTCATATGCATGGCAATCAACAATAACGCAAATTACATATACGAGTTATTTTCCCCAAATGTGTGTATGCAGGGCAGTGCAGTGTTGCGCGCATCGCATATAAGGACACCTTATTCATTTTCCACGTCAATTTTCCACTTCGCGCGTTCTGATGCGCACAAATGATTTGTAATCCCATTCGCAGCGTCAAATTCGTTTTAGCTAATACCAGCTTAGATCCTCGAGGCGATTATTCAATTGGTCATCTTCATTCACCGTCACCGCCACCAATGGCGTATGGATTAAAATTGCTTTGATATGGCGGAGTTCGGTGGTCGTTGGAGAGTGCGCGCGGCGCAGGGAGTTATGTATGTCTGCATACGTCCATTCGTCTGCCACAATATATACCTACTATATATGTACGAAGGGACACCCGCTGTGGCTCAGCCTGTCAATTACTTTAAACAAATTATATCACAAATTAGATGAAATCTCATGCTGATTCTCTTCTTTATCAAAAGCCCAACAATAATAACAGCAAAAAAAAAAAACAAAAGCATCATATCCATGGCCACGACCGACCGACCGACCGACCGACCGACCGACCGACCGACCGACCGACCGAGCGAGCGAGCAGAGCGGAGCGGGCGCATTTCGCAAGAATTGCACTCCACTAAGTTATCGCGTTGCATTGCGAAAATGTATCTAGATGTTGCGGTTGCGGACATCGTTGTGCTCTCATGGTCAGCTGTGACGCGGCTGCAGCAGCAAGCGGCACACATTCGATTTTGGATGTGTGGTGTGCTGTGCTGTACTCTGCCAGTACTGCACATATATGCGATGCACTAGACAAAAACGGCAGATTGCAATTGGCACGCTGCTGGCTTCAACAGCTAAACGATGGTGCAACATGGAAATATTAATAGACTTCTGTATCTCATGGATACGTTAGTTTTTCCTTCCACCTATGTGTGCATCTAGCTATGAGTTTTGTGAGATCTTCCTAGGATTTGGTTTTTCATTTGATTCTCTCCAAGACATTTCTCTTGTGCGTTGGTTAAGAAGAGAATCGGATGGAAAGGGGGGGCAAGCTTAACTCAAGACCTGAGAATTCTTTTTGGATGATTTCCTGATTTTCTGGCAGAATAATTGATTAAGATGAATCAGCCTTGGGGTCAACACATGTGATACTTGTTGTTTTTTTTTTTTTTTTTATTTTCATTTTGGCTTGGGAATAACATTTTTTGTGTGTGTTTTTTTTTTGAAAATATTTTTCTACGATTGGGATCGCGTTCGATTGATGGCGCTCAAAAGTGGTCAAATAAATCAGGTATATTAGATGTGAGAATCAATCGATTTCACTTCAATGAAATGTATTCATTTATTTTACGAGTATAGATTTGTGTTATAGACTTTGACCGCACTACAAGGTGTGCAGTATGAATAATGAAGCTACATCATCTTATTGCTTCTCCAAAGTGAAATGATTGGTTATACATATCTGAAGAGAAATCAATGACTGATCGGTGAAAATTATTAGACAGATATATGTGCATACATATGTATAGGTAATATGATGTTGTGTATAATTTTTGTTTTCTTAATTGTGTTAAAAATGTTAAGAAGTACAAATGAAGAACATAATAAAATACACAATTATGATTTGATTATGCCCGTTAGCAGAAATTAAATAGCAAAACTGGATACCGCACATAATTGCTCTCATCACTTCAAGAGAGAATAGGTATATCTAGGTATTGACAAAAAAATTGGAATTTCGACAATTTACCTCCTGGGACTTAATTTTCCCATATTGGCACTTTAGGTCCAGTTTTATTGTCTGAGTAAGTGAAACTTAAGTAGCCAATATGGGAGACTTAAATATCACTTATTCCGATTATTCCACATTTGACACTTAAATGCCACTTACTTTGACTGTGAAAATGGGCCTTACGCCCGAAAAACGTTGAGAAATATTGCAAATTTTGTTTCGTTTGTTTGTTGCGGAAATAGTTCAAATTTTGAATACAAATTTCGGTCCAAATAATGCACCAGCTGCAGCCGATGTACGAAAATTCGTACAAATAAAACTCATGGTATACATAGTTTCCTGATTGGTAATCGAACCAATTCCCGTGTTCGGATACTGTGCGCTCAACGGAGAATATTGCAACTGGTGTGGATTTAGAGTGGCGGAATTACTGGCCCATTTTCCTTCCAAGAAGCGACGATGGAAGAAAAATTACAAAATTACAAATTTAAAAGTGCTTCTGAGGTATAAAAATCGATTTTTTTATGGTCAGAAATTTAGGATTTGGACTTGAGCGAGCTATGGTTCCAGAAAGATGGTTCATAGATAGGTGCCACACAATTGCAATCAAAATCGAGTAACTAGTCGGTTTGGTAATTTTGCTTGGCTCCCATGTAGGTAGATTCCATTTGATGCTGATTGACTAATTTTTGTATGGCAACAATCCACAGACGGTTCAGCCACTTAAGAACAATATTCTTAATATTCAAATATTCGTGAAGTATAGGCCCCGAACTATAGAAAATGTATTGACAAATTGAGTTGAAAGCAGGCTTGCAAAAGAATGCATTATTTTGTGAATGCAGTCATTAAAAATCGTTTATTGAATTCAATTAAAATATTGCATTCATTGACTTCAATTTGAGACTTCAGAATTCATATTATAAAATCACAATTCACTTAAATCAAAAAAATCACTTGAATCAGCAATCAATTGAATGCAATATTTGGAATTCATGCATCTTTGCATTCATTTGCTGCATTCTTTTGCACTCTTTTCATTCTTTGAATTGCCATTTCCCTGTGGAAACATGGGGATAAAGTTTAATGGGGCCAGAGCACGTAGGGTTTAGGAGGGAAATAGCAATGCAAAGAATGCATGAATTCCCAAAAGATTGCATTCAATTGATTGTTAATTGAATGGGAATACAAATGATTGCAATATTTTTGATTCAAGTGAATGGTGATTGCATAATATGGAGTCTTAAGTCTCAAAGAGAAATCAATGAATGCAGTCATATTATTGAAGTCATTAACGATTGCATTCACAAAAGATTGCATTCTTTTACCGGTCTCCCCTGCATATGAAATGATAACAGTGCTATTATTGATATGCGCATTATTCCATAAGTGGAGACATGGATTGAGACTTGTTAAACTAAACACACTATTAAGTTGATAGTAGTAGCCCGTTGGGTAATGATAAGTGATGCGTATAGGACTGTCACATCGAAGATCTTGGGTTCGAAACAGAAAAGTTTTTAACGGTTTACTGCCTTTCGCGAGAAATTGACAAATCCTTCAAATTATCTCTCATCATGTAAAGTGCCTCTCACCTTAGAAGTTCAGATATCTCATCAAATTGAAGGTCCCCTCCATTCCTGCAAATCACAAGCACACAGGAATTGTTGAGAATTTTAAGTCACATAGACTCTGGTTCCATATACATGAACCAAATTTATCTATATTATTTTCAATCATTTTTAAAGTTTCTATATTTTATATGATGTTAACTCATCTTCCTTTCTCTCTTCTCTTGTATTTGACTAAATTAATTAAATCCTCTTAAAAAAAAAAGAAGATCCTTAACTAAATGACTTACATAACTATGCGCAACGTGATTACATGAAACTCACATACGCTTTAATTGTTCGTAATTAAAATGAAATCTCCTGGATGGCAAAATGGTTAACTCAATTACCGAGGCAATTCTTTCAATGACTTCATCGTCTTCTTCTTCAGTTGGTGGCATTAAAAACTATTTAAGAGTCCTCTCTTCAATATAATATCTCTGCAGCCTCACCAACAATCACTCTGAGCGTTGCTTCTTTCTGTTCAATCTTCATAGGGAATCTATGAGCTGCATGATGCGCCACTCATCCTCTAGATACATACTATATGTATATACTGGCGGCCGTCGCGTCGCAGTCGCCGTCATATCGTAATTTATCCACCGTGAAATGCTGCACGGCAAAAGTTTAAAACTAAATTAAAACGTAAGATGCTGTGATGAATTCTCACCAATATATCACAACATTCCCCCCCCCCCCCCCTCTTTTGCTTCTTCTTTTGCAACAGCGAGTTAAATGCATTTTACTCAGGCCTTACAACATGATTGTTGCAGGTATGTCTGTTTAGGTTTGCATTTTGTGCGATTTCAGTTTAATGAACTGGTCTGCCAGTGAAAAGATCATAATTACAAATTTCCTCTTAAAAATATATAGGTAGAGAGGGATATGATGAACCGAACCAAACCAAACCAAAGCGAACCAAAACCGAACTGAAGGCACCCAAAGCAAAAGTATCTATGGTCCCTCAATGATTTAGCTCTAGATTACAGCTGCCAAATCCTAGCTGGAGTTATTTCATTCCTAGCTTAGCTATGTGTATGTGCAAAAGTGTAATTGCAGTCCGGGAGCTATTCATCAGCATTGTACACAACTTTAAGACACATCACTGATGCTGATATGTATTGCTGCGGTGTTGTATTTTTGTTATTGTTGTTTTTGTTTTGTTACTGTGGTCAGTTGAAGATCTCATCATCATCCATCCGGTTCCATTCAGAGTGCCATTGAGTTTCATTGAAGTGGTAATTAATTTTGTAGATCTTTCGCACTGGGCACCATATAACTTCGAAAATATCATCAGTGAAAGATCGAATTGATAATTGACGAACAAAGTCGTAAGGAGTTGTTCGTATCGTATGTGACTTGAAGACATTTTTTTTTTTAATCATAACCTTAAATTTTGAATTCTGCGAATGATCATTTCGCAAACTTTAATCTTGGAATTTAATAAATTCGCATGTAATTGTTTGCAAAATTTTTGATTGGCAAATTATTATTTGGATATGTTACCGCTTCGCAAAATCTTCACATCGCACATTGCAATTTTTCTCTTGCATTTCATTATTTCGAATTATGTTAATAAGTCGCCAAATATTTTGTCCCCATCAATTATCAATTATTTTGCATATTATTATTTCGCATTCAAATGATTTTGCATATTTTAGTTGCAAGTTATTGAATTTCACACGAATACAAAATTAGCAAAATAAAATTCTGCGAAACAACAAATTCTCACTTGATAATAAACAATATAAAAAACCGCAAAAGAATTTTTTACAAGTGGTCGGTTTGCGGGTTATAGTTGTAAAGACTAAAATAAAATCAAAATTTGCAAATTAACTATTGCGAGTCGATTAGAGTTTTGAGTAAGATTAAACTATTCGACTGTTTTATTTTTTAAAGAAGAATAAAACTTTACTTAAATTTAAGACCCTTTATTCTTTGCAAAGTTTGCCTCTTTTTGCTAGCTAAATTTTTATTTGGTTATGTTATCGTTTTTGCAAAATCCTCATTTCGCATTTTTAACATTCTTGCATTTCATTATTTCGCATTATATTATTTCACCAATTATTTTTCCCCATCAACTACTTTGCTTATTATTATTTCGCTTTCAATATTTTATGTTATTGAATTTCGCACGAATAGTAAAATAAATTCTGCGACACAACAAGTTCGTTCTTAATGCGCATACACAAAAATACCGTGAAAGAACTTTTGCAATTGGTTAATGAAGGTTAAAAATATTACGTTCATCTTTCCAAGCGGTTCATCTTTTAGAACCATTCATCTTTAAGAGATTCTACTGTATTACGATTTGCTGGTCAATAATAATTTATTTTGAGCAAAATTTGCGAAATTATTTTCGTGCAAAAGGATGTTTTTAAAAAAAAAAATTTCATAAGATCATAAAACTAGTCGAAAAGGGACGAAACTTTTCTAACAGCACAAAATTTGCTTCGCATTTATTAAAAAAAAATTTGCTTCGCATTTATTAATCAAAAATGTTAATTTCGCAAATTTTTTTAAATTCTTTGATTTAACGAAAAACTATCAATTTTGCAATTGTTTCAAAAAGAATTTTTAGTTTTTAATATTTTAACAACTATTATGGATAACTGCAAGAGACCAGTGTTTTTCTCAATATGGTTTCGCAAATTTTCATTCAAATGTTGATTAACAACTGATGAGTCCAAGTGAGATCGCCGGGATGAAACGCCAATTTTTGTAGGACTTAAAGGCCGTTAAAAGCTATTTTGAATCAATAATTTAACAAAGTCCAAATAAAATAGTGCCAAGTCTTCTACTTGGCTGATTTCATAGTACATAGAATTTGTATTATTAAAAAAACCTTCTTATGTTGATTAAGTTGCCAACTTGTCGACTTTTAAAAACTATACTGCGCTTTTATTTTTTGGTTCTATATTTTATTATAGTTGGAATAAGTTTTTTTTTTCTCATTTTTACATTTTAGCTAAGAAAAAAAATGAAAAAAAAAAAAATACATGTTAAAAATGAAAAAGTATTTACAAAAATTAACATACAAAAGCATGACTGTTTTAAATACAACCGTTGAAATAATATTAAATCTCCTTAAACCGAAAAAGCATATACCTACATATTATATAATGATATAACCATACATTTTTGATATTTTGCGAAATTGTGAAAAAACTTGCTCAGCAAAAATAAGGAATACAAAATTTGAAAAAAACTTAATTCTAAAAAAAAATCTATACGTTTGTTTTTAGAATTAATAAATATTTTGACGAAACGAAAAATGCCTTTAAAGACTCTACAACTAAGCGCTTTAAAAAAAATCAATAACTATTATCGCATAGCTAAAAAAATGGCTTTTGGTAATTTTCTCGCAATCAACAATAAATTGGTAAATGTTTTCGCAAATATGCAACAAAATTTAGCAATGGAAAAAAATGCAAAAGAATATTTAACAATTTAGTGTACTTTGCCAGTAAATTACTAAAAGTTTAATGCCTACCTATATACAGGGTGATCGTTATAAGTTGCACCAAAAAGATAGAGCGAGTAGGTTGGGTTAAGACAAGAAAGAAATCGTATTGGCGGGGCGGTCTATTTCCCCCCGTTTAGACAGGAAAAAATCAAAATTAAAAAATTAACTTAAAACAGACAAAAAATTATTTAAAAACAACGGTTAAACTTACAATGCGCTATACCTTTTTGGAAAGCCGCAGAAATTTCTTCTTTAATATTCATTTTAAATTGTTGTTTAATTAAAAAAATGAAAAATACTTTTTTTCCAAGAAAAAACAAATTGTTTTGGTTTTCCCTAGTTTGATCTACACAGGTCAATTATTGAATTAGCGGATTATCCCTTTTTTCTTTTTATTACATACCGTCCGGCTCATAGCAAATAATAAAAAAAAAATAAACTGGATTGACTATAGATTTTTACCTTTACTACTTTTCTTTTTTTTTATTTCTCAAAAACTAAGATATACATTTAAGCATCGGGTTTTCTGTTTTTTGTTGAAAATTAATAAGAGCATTGAATTTTGAAAACAAAAATTATACTTAATTACATAAAATTAAAAAAAAATTAGTTTGAAATTTTGTTTTAATTTTTTTACCAAAATTTCGAGTTTGAAAACAAATTTTCCAAAAACTATTCATTAACATAACTTAATTTAAAATGAAAATTAAATAAAACATTTTTGGCTTTCCAAAAAGTTATAGCACGACATTGTAATTTATACTTTTGTTTTTGAATAATATTTAATAACATTATCGTCTAATTGAAAAACAGCTTCTAAAAAATATATTGTAATTCACATGAAATTCTAGAAAACTTTATTTTTCGATGCATACGATTTTTGGATGTGGATACTTCAACATTAAGTAAAAAATCGCAAGAATAATTCCATCGTTTAAAAGCAGTCTTGAGCGTGGAGAAAAACTGAGCTAGTTATTTTATATGAGCTACTTATTATTATTTCCTGTAGCACTGAACGCTGCCGGGCTGGGTTTAGCCGATCCCAGAACCACTGGTCCCAAGACCAAGTAGTCATAAAGACCAATTAAATTTTTATCGAAAATAAAACTCGTCAAATACATTGATTCGTGTATTTAATATATCTATTCGTTAAGATGGTTAGTGAATTGGAGCGAGGAATATAAATAAAAAGTTATTGTTCCACGCCTCAGCTTTAACATCCCTCACACTACATCTACAAATTGAAAGCATTCTTCCTTTTTTGCTCACATTTTATTTCAATTTAAAAACAACACCCAATGAGCGAGAGACACAATAGATTGCAGAATATTTCCATGCAAAACCAATATACCTACAACTATACATAATTTATGCTTCCTCGCATTAAATTGACCAATGGCCGAAAATCCAACACAACAGATAAAAATCCTCAGAAATAAAATTCTTCCCACAAAAATCCCTCACTCGAATTCACTAACCATCTTATCGAATATATTAAATGCACGAACCATTGCATTTAACGAAAATATAATAAGTTTGTGAACAAATACTCGGTCTCGCTCTGGCTCTTGCTATGGTTCTCGCTCTCCTCGCACTTATAATGCAATTTTACTTTATTGTTTTTTAGTCTTTATGGTAAAATTATTTAATAAATTTTTGCTTTGTGCACTTCTGTGCAAAAAAACCTTTCCATCGATATATAATTTATATACTTTCGGCTTTTGTAGACCGCGTAAATGGTACCCCCAAAATTCGTGTTTGTCGTTTTATTAAAAAAAAAATAAATATGCAATTTTTTTAGACGTGAAAGATTTCTTCAAATTTTGTTTTCATAATTCCAATACTAGCCCCGCTTTTGTATCAACAAGTGAAAAGAATTTCTCACTGGTAATCTGTAAAAAAAAACAAAAACGCCTCAAAAATGCTCTGAGCCCCCAGAAAATAGATTCACCTGAGCTGAGTTTGAGCCCCACGGTGGTGCTTTTGTAGGTATAGGTACTTGCCAAAGAGTGCACATAATATACACTACCTAACCTATAGCAGTATATATGAGAGAGATGTGTGTAATCCTAGATGACGTCTGGAATTAAGATAAAGTGCTAGCTAGTATTCAGCTGCTGGATATGGGTATAAGATTAGAGCTGCTCTTTGGGGGTAGGTAGGACAGTAAATCATTGTTTACGCTGTAGTCACATTGAAAAAGTGCCAACCATTAGGAGTTAGGCTAGTAATCTGTCTTCTTTTCTTTCTTCTTTGCTTATATGTTGTTGTTGTTGTTTTTTTTTGTTTAATATTTTATTTTTATTTCGAAGTTTGCAAGAAATGCTTATATATACTAGTTTAGGTGAGGGAGGGGAGTATCATAAGTGTCTTGAAGAAAATTCTTTTCTTTTTTTTTCTGTAATGTCCAGTATAACAAGAATGAAGCTATATATGATGAGGAAGCGTAAAAGCAAAAATGATTTGCTAGATAAACTTTGAACTGGCTACTGAATTTTTGTGGGAAACATCATTTTCCATCAGGTGTGATGAATTGACGGCTAATTAAATTTATATATATATGTAATTCTTTCTCATAGAAGAAATATTTTAAGATGAAAACATGTTCTATTATAGCTTTTCAGTTTGAACTTTTAAATGCTTTTATTAATTCAGTTCAGGTTCAAGTTCTATAATGAAAATTCTTGATGTAAAATCATAGCTGTGGAATTTTCGAATTGATGTCCCACAGATTCTATTTTCAATTATGGTTTTCAAAGATGCCTATCAATCTACCCTAAATTAAGTTCCTCTACCAAACTTTTTGACATTTTTATCTTAAGTTAATTGCCATTTATGAAATGTTAAAAAAATTATCAAATATCTTTCACCAACAACAACAAAATTCATAAAATAAGATAGGTAATTGTTAAATTTAGTTTCACACGACTTTCCTTCAATGTAGCTAAATGTGAGTAAATTAAATCTTAATAATTCAACAAACCCAAAAACATTGAAACAAAACTTTAAGACCCATGTTCTTGTAGAAAACATCAAAAATATAAATCATTCAATCAACAATCGATTTCCTATCAAAATTCTCATGTTTGATTTTTGTTAACAAAAAAGCTTTCTATGTAGGTATTTTCGTATACCAATCGAAGATTACATGATGACCGAGGTCCATGTTAAAAAAAAAAAAAAAACAAACACAGCACAGTAACACAGAAAAAATAATGCTTCGTTTCTCAGTCGCATCATCAGTTTTGTTATCGCATGAGAATTATTATTATTTCAAAATGCCTTGGGTGCAATTTTTTTTTTTTTTTTTGAGTTGAGTTGAGTTGAAAATAAAAATGGTGCACCATTAAACATGGAAAGTGTTTTGTCTTGTTCACGATTATTTCATTATCCGAACCCAGACGAATGATTGATCTTTCGTTTGTTTTGGATGACCTTTCCCCGAAAAAAAAAAAAATATGATTGCAAATGAAACAAGATTGATTTTGACCAGATTTCTGTTCTAGTAAGGCTCTGGAGTTGTTGAGTTAAAGTCATGAACTCAATTTTTAGATGCGTTATATTATGTTGGGTGCTCCCACGTTTGTTAATTTTATTTGTATTTTATCTTTAAGAACATCTGGATAACTAATCGATCTGTCATTGGAAATTTAAAAGGAATTTATGTATAGGTATATAAACCATCGCTCTAGTTAAAGTTGGGCATTATATTAAAAACAAACAAATAACATGTGCATTTTGACAAATAATGCCTTTGAAAATTGATTTTTTTTTTATTTAAACCAGGTTCAAATGATCTTAAATTAACTGGATTGCAGGTAAGATGAGCCACACTGTAAAATTGTTTCAACTTTGAAAAAAAAATTTCAGGGGATATAATATAGGTTTTGGTTTTATTGAAATGAAACTCAGTATAGGTACGATTGAATGAGATTTTTTTGTATTTACATCTTGTTTACATTTTTTACGTTTTTTATGGGATGTTTAGGTTTTTTACACTTATTAATGCGTTTTTTACCTACTTAAACGTAGAAAAGGTAAAAAATAGTCATCACTGCAGATCCATTTGCGTCGTATTTAAGGCACGTTAGATCTAGAAAAGTTTTAAGAAATTAATTATTGTCCAGAACTGAAAAGACCATTTAATGTTAAAAATGGTGATGATGCGAGTGAATTTTTTTCTGAAAATAAAAATCTATAATTAAAATATAAAGTACCTATCATGTATTCTATTGTTATCTATAGTATTTTGTATTTTATTTAAATTTATTTTATCAATACTTTGGTTCGTGTATTTTACCACTGTTTCACATAAAATATATAATTCCCAATAAAAAAAAAAAATCCCATTTCTGAGTTTACCTCTAAATATAACAGGCACTGATACCTTATACTTATATTTGGGTGAACGTCTTAATTAAATGCTTTTAATTAAAATCATTTAACATGAAAAACTAATTTATATTACAACTTAGTAGGTATAAGTACATACAAATACCTAAGCTAGGATATATGTGTGAGCATAATTCGTTCAGACTTACCCAATCTGGGTGTGTCAAATAATCAAAAATCCATTTTATTTAAGCGCACATTATCAAATGAAAATTAATCTTACCGCATTATTTAGCAACATCGCATATAAAGTTGTACATATATAGTGTAAGAGCTGCAGCAAAAGCATCATCCAACATGCACCTTGTGCACTTGCAAAATTACACAATAATTCAGTGCAGAATATGGCTTCGGTCGGCATTGGAGCGACCAACGCGCGGCCGGTTGCGGCAGGGCGGAAGCATTGCAACTCAGGTTATATGCGCACTATCAAGTTATGGGCGCCTTTATGATGATGATGCACTCTCACTCCATCTGTGTGCCAAAGCCGACAACAAACTAAAGAAGGTCGTAGGTCATCTGACCGCACACATAATTTTCTTTACGGCTATATAGCTATATTGACCAAAAGAGTTGCCAATTGCAAGAGATATGTTTTGGAAGGTTGTTAAAATGCTATACCTATATACCTATAAAGTTATAGTGCAGTGGAGAACTATAAAGCGTGCAACCGAGTCATAGATTTTATGTTATTTCGATGCCAACCCCGCAAGCGCAATATTCTGCGTGGATTTATTTATAAACCAATAAACGTTAAATGGGGTCCATCACCTATCGTATTGAACGTAGAAAAAAAACTATATATATCGATTAGATGATGCCGATTTGTTGCACATGTTTTGTATAGGTTAGGTACTATATTATATATATGCACTTAAATTATAGCGAGGTTATGTTGCTTAAGAAAATATAATAAATTGAAATTTAATTGGAATTAAATAAAGAGCATGAGAGCCACATAAAAATTAACATTCTTTAACTGTAGTTTATATGTATATATATAAGATCAGTCATTCGAATAAGGTCAACAAATAATTTTCGACTGAAAAGTTAAAGTAACTTGAGTCAATTTTTAACATTTTTTAGGAGAGCAAAAAAACTGTCCAAAGAAGCTTCTCAAAAAAACCTTTTAAACATAGACTTCTTAGAATAAACTTTTTAGAGGTCAAATTTTATGAACTTTTCTTTTAAATTTATTGTAAAAAAGTATTGTTAATATTAATTATTGAGTTATAGGGCTAATTATGACAAGATAGTTTGCCTGTTTTTAATTTGTTTTTAATTATTGATTTCAAAAATATTAAAGTCTTTTGCACTTAAGTCGACTTAAGATACTTTACCTTGTCAGTCGAGATATTAAGGGTCTGATGGCGGACAAAAGGGAACTTGTTTGTCATGCAGACTTTTATGATTTTAAATAAAAATTAAAAACTTTATTTCACCTTTTCCCAACTATTCGTTGTTACCCAATGACATCTTCAAGGGCTTATTGGATTTTTTTTCAAAATATTATTAAATTTTATTTTATGTATGTGGATTGTGGATATAACTTACATAATATTTGTTGCTTTTTTTTGAAAAAAAAAATTGAAGAAAACGGTAGCAATAATTTCAAAAAATAAACTCATAATTTACAGAGGCTATAACGGGGATGCGCGGTCGCACAGTGGAAACTAATGGTGTGTTTATCGAATCACAAATCCATAACTTTTTTGTTTTTAAAGATAGAGCGTTTAAATTTTGCACAAATAAATAGGAATTATAAAAATTTCCAGTGAAATTCTTTTAAAAAGAATAATACAGTAGACGCTCGATATATAGTGAAGTAATTAAAACCAGGCCTGTTCACTATTTCGACAGAGAAACTACAAAGGCTTTCCAGTGTGATTTTGATAAAAAAAATTTTATTGATTAAAGCGTAAAATAATTTCAATTGGGTAAAAAAAACACAAATATTTTATAATATTATAAATAACATACAATAAACGTTATTTTTCATAAAAACGAAAAACTTCATAGCTCCTGGTACAAATTAGTTTTTTTTTTTTTAATAAGAATGAAATCACTAATTCTCTTTGTTTGTTTCTCAACTTAAAATTGATTTGCACTGCTTTTTTTTGTAAATGTTTCATAAATATCTTTAAAAAGAAGTCCACAATGCTATAAACGCATTGCTGCTGCCATAATCTTGTGAAATATTGAAGAAAAAAAATTTGAGTTCACTATCTGTATAAAAATTTGTGTTTTCACTATACAGGATAGTTCACTCTACCGAGATTCACTATATCGAGCGTCTTCTGTAATAACAATAATAAATATTTAAAAAAAAGTACAAACATTTAAAAACTCCATAGAATAATATACAATGTGCATAAGGTGTGACAAAAGACCGTGTAGTTTGGGTTGAGGTAAGAAAAAAATCGAATGGAAATTGCCCGTTAAGGTGGCAATTTTATAAAAAAAAATTATTTAAAACACACAAAAAATTATTTAAGAAGAATGAGAACACATAAAATGTCAAGCTATAATTTTTTTGAAAGTCAAAAATCCGTTCTTCAATTTGATATTTAATTCAAGTTGCAAATCATTTTTGAGGAACTAATTTTTAAACTCAAAATTTTGAAAAAGATAATTTTATTTTTTTGGTCAAACTGAATTTTTTCAAAATTTAACGTTATTAAGTACTGTTTTTAATTTTAATACTCAACGCTCTTATTTGAAGTCAAACACTGAAAACCAGAAGATTCTAGCACTTATAACGGGTGATTTTTTAGCTGGTTTGGTTTTGGCAACACTAGTTTTGACAGCTGACGTGTGTTTAGTACCTTGTGTCACTGTCAAACAGCTTCAGTTTGGTTTGCAATTTAACCATGGATAGTCTTACAAATGAACAACGCTTGCAAATTATTGAATTTTACTATCAAAATTCGTGCTCGGTTCGAAATGTTCATCGCGCGCTGCTTCCATTTTATGGTCGGCATTCTCGACCTTCTGAGCAGTCTATTCGGAAGATTGTGACCAAATTTCGCACCAAATTTACTTTGTTGGACATTAAACCACCAACACGTTTACGTACTGTGCGTAGTGAAGAAAATATTGCGGCCGTATCAGCTAGTGTGACAGAAGACCGCGAAATGTCGATTCGGCGCGGTGGTGAATGGGCTCTTGGAAAGCTGGCCGAGGATCCGCTTTTTTATCGAAAAATTGTGTTCAGCGATGAGGCTCATTTTTGATTGAATGGGTACGTAAATAAGCACAATTGCCGCATTTGGAGTGAAGATCAGCCAGAAGCATTGCAACAGCTACCAATGCATCCCGAAAAAGCCACTGTTTGGTGCGGTTTATGGGCCGGCGGCATTATTGGGCCATATTTCTTCAAAGATGATGCGAATCGCAGCGTTACCGTCAATGGTGAACGCTACCGAGCGATGATAACAAACTTTTTTTTGCCCGAAATGGAAGTTCTTGACTTGCATGATATGTGGTTTCAACAAGACGGTGCCACATGCCACACAGCACGCGAAACAATGGCGCAATTGCGAGGCGAGTTTGGTGAACAGTTAATTTCACGTTTCGGGCCGGTCAATTGGCCGCCTAGATCGTGCGATTTGACACCATTAGACTAGTTTTTGTGAGGGTATGTCAAGGCTAATGTCTATAGGGACAAGCCCGCTTCGATTGACGCACTGGAAGCCAACATCCATGCATTCATTCGTGAGATACCGGCCGATATGTGTGAAAGAGTATGCCAAAATTGGACTCAGCAGATTGGCTACCTGAGACGCAGCCGCGGTCAACATTTGCATGAAATTATCTTTAAACATTAAATTGCAAGGTTCAAACTATCGATTCAAATAAATATTTCATTCATTTTTTCGAATTTTTTGTGTTTTTTTTTTAAAAAAGTTCTAAACCTCTTAAAAAATCACCCGTTAATTTAAAAGATATAAGAAAATATCTTAAACAACTTCGTTATAAAAAGAAGAAAAAACTGACTCATTCATACCAGTAGGGTAGCTGAAATGATCATATGAATTGAATTTTTTTCAAGTGTTTGACTTTAAATTGGTAAGAACATTAAATACTAAAATTAAAAATAGTACTCAATAACGTTAAATTTTGAAAAAAATTTAGTTTTAACAAAAAAATATTTTTTTTTTAACTTTTAGTTTAAAAACTAATTTTTCAAAAAAATTTTGCTCGAACAACTTGCCTTAAAAGTCACATTAAAGAATGGATTTTTAGCTTTAAAAAAAGATATAAGATGGCATTGTAAGTCTTGTCATTAATATTTTTTTTAATTAATATTAATATATTTTTATTAATATTTTTTTTAAATATCTAAAATAGTGATTTTTAATTTTCTCGCTCGTATCAATGTTTTGCTGATAACTTCCGAAACCGCACGTTTCCGCATCTGATTCTTTAAATGTTTTTTTTTATAACAACCATAACTATAAATCAAAATTAAATTTAAAGCTTAAACTTAAAAAACATTTTTTTTTATTTTTTTTTACATTTAAATTAACATAAAATTAAGAACCTGAAGTTGTTTTAAGATCTCCATGAAAAAAACTTTTCAGAAATGTGTAATACTTTATACCTATTCCTACAAAGTCTTATAGAAAACTAACTTTCAAATTGATGAACCAAACGAACTTGAATTGAAAATCTAAAAAAAAAAAAATATACAATATAATGCTTCAAAAAAATGTTTCATTAAAAATCTTACATTATCGTAAAGATTGACAATTTAGCTTTAAATTAAAATTGAAATGTAATGTCAATAGCGACTTTAGTACAAATTGTTTATGATATGCTATTGTTCTACCATTTTCCACTGTGCGTCGCTCAAACTTGCACGAAAAATCCGGGAAAAAATTCTGCTACTTTTTTGTACATATAATATTTACCAAGTCAAATTCTCGTAATTGAAAAAAATATTCAATACAGCTTTCATAGGGTAATAAAAATATCATAATTCTATAAAAATAAACAACAATTATAGCAAATTTTTCTTGACTACTATGGGAACTGGTTTTTTTTTTAATTTTGACTCTTCGACATCATCGATTTTATTCAAAAAATTTGTGTGGTCTAAGAGAATTCTAATAAAAAAATCCATCACTTTAGTACACTGCTATATTAACATCGTTTATTCCCTTTTCAGCCATTATTTCACATACAGCCATTTTTTCGATCGATCAATATTATATTTTTAGATTGCCACGATTGATCAATATCACGCAATTCACCTTTAACAGCCCTTTAACAGTCATCGTCATCATCATCATCTTCGTCGTTTTGGTATATTATAGATTTTCATGATTCTTATCTTAATTCTTGTTCTTGCTGATGTACGATTATTATCTCAGCATCAATAATAACTTCATTAAAAATCATAGGATAACTAAATCAAGGATAATAAACTCGTGAGAAGACTTCGACAACGACGACGACGACGTCATGCTTAAAAAAAACACTCTCTATTTCTCACATTTATATTTGTAATTCATTACCTCTGCCCACAATATTTCATAACAGTCCCATGAGTTGCGTTTTATATACCTTTATACCTACTATTGGGCGAACAACAACGATGACCGTCGGTCGATGGTCGAGCCTCCAATATGGAAATTTTTTCCCAGCCCACTAGGACCAATAACTCAAACTAAAACGCCTTTTACTGTCCAATTTTCGACACGTAGTCATTCATATATCTGACTAGCTATAGAGCTATGGGGCTATAAGTTGCCGCATCGTCGGTTGTTGCGTCGTCGCATGCACCATACAACCTGAACTCTTCCTTCCTCTCTATGGTGCGGGTAAAAATGACTATACGTTGGAGACAGCCAGCAGGATGTGGACAGATCAATCGACTTGGGCAATGTTTACACGTAATACGACAAATAAATTACACCGATCAAACATTCATCGTCATATCGGTTCGTATACATCTGGTTTGGATGATTATTATTATGATGATGATGATGATGATGATGTTGATGATATTCATCACGATGTATGATGCTGAGTGCTTAAAGGAAGCTGAACAGTGATGCCAGATGTAAATAAATTTAGCAAAAAACAAGAAAATTCTTGATAAAAGTGCGAAAGATGTGGAAATTTACATAAAATAAAATAAGACGATTGGATCACAAAAACTTTACTCTATTGGATGAAGATGTATATATATGGTAATAGTTTATGGGAGCTGGAGATTGAACTCTAACAAAAATATCTATTAACAGAATCTAGCATTTTTTTTTTTTAAATAAATCGCGTATAGCGACGTATTTTCGAATTTTCCAAATCTCGCATTTGACATAATTCCTTTAAGATATACATAAATCTCGCAAATGCAAGAAATTATTTGACTATCAAATGTTTATAATATTAAATGGCTTTTCTATTTGAATTTTGAGTAGGCAGTCGCAGAAGATATACCTATGTATGACATAGGTGTTAGTTTTCGTATTCAAATAAAATATTTATTCTTCTACTGTTCGATGAGTGAAATTGATAATTGTAGTAGATTATATTTGAAAGAGTTTCCACTCTTCTACTATAAGGCGTGTTTTTTTGCAGCCAACCCGGGGGGAATTGTAAAATGCAACAACAACTAATCCCCAGCGGGCTTAGCTTATCCCAGAGAATTCTCGGTGCTTAACTTAAGCGCACAGAAAAACTGTGTTACCGGCATGAATTACATACATGTTATCGATAGTTTGTATGAAAACTCCATGTTTTTGTCTGCGTCGCTAATCTCCGTTGTCGTTTTTTTCAACCAATTGCTCCCGGGATTGCAAAAAAACACACCTGTAGTTGATATAAAATGAATAACTATCAATTTGTATTTGTTAATTTTGTGGACGAAAAAAAAACATCTGGCAATTCCATAATATTGGAAGTTAGTCTGCCAGACAGTATTTTTTCACCAATACAATTTTGTTTCTTTCTTTGTAATTCATTGTTATATGTCTTCCTTTTTATATTAAACGCATGTTCATGTTCATATTCACACACCCATCACAAAATTTTACCGTTTTCATTGAAATTTAACGGTTAAAAAAAAATCTTTTTAATAAGTGGCTCTTTTGGGATGGTTCTGATGATGTTTGCAGCTAACAATGATGACAGCGAATTTAATGATGATGCTTTACAATATATTTAATATAAAACTTCATGAAGCTTCTGTTCGTCTGTACTCGTATAGTCGTACTCGTATACTTTACTGACACCTCACACTCAACTCAAATATCCAGATTAAATGTGGGAGAAAAATTGCTTGGGAACCATAAAGTCTACTGCAGTTTTTTTATATACCTACAATCTACATATAACCAGAAGCCATGTCAAGGCGCAGAAGTGCGTGGATGGTTAACTATCTATTCTACATGAAACGATTCATAAATTTATCGTTTATATTTTGTGTATATCTTTAGAGTACACAGTAGATTTGGTTGTATGTGTATCTAGTAAATATAATAATTATGGATATACGTTTGATTTGGTCTTAATTTGGGTTGGGATATTGTGATGCCTAAGCCTAACCCTTGTTTGATGGGTGCGATGGCGAAGCTTTATAACTGTGCTACATCAGTCATATTACGTTTTGATCCATTTAAAAACCTAGCAATTATCTTTTGCGAGGTCGATTGTTGGAAATTATAAACGTTTGAGTAGTATTTCTTTGCATTTTTTTTGTGCAATTCAAAAGGAGATTCTAACAGTGGCTGTAAAAAAAATAAAACTCGTAGAAATATATTGGTGAACTTCCTTCTTAGAAAACACCAATATTTCAGCTGCTTTAACTTGGCCCCAAAAAGTGTCCGATTTTTTTTGATTTTTTTGTAAAAGATGACTAATCAAATGACCATAATTGACCATCCTTTAGCTATTTTTGATCATCCCTAAAAATGTTTTTTTTTTTTTAATTTAAAAAACAAAAATGATTATTTTTCTAAATTTTTCTATTTTTTTTTATTTTAAGTGAAAAATTGAAAAATTTGAAAGATGATCATTGTAAAAACTACAATCATTTAAAATGACCATCCTTTAGAATTATTTTTTACTACTCAAAAAATATTTTTATTTTTTTTCGAATTTTAAAAGATGGCTATTGTGAGAAACACAATTATTTCAAATGACCACCTTTTAGAGTTATTCTAACTTCTAAAATTGTGTTTTGAGGAGTTGAGAATAATTCTAAGGGCTGGCCTTGTTAGATAATTGTGTTTTTTACACAAATTTTGCAATTAAAATAAAAAAAAGAGAAAAAATTAAAAAGTGTAATCGAATTTTTTTTTTTCAAAAATCAAAAAAAAAAATGTTGGTGTAGTCAAAAAGTTAAAGTATGCTCTAAAATGGTCATTTAATTGTTCATTTTTTTACAAAAAAAATCAAAAAAAATCACACACTTTTAGGGGTTAAGTTAATATACAACTCAATATTTCCTACAATTGATATTTTTACTACGAATATTTACCATATTTATAAGCAATGTTCCTTTATATAGCTTCACAAAATTTCCCTACTGGCACAAAAAAAAAGAAGAAATGAATAGGTGCTGCAAACTGAGGTACGTACTGATGAGTTGAAAGTTTATATCGTTTACCAGTCCGCTCTTTAATTCACTTAATAAAAGGTTTTCCAAAAGTCATGCGCCATTTTTGTTTTTGGGGTTCAGAAAATACAGTGAATGTCTAGAAACAATGCCCCCGACTTGAAGAAGGAAATTGAACGTTGTATCAACGATATTCAAACAAATTTTTTCAATGGAAAATAGTCAACAAAATAGTACATCTTCCAGCATTCAGCAAAGCAACTTTTTTCGGATTTCTTTCAAAGTGCCTTCAACTGTGATACTTACAACTGTGATACTTTAAGCTGTGATACCTCAAACTGTGATACTTCAAACTGTGACAAACCTGACGTAATAGCCCAAGACTTTGGCCTATTAAAATCTTTTACTTACTTGACTGATATGAACTTTAATATTAATACTGACAACATTGCGAAGTTTATATCTAATCTTTACGAGAGTTGTATACCTGGTCCTGATGGTATACCCTCTACTATTTTGAAAAACTCCGTAAATCATTTGTCGTTGCCTTTGTCCATTCTTTTTAATTTTTCAATATCTTCTTGTATATTTCCATCGATTTGGAAAAGTTCCTTTATAATCCCTTTACATAAGAAAGGTAAAAAAGACTAAATTAAAAATTACAGGCCTATTGCTAAATTATCTGTGATCCCTAAACTCTTTGAGTCTATTATTTGTGAATCGCTATGTTTTTATGTTAAATCCATTATCGTTCCAAATCAGCACGGATTTACAAAAGGCCGCTCTACTGTAACTTTTTTAATGGAACTTGCAGAAAACTGTATTGACTAATTTAAAAATAAAAAACAATTGGGCTGTATTTTAATTGACTTCAGCAAGGCGTTTGACAAACTCTCACATCATATTTTGCTTTTTAAATTTAAGAAAGCTGGGATTTAGTGAACATTTTGTAAAGTGGCTCCAATCTTATTTACTTGATAGATCTTACTCTGTACTTTTCAATGGTTGTGAATCAAACAAGTTCAAAGTTAATTCTGGAATTCCACAAGGTAGTCATTTGGGCCCTATCCTTTTCATTTTATTTATAAACGATTTAGCGTCTGTGTTGAAGCACTCTAAGTGCCTTATTTATGCCGATGATGTAACAATCTTTAAAACTATATCAAATACTCGTGATTGTGAAGAGTTGCAATGTGATCTTAATTCGTTTTTTGATTGGTGTGCTCGTAACTGTTTACTTCTTAACATCGATAAATGTAAAACTTTGAACTTTACGAGAAAGCTTTCTTTAATTTCTTTCAATTATTTGTTTAATGGTGTATCATTATCTCGTGTAAACTATATGTCTGTCCTTGGTGTGTCATTTGATGGCAAACTTAAGTTCATACAACACATAAACTCTATAACTAATAAGGCCAATTCAATTCTTGGTTGGATTAAGAGAGAGTCAAAACAATTTTCTGATCCTTTTGTTATAAAACAACTTTTCATAACATTTGTTCGACCAATTCTAGAATACGCAAGTCAGGTCTGGGCACCCAATTATGCCTGCCATAAAGCCTGGCTAGAGCTGTTCCAAAAAGGTTCCTAAGATTTGCACTTAAGGGGTTAGGATGTGATAATCCCTACGAGCTTCCACCTTACCACCATATACTTAAACTTATTGATATGCCGAGTCTTGAGAGCAGACGTTCTTATTTATGTTTTGTCTTCATTTTTAAATTAATAAATGGAAATATAGACTCTTTGCACCTGAAGAAACCTGAGGAATTTGACCGATTGCATACATATCTCAAACTATCGGACCAACTATGAACAATTTTCTCCTTTAAATAGAATGTTTAAATTATTTAATTATTTCAATGATTAATATATCAATTTGTTTGATCAAAGAATAAATTTATCGAGTAAATTCAAGTTAACTTTTTTTGCCAACTATTCATAATCTGTATATAAACTCTTTGTAAATTCTTTGTAAAGCTAGTACTTAGCTGAGTTAAATCAATAAATAAATAAGCCGTAGAGGCCATCTTAGTCGGTATTCTATTCCATACATAACCCTGCAATCTACATTGTATATTTTATGAATCTATACCAAAAATAACTACATATTTTAAATAAAATATATAAAACTTAAAATACGGGTTTTTACATGTTTTATGTCAAAATTACTTCTTGCATGAATTTTGGAACTTCCTTTACAAACCTTTTTGACACGTATCTACTTTTTTTCTGGATTTTATATTTTAAACCAAAATGTAGTTAAAAGTCCTTAAAGTGGACGAAAAAAAAAAGAAATATTTTTTTAAACTCATTTAAGGATCATTTGAAGATTTTAAAAATATATGTATATATAATTTTATGATTTTTTGGGGGTAACTCTGGTGTTGAAGTAAATAAAGTTAATTTTAAAAATAAATCTGTATATGTGTATACATTTTGTTGACTCGAAAACTGAAAGAATTTTAGTGAAATTTTAAAAATTTGTTCTTATTAGAAGTGATGGTTTATAAAATTGTTTGAGTAAAATCCGTTCACTGCCACGCTCACTGTCATTATAATTTAGTTCTTCGAACCTAAACATTTTATAAGAAATTCTAACCCTAATTCATCAACCTAAAGCATGAAATGTTTTATTTGTTCCTCCCACCCACTACCATGCCCTGTTTTCTTATACGTATGTGCTAGAATTTTATCTTTATATAACTTCCTTATAAGGCTGAAAATTTATAACAAAATACTCTTAAGCCAAAACCATGATATGTGTAGTTTTTTCGGAAATCCACCTACTTCCACGCCCACTTTTTTTTATATTTGAAATACATTCATAGTTTCCATCACTAGAAAGTTGAAATTTTTTTTCAATTTTTGAACCTAAAGCATGATATTTATAATTTTTTACAAAGTCCGCCTACTGCCACACCCATTTTTTTATATTTGATTTTTGTCCTTATTTGTATAAAGTTTTTTTTTTAAATTGAAAGTTAAAATTTTGTAATTTTGGCAAATATTCGATAGGTGGCGTTGCAGGATTCAGTAATTTTAAATTAAAATATAATACAAAAAAAATATATCTAATGTTTTTATTTAACACTTTTGAACTATATTTTTACTACATTTTGTTCAAACAGTTTCCAAGTTTCAAATAATTCCACTGATGTTTTTCATGTTACAGAAATAGACAAGTAATTTTATTTTTTATACCACTGTCTTATTAGCACTTCATTTTTTCAAATGACTCATTGCTCAAATTTATTGGATCAATTAAAACGCCCAACATAGAAAAGGTTTATAAGTCGTTTGAGGAAACAAGACGAAAACAGCTCACTATATTTTCCTCACCTACGAAAATAAACTGAACATGCATATGTGAGGAAAAAAATATTCGTGCAGCAGTCAATTTAGATATGTATAAGCACCTTGTACAAAAGCTATATAGAAGGAAGTTCAACTGCATTTGAAGACCTACATCCAATCAACATCAGAAATTATTGCTAAGCAATTACAGGGTTAATGTGGGCTCACATTCACTTAAAATAGCTCTAAGTATAGTGTGTTTAATGAACAAACCATGAACGCATCACGTATATAGATGGACTAACTATAGAGAGAGACCCATGTTACCAGACTTTGGATGGACATTGCACGAAAGACGCACGATATGGCTGGCAATTATATTGAAGTTGAAATGCATTTCAATAATTCACATGATCAGTCATTGCGTGTTTCTTATAGTGCGAACCATAAAGAATCTATGAATCTATATGTATTATGTGAGAGGGGCAAATATATATTTCTATGCAAAAGATGCATTATTATTGGTTTTGATCAAAGTGTATAGATAAGTTAGTGATGTTCGAATTGTTCAGCGGCTGCAGAGCAGATATGTATGTGTTCTGTGAATCAATCATAGAAGTTGGTTTGTTTTTTTTTTTTTTTTTGAACAAGCGTCACAGTGAAATATTGGTGTTTCTTCTATCACACGGTGTAATTGATTATGTTTACATGAAATTAAAATTAATTTCGTGCATGGAATTCCTCTTTTTTTAATAAATCATCAAAAAAAAACGAGAGGTCCGGTGTAACCACAAAAGAAGCTATATCTTTTATAATAAATCTTTCTTGAGCTAAATATAATGTTAGTTCTTGAGAAATGACATAAAGTAGATTATTTTTAGAAAACCTCCTACTACCACTTTTCTTATATTTGAGATTCATCTTATATTTAACATCCCTATAGAAAGTTGGTATTTGTAATTCAAATCTCATGAACACAAAGCTTCAAGTGTACTTTTTTTAAATTCAGCCTTAATTTACAATCACTTTTCTTATATTTCAATAGGTGGCGCTGCAAAGCGTTGTATAGTTCAGCATCAGCTACTGTGTATACAAATTAAGGTTAATCTGTTTGAGTACATATAAACGCAAAACCTATTAAAACAATTTCTCTGATATTTTAAAACTTTATTTCTTATAACAGGCACATAATTAATTTATTTATCTACGATTATATGGTAGAAAGTGGTTCAAGTAAAACTATTTTACTGACACGCCCACTTTTATTATATTTTAGTTTTCTTCTTATAATAATAAATAAATTTATAATAAATCACTCATGAGCTATAAGCATGACATGTGCAGTTGTTATTGGCAATCCGCCTACTACCACACCTACTTTTCTTATAGCTGAGATTCATCCTTACTTAACATCCTTATAGAAAGTTGAAATTTTTAATTCCATTGTCTTGAAGCATGACAAATGTATTTTTTTTTAATTCAGCCTTATGCCAAACTTACTTTTCTTATATTTCAATAGGTGGCGCTGCGAAGCCTGGCAAAGTTGAGCTAGTATATAAATAAAAATTAATGTTAATCTATTTTAGGGCTATGAATTCGAAAAAATAATTCTCTGAAATTTTTAAATGGTTTAAAAAGTGGTTTGAGGAAAATCCGCCCACTGCTTCACCCACTTTATATATTTTAGTTTTCTCCTTATTGAAGGTCCTAAAAACTATAAAATTTTGTCTTAAGCTCTATTTAAACCAAACCATGACATTTGTTTTTCCTCCCTCCCACTGCCACGCCCATTATTCATATATTTTATTTTTATAATAACGTCCTTAGAAGGCTGAACATTTTTAATAAATCTCTCTTGAGCCAAAACGATGACATGTCTAGTTTATTTTGGAAATTCACCTACTACCACGCCCACTTTTTTTATATCTGAAATTCCTCCTTACTTAAGATTTCCAGAAAGTTGAAATTTTTGTTATTTGAATCTAAAATAATGGCATGTGATTGAAAGTCCGCCTATTGCAACACCCACTTTTAAGAAAGGGTGTTTTTTTTAGACCTGTGGTTTTCAAGAAGAAATAAAAAGCATATATGTTATTTAATGTTATGGCCAAGAATTTAGCTTTATTATAAAGATAAAGGTTTGCCATTCATTCAACCGATCCATGGTTGCTCGAATTATGTGGACCGAATATTGGACGCAGCAGAACCGAACCATTATTTTGGAAATAAATTTGCAAGATTGCAAATGTTGTTCAGGAGTAGGACTATTTATTATGAAATGGCAAACCAAGCTGAGCATAAATCAAGTGACAGCTGTCAAAAAGACCAACTCCGAAAAAAGTATTGCCAGATTGAAAACCACACGTCTAAAAAAAAAACACCCTTTATATAAAGTTTTTTTTTTTTTTAAGTTGAGATTTTGTATTTTAACAAATTTTCAGTATGATGGCGCTAAGGGTTTAGCTATTAGAAATATAAAAATAAGGTACACTTTGATCGACTCTCTTCAATTGTCCATCTACTAATGAAAATACTGAAGACGAAAATAAAAAATTGTGAAACTTGACAACAAACATTTTTTGAATTTTCTAAAAATCCTTTAGGATCGAAAATGAAACGACAATAGCTCCACCTATCATACAAAATACAGTTCTTAAAACGTCAAAAAACTTTTAAAAAAATATTTGTATGCCTAAGTGGCAACCATAATTGTTTAGCCAAAAAATGTTTCCAACAACAATTTCTAATATCATGACTTAACCTAATTTCTGAAGAGGTCGTGAGAATTTTTATTAATATCAAATAAATATCTTTGATTGTTTTTTTTTTGTTTATTTGTAGATATTTAATTTTCTTCCATCAATTATAAAATCATATTTGTTAAATTAAAAAAATTAATTCTGTGGCTTAAAATAGCAATTAGAACTTAAATCCCAACACTTGCCAATTAAATTCCAATCGAAACCATATTCTACCTACATATATGGTATACAACAAATAATATGCGAAAATCAGTGGCACACATCGACCCCCATTATTGCCATTACTCATATTATATATTTATTTTTTTTTCTCTCAGCAGACATGAAAGCTTGAAGACTTCCCCATAACATTAATCATATCGACACAATTTTATATGTTGGCACTTTGCAAAACGCAACGCAAACCAAACTAACAGTTTTATTGTAGGCAAATCATCCCGAAATATATATGTACATAAGTCTACATATAGAGAAAAAAAAATGATATTCCCAAACCTAATCGCACTTTTGACAATCAATTCAAAGTATAATGGACCATAATAGCAACAAGCGTATCATGAGATGTAATTTATTACACTGGCCAGAAGCAAAAGCAATTATGTTCAACTTTGTGGTAGCAGCAGTGATCCGATCAGGCAGGTAGGCCGCATATATACAGACATACGTAGCAGTCAGTCTTTGAAAATTTGAATTCCCAGAGAAGAGAAGGTTTTATATTTTTTTTGGTCAATCACCATCGCCATATTATACTATAGCCAGGCCAAGCCACTCTCGCCTAGTGGGCTAATGCTGTCGTTCGTAATCGAAACGAACATATTGGACTGTTACAAGTGAGATACGATATTCCTAATTTGGAAGTTGGCGAAATTGGCCCTGTGCCACTCTAGCTATTTGTCGGACTGGAAGCATAAGCGCTCGCAAAAAAGTTTTTTGTGGGGGACCTGCTGTCAAAATTGTACATACAAATAGTGCAAACCTTCATTTTGTTCTAACTTGATATTTGAAATTTCTGTGATCCAAGTATACAAGGGGAAATAGAAATGTCCATCTTAGGTGAAATAACAAAAAATCTGTTTTCTGTTTTTATTTCAATCATATTATGGAAAAACTAACTCCTCATTCTCATTATTAAAATTCCTATAATTTTGCTTCATTAAATTATGAAATAAAACCCATAGCAATAAAACAGTAGTTGAATGTTGGTTGGGATCCATAAAGAAAAGGGTAAACATAACGCCCCTTTCCCTCCTTGATAAGATCGGCTATGATTGAAATTTAACATCTAACATGCGGTTGGAAAATAGAAGATGATGGAATAGAAATTTGTTTTTTTTTTCGGTTAAGTATACGCCCTCGAGTGATCGATTTAATGGTTCAAACTATAAATTTATCAAACCATGAAGTGTTTTTTTTTTTTTTTGTTAAAAATAATAATACTGTGGGAACATGGACAGATATTATAATGGGAAGTCCTAAATATATAAATATTGATTAAATAGGTTTATGCTATTAAATTATTCACAGCAATCAAACTGTTAAGTTTGCGTGTCTATGTATTTAAGATATTTGTAAATTAAAAATAATGATAATATCGAGCTCAAATTAGTGTGGTTTTCAAAATGATTTACTATTTTTTGATATTTCACAGAAGAAAAGACCTTAAACTTAATTAAAAACGAAAAAAAATTAATTGATTTGGATGAAATGTCAAGTTAATATTTATGAAGGCGTATCAAAAAAAAATGCTGAAAAATATTTGTGATTACCTATGAACACAAATAAAAGGTGGTTATAAAATTAAGACTGCAAGGTTGATGTCTGACAAAATTTGTTAAGTTCTCTAAACTATAATTCTTAATTTTGTTTGCTTACAAATCGTGCGTCGCCGCCATAGTATTGATATAACGTAAAGGTACATATGTATGCCATTTTTACGTGTTTGATAAATTGCATAAAAACCAACAAGGTGTCAATTTTTTGACACAATTTAATTTTTGAGTCAAAAAGATAACGAAAAATTGCAAGCGCAAAGATTGTATTTACAGATAAAGACAACCGGATTTGAACAACCCCAGATGAATCATCTAGAATTAAATGAATACTATAAAACAATCAATGACAATTTTTTTTTAATAATTTTTATAAAAATAAAAAAAAAATTATAAAATGTCCAAAAACAAAATAAAATGTCAGTGTAATATTAGGTTAAATAGAATTAAGAAACAATTATATATATTATTTCTGTTTAAACTCACTTTCCGACTCTCATACTACACCTATTTTGACAAATAAGGTGTCGAACGAAACGAAATTACCTGCTGATTTGACGAATTATAATTTTATTTTAAAAATGTTAATAATTTGTTCAAAAACTGCATTTGTTTGTTTTTGTGTGTCTTTTATTTTTATGTAATAGCGAGAATTCTCGCACAGGTAGACTAGTTGAATATATTTCAGTTAAGTAAATAAATTATTACAAAATACATATATACTATTTTGTATATATAGAAAATCAAATTAAATTATAAAAACCAAAGCTGATAAATACAAGTTTAGATTAAACTAAAAAATACACCCGACAATTTTAGATAGTTCTTAACTATTTTTAAGAAACAAGATAAATTTTTTCCCTCGACTTAATTCATCGTTTAATTAGTTGGAAAGGAAAACTGTGTTTGTTCCCCATTTTTACAAAATAGCGGTATGACTGGTGATTTCTCATCCGTATGAAAAATACGAAAAGAGCATCTCGAAATCAAAAGAAATACCAATTTCCTAAAATCCCGCAAAATTCGCATTTTTTTTTTAAATGCTACTATTTGAACTCTTATATATTGATAAGGTTAATAATGGAATTAAAAAAAATATTAATTAATAAGTAATAAAATTAATAAGCCACTTTTGTAACTATTTCCATTTTATCAGCCGTTAAATAAAATAGAAATTCTACTAAACAAAAGAGCTGAGATGAAAACTTTAATTAACACAATTTATAAATCGAGAGAAAATACGAGCAAACATAATTATTTTCTAAAAATTTCATGAAATAAAGTTGAAATCGTTAAATATTACAACTGCTTCTGACAAATTGATAAAGACCAATGAAATTTAAGACCGTACGAATTAATAATATAAATGATCGTTCATTCAAAAACTTAATTATCGGAAAGTTTTTTTACCAACGTTTCAATCGAATACTCAAGTGTTTTTTTGTACTTTTTGAAAAAACAGCACCATCCGTTTGACGTAAAAGCCACTCAAGAGAGATCTCCACAATCTCAGAACGAGATTCTTCAGTTTTTTTTTGTTAAAATACTGAGGAAAAAAATGTTCAAAATGTAACTATTAAAAGAATAAAATGGGGGAAAAAGACAACAAAAAATGCATCAGAATTTAAGAATTCTCTTTGTATTAGATGGGCTTTACCTTAGGGATGGCTTTATGATTTCATATTTTTCAAAATTTTGCCATTTTTTGGATAAAATGAGGTTAAACCAAAAAAAATACCATCAGATTCAAAAATATTCTTTTTGTGTTTGAAAGGTTATTTAGAAGATCGACTCGAAGATACTTATAAAATTTAGCTTTTTATATGGTGAAATAGGAGATGGGTTTAAAATTATGAAATATCTAGAAATTAAAGAAATTGGTTTTTTTTTATTTAATTTAAAATTTTTATTTTCACCATTAAGAGCAAAAAATCCAAAAATCCATTTAATAGTGGTTTTAGCTAACTCCTTATAAGTCCTGATTGTGTGCATGCATTTATTTGGGTTCATTTAGTTAGAAAATGATTTTATTAAAAATGATTTATGGAAATAACTCGATTTAAAAATGAAATAAAAAATGTATATGTGGCTTAAAAAAATTTGTTATAGAGCAATAATAATTTTCATTTCCGATGTTTTAAGTAATATTTTGTAAGTACATAATATTTTATAGAAAATAGTCCCTCCCTTCATTTCCGTATGATTTTCTTCTTTTATATGTACTCCTCCATCTAAATAAGTAAAATTGTTTTTTATAAAAAATTAAACACCTACATTTTAGTAAAGAAAAATGAAAACCAATTGTAGTGTTTCTAGGTATAAGATTATAAATCCTGAAAGAAAATATGGATTTAGTTGATTGATCAATTGTTAAACGACTACATCTGAGGGAAGAGACAAAATCTTCCTAAACATTTTTTGACTAGTTAATATTTTCTATGCTCATCAATTTCCAACTTTTGTATTAGTCAATAATAACGTATTGTTCTTAAAGCCTTACATTTTCAATTTAATTAATCTTAAAATAAAATTAAAATTCTACTAAACAAAAGAGCTGACATTGAAACCTTAATTTATAAAATAATAAATTAAGGGAAAATACGAGCATAATAATATCTTCCCAGTTTTAAAAGCTGGAGTTATAACAATTTCAGAGTTGTAAGGTCCATGATCAGACTCTGGTACCTATTATATTCATTTTAATTGAATTTTATTTATTTGTGTTCATAGGTATTTGTACTATAATTTTAGTGGTCCATAAATCATCAAATAATTTGTTTTAGTTTAAAAGGGCAAAGACCTTAAATTATTTTTTTTAATTTAAGGTTTCTCTTTGTAACCACTTTTTTGTTTTTAAATCACTTTAAACCAAATTTCCATTTACTGCTCCAATTATTAATATATTTTTATAGTTTATTTTCCACTTGTAGATGTCATAATATGACGCCAACAAAGACTAATATAAAGCAAAAGTAGCTTTTCACATAGATTTGGCATTACATATTATGTATTTTGTTTTTCCAAAAAAAAAGTACTATAATTTTACGATATTCACCAAGTAAGTGTTTTTCGATGAAGAAAAAAATAATTTACAGGAAGGCGTAATGAATTCAGATACTTCGAATAGTATACCTACCAAACATAAAGTAACACGAGTGCATGCGAATGTAAAGTTTCATCTTGATGGTTATATTTCCTAGACAACGAACAACGAACGCGATGACGACGACTGACGACGCCAGCCATTTCGTTCACCCAGATTTATACCCTCATTTCAAGCTTGATGAGTGATAGATTGGCAATCTTACAGATTTCTTGACGGTTTAATTTACGAGCAGAAATAATTATAACATTTTCAAAAAGAGCCGTGCGAGGAAGTCAAGTCAAAAGGAGCCAGCAAGCAGCACACAAAGCGGCTAGAAAATTGGGTTTCATTTCGATATGGGCTGTTTTTAGCAGTCCTGGAGTTTTATGGGTTTTACGTTAAATAAGCTCACATCGCAGGGCTTGGTTGAGAGAGATATAGAGAAGTCTTCTATGGAAAATTCAGTTATTTTTTTTTTGTTCACATATAGAGTATTCATCAGTTGCTAATAAAGATAGTTCGTTAAACTTAATTGTTTTAAATTAGCTTTTTCGCTTTCTTTAGGTTAAGCGAGGTATAGGAGAGTTACTTCGATGGTGGCGGTGCTGCAATATGTTGATGGTTGATGCCACTCTGCGCCGCATCACTATATATGGCTTGCTGGAACTTCGTTTATGACCTCAGGTCTATACAAACTATGTAACCATATATTGGCAGAATAAGAAGCTGGCTATTTGAGCTATGTGAGCAACGAAATTTCGAACATATTTGCAAGGAAGCATTAAAAAGATTTATGATCCAGTGTTGCAGTTTTCTTACTTCGTTGCGCTGGTTGGCTTATTGCAGTTTTGGCCTACATCGGTAAAGATGCGCTCCTTGTCCATAAAGTTAAAACTCATAGTCTGGTCATTGCTGCTATTTGCGGCAATGCTGGTGGAATATGAGTGGTTGAAGGTTTTTTTTTTTTTTTTTTTTTGTGGATGAATTTCCTCATCGACACACCAAGAGCTCTGTGATGGGGATATCTACTCTTTTAAGCCATCTCATACTGCCGGCAATCAACCTCATAATTGGAGATATGTTCACAATTATGGAATGCGAAAATGGACGACGCTAAATCAGGGACTTTGTTGCGTCCCCCGATAGAAGAAGGTGGGTTACTTCAATATGAAGCTCTCTCTCTTTATATTCGAGCCCATACAAGACCGAGACTATATATACGATAGGTTATAGGTATGAGGCGAGGAAATTTTCAATTTTAATTATTTATGCTATGTTATGAGGCAATTTCACTGTATGTATGAATGGATTGGAGGAGGAGACGAACGGTGCAATGAATGCACTGATGATGATGAGTCTATACCTGGTTTGTGGTCACACCTATATGAATATATAAAGAAGATGCGCGCGGGCACTTATCAAATCCAGAATCAATATACCTCTCAACTTAGGTATGTAATATGTGTATATATACATGATATTCAATGGTCTGGTCTGGTCAGGTTAGGTTTAAATAGGATAATATGCGTGGTGGTGGCCGCATCAGTGAAAATGTTTGATAATTGCATGAAACAGAGTATTAAATAGCGAATGGGTGCGTTACTTGTTTTTTTTTTTCTAAGGTTTCTTTTTTATATGACTTGGTTGGAGTGCAGATGTGGGGGAGAGAAGATGAGTTATTATATGGTTGTGATACCAGATTCAGATTTTAATTGTCTGAAGAAGAACCTGTCAGTTTGCAGAAACTTGAAATTCAAATGGTTATTTTCAATTGACCAGCAAAAACAAAGTAACTTAGTTGGTAAATGGATGAAAGCTTAATAGTTAGGTCTGGTTAATACCTACTTAAAAAAAGGCTTTATATGATTTATGTATAAGAATTTCTATATACATTATACATAGGTCATTAGAAATCCGTGGAATTCCATGTTTTTAGGTCAAAACTATTTTGAGAGTTGTTTTAGGAATTCAAATAATGAGTTTAATATTTCTTCTTATAATCAACATGAAGGTGCCGTAGCGATCGCTCTAACATCTTTTTTTCTTCTTAATTTTTGTATCTTCTTTTAATTCCTTTGGGTAAAGTCTTGCTCAGGAAATTGAATTTCCTTTGTTGTTTCTAAACTTTTAATTAAATAAAAATCGAATTATTCTTGTATAAAAAACCAAAGCCGCCGCACAGTGCTTTGTTTATGCAAATCTAGTGGCAATAATCATTTTTCGGGTGGGTCTATAATGCAAAACTCTTAAGTTAATTGAATTAACAAATTCATCCAAGGTTATGTTATCCATAAAAAATATTGACAAAGTCCGAAATCATTTTGTTTGAAAATCATTAATTAAAAATATTGTAAAGCATATGTACATAAGTATGAATATTGAATCATTCTCTTAGTATGGATCTAAATGCCAATTCATTAATTCCCACGGGTCCTAATTCTTTTTTATGTTGGGTCTTATTGCCACTCGAAAAAAGAAATAAAGCCCGCGGGTGTTATTTCCCTTTTTTTGAGAAATGTTACCCACTGGATTTATTTCCGCGGGTTTATTGCACTGCACCAGTTTTGAGTAAAAAACGGAGGGGAGAGTTCGTGAAAAATACTTGTATTTTTTCCTTTTTTACTTGATTATATTTGTTTATTATTAAAATAAAAAATTATTTTTTGTATTTCTTTTTTTTATTTAAAAACTTTTGAATTCAATGTTTTTGAAACACCACTTTGGGCACACTTTTTCAACATTAAATTGAGTTACAAAAAAAAACAAATTTTCGCCTTCAAATTAACATGAAAATGAAAATCTATTTTTCCAAAACTATATCAGAACAAAAAAAAATTAATTTAAAACAGATTTAATGGATTCCTGGGTTAAAAAAAAAGATATAACATGACTGTAAGGGCCAGTTGTACAAATATTTAAACCGTGGTTCAGCAATTTTTATCCACCGAATCCGGCGGATTAATTGAGTTTCAACAGTGGTTTACTGTTTAAGTGTGTGATAATAACCAATTACATACTTGAACCAGCGTTGAACCTTAGTTAATCCGCCGAAATCGGTGAGTTAAAATCTTGAACCGAAGCTGAACCACTATTGTACAACTGGCCCTAAGTGTTCCCGTTGATTTTTAATATTTTTTTTTCTAATTCAAATAAATTTGTTACAAAATTGCCCCTCCAGCCTAAACCGAGCGAAATAGGGGTCCAATACGATTTTTTTTCTTTCCTCGACCTAACCTAAACGGTACCTATTTTTTAAGTAGGTATACACTCTTTTATATCAAAAAATTAAAATATTCACTTACATATTAAACATAAAATTTAAATAATATTTACAAAAATGAGTATTTTCTTTTTTACCCACTGCACTGTCTAGCTCATATTGGTTTATTTTGTTTACTGTTTAAACAAATAAGCTTCAAAACACTCTTCTGTTACTCTTAAATCTAAACTTTATTTACCTTTGTAAAGTGAAATACAAACTATGTATGTCTATCGCTTTGAGTAAAAATTATTTTTTCAACAGAAAGTTCTGAAAAACCTTGTATAGATATTTTTTATAAACTCACCAGGCTATCAAGTGCCTTAAAAAATTTATTTAAGTTAAAAAAAACTGTTACGATATCTTTATTCGATTAAGAGTCATGATTTTAACAACCAAAAAAGTCAAAACGGGCCACTGTGCACCGTCGATGTATATCGATCTATAATTCAAAACAGTGTTCAAAAGTGATTTCCAGCTGAACCGACGACATTAAAATGACACAGTGGTAATTTTGAGAATGCCACCTTTCAATCGAGGTATCACTCGACCAAAAAAAAAAACCTTCAAAAAACTCTATTTTAGTCCGTAGAAATAAGGGTGTTTTTGGCAATCTCGGACTTACAACCTTTATCTCGATGTATCGTGCGATGAGAAATTTAAACATTTTTTTTTTCGTATTGAAGTGGTCGAACCCTGAAGAAGTTTTTTTGGATACCTATATAGCAATATTTCCACAGTTGATCGTCGTAAGTAGTTGCTTTTTTTGCTTTTTATTTCTTCAAGATCTTTCTAAAACTTAAAATCAAAAGCTTCTACAAGAATCTGCCGTGCTCGAATTTTTTAAATCTGAAGTGTAATTTTTTTTATTTCTAATTTATTAACTTGCAACGTACAAAGTTGATATTAATTAAATTTTTCAATTCCCTGCTATGTATCTCTCCGACATTTTTTCCCTGCAGAATGAATTATAGTCTCATACATGTTTGTATTGTATTTTTTTCCAGATCGTGCCAAATTCAAAACAAAATGCAAGTTAAGGCTTTTATAAAAATGGGAGTTAGTTTATATTGTTCAAGTCTCTGTAATGTGAACTTATTACCAAATCCGCACGTCAGAACCTTATAAAGAATATCCAGAACCATATTACGACATCAAATCAAATTTCAACTTCAACTTCTCTCACATTCCAAAATAACCTTCAACTTAGAATGCTTTAATATTATACCTAAATATTTATTCAACATCTATTCATCATTTCAATACCTCAAACTGTGTGCTATGCTGTGTGTGTGTGTGTGTATAGGTATATTCACTTTATATGATTAAAGAACTTCGTGCTGCCCATTAACCGCAGCCCCTGTAAATAAATCATAAGCCCATAGAGACCATCGCCATCATCTCATCTGATGGGGTCTTCATAAGGAGGCAGCAGCAATCACTTTTGAACTGATATTTTATTAACGTGCCGCATTAAATTCAATTTAACGAATGCCAATGATCCATGCCACTATTATTTTTAAATTAAATACCTACGATGAAGCTATGGTACCTATACATTTATATACGAGAGCTATGTGATGGAAAAGTGTTCTCTTCGGTTTTCCGTTCACTTAAAAGCCGATGAAATATAAATCTGGTCCAAAGCGATGATGATGCTGTTCTGATGCTCGCCTATATCAAAAAAGTTTATTCAGCTCATGAATGCACGAAACCTGACGACAATGCTTGAACTCTCGGGTGAACATATTCAGTGCAGATACCTTAATTCCCATGTTTAACAGTCAGAAATATCGCACGCAAACGACATGCACCACCACACCACCGCTACCGCCCGCCACCATGCCGACCGTGCTGCCATCTATCAGTAGAGATTGCAGAATTTATAGAACTGGAAATGCCTGGCGTGAGTATCGATCGGAGTCTTGAATGATACCTTCATATATATCGAGAGGGCAAGACGGGAGGACTGGAGGACGTCGCGTCGTCGACTTGGTATAAATCGCTTAATGGAAAAGTCGATATATAATTCACCCTCATTTCATAATAAATTGCTCTCAATTGATCACGACAAACATAGAGTTCTGGAGATAAGTTTACATAGATCTTGAGTTTTGGCCACGCCAAGTCACATGATCCAAGGATGATGATGATGATGATGCAGTTCTCCAAAGAAACACGCTTGCCTTTCTCAAGTGTCCATTTAAATAAGGATGAAATAATATTCTGAAGAGGATATGGAACTTTTACTTCAATTAAAATCACGCATTTAGGTCCAAAATCTTCGCTCTGATTTAAAACAAATCAAAATCCCATTTTCCATCACATCCGCTTTTCGCTTAGCCGGAAATATCTGAACTATGATGGCGTGATGGGACAGTGTTTTAATGCCATCGCACCATCACCGTCATCATCGTTGTCTTCTCTTCTTCTAAATCTAATCTGCATCGTGCGGTGCGGTATGAATGATTTAAAACGTATTGCTTGAGGTTACATTTAGCCAACATTGCGCACACCACACACCGTTATATACCTGAAGAATGGATGTTTCAAGTAAAACTATCCGTCCGTCCCGTGTCCAGGCGTGAATGTGGTATTATAGCCCAGCAGACAATTATGTCGATGGGAAAAAATTTATAGAGGCGAGAGTTCCAGCACATTTTGCATCATGACTTTCCGTTCCGTCTGTCTCTGGTAGCCGAATCATTAGTGCATTCGAGCTGGAGGATGAGAAAATTATTTCTAAAAATACAACCTGAGGGATTATTGTTTGAAGAAGCATCATCAGTAGCAGGAACACTGACACATCAATCGATCGAACATCAGCTTTTTTTTTTTTTTTTTTTTTGGGAAGACATATTTACCTACATTAGTGTTTTGGAGTATTTATGAGATTCTTATATACAGTCACAACTCCTCGAACAAATAAAATATAATAAAAATTTTTCGAGTAAACTAATTTGCTGAAAGTGACTTATACAGGGTGGTCCATAAGTAACGTTAAAATTAATTATTGAATAATTTTTTTTTTGTGTTTTTTTTCAGAATTAACTTTTGAAAAACTTGATACATTTATGATGGAAAGACTCAGCAGAGAACAAAGAACCAAAATTGTTCAATTTTATTTTGAAAGTCAACGTCCAATTATTTGAAAATATCGAAATTTCTTTCATGTTCAAAATGCGACCAGTGCTCCAACAATTTACCGATTGGTTCAGCGTTTTCAACAACAAGGGGCTGTCTGTGATCTCCCGCATGTTGGAAGATCTCGTGCAATTCGAAATTATGTGCACATTTGCTCGGGTGCAAGCAAATATTAAAAAAAAACACCGAAACTTCTACCAGGTAACGTCCTTAGCAGTTGGTGATATCTAGGTGATATTTCCAAACAATTTTACGGCAGTTACACCTTTTTGCATATAAGATTCAATTTGGTTAACGAGCTACAGCTCACACAGCTCGTCCAACTATGGCTCTCCTGAGGGAAATTTTTGGTGATCGGATATAATATCACGTTTTTTCCTGATTTTAACTGACCACCGCGATCACCCGGTTTTATTAGGCGTCGGATTTATTTCTTTGCGGCTACCTAAAAAGTAAAAAGCTTCGGCCAATATTCCAGAAGATGTGAGGACGCTGGGATCTGAAATTATAAGAAAAATAATGGAAAATGCTCTGGAAAGAGCACGTTAGGTCGAAGCAAACAATAGGCGTTTTTCTTTTTTAGCTCAGAATAGAGTTCTGAACAGAGTCTGGAGAACCAGGTCCTAGTGATTTACAACTTTCAACCATTCCCGTGTAAGTGTTAACAGTAGGAATGGAGAGGACCTACAATTTTATGCGAAATCCGAACAACGAATAATAATGATAAGTATTCAAGAATTAAATGAAGAATAACTATCGTAACTGTTGGACAAAAAGTGGAAAATTAACCTACATACTCAGTCGATAAAGTTCAAAAGTCATTGATAGCGAAAAAAAACCTAACTGAAAAAAGGAAATTGTATCTCCAAACTAATACAAGGAATAATGATCTTACTAAACCTGATCAATATTAGAAATTACTTCTTAATATGGAATAAAAGCCTAACTCGACTTAAGCTTTTTAATTTTTATTGTTTAAGGAAAAATATCAGTTTATTTTTTTTAGTTCAAAACTAATTTACTTTAAGTCTATATAAAATGTTAATAGGATCCATTCGAGTCTTTCGGAACATACAATTCTAAAATTTTTCAAAAAAAAGGTATAAGGAAATTAATGTAAAAATAAAAATATAATTTTTGAAAAAAGAAAAACTTTGTTTAATTTTATTTTAAATATATTTAATATTTTCACAACATTTATTTTTGTAAAAAGCGACGCATTTCGGATTTAATAATCCATAATCGAGATTATGCTTTTGGACCACGGTGTTGTTTTGCCAGGCACAGAGACATAAGGCCCATGGACATAAAGCCCAACATTTTTTTTTTGTGGCTTATATTCCACACAAGTGGAACCCAAATTTTGGTCTTAAGTACCACTCAATTGGGCGTATCTCACTGTTTAAATACCGTAATGCTTGGTGATAGCACTGTACTAATTTTCCTTCCAATAAAACATCAACAAATTGTTATTATCTTCTACGCCTCTAAAAAATTTGGGACTTATGTCCCATTTTAAAACAAAAAATTTTTGTGAATTGGGTCCCATTTGTGTGGGACTTAAGTCTGAGTGGGACATAAAGCCCCAAAAATAAAATTTGGAATTTATTTCCCTGGGCCTTATGTACCTCCGCCGTTTTTCTAATGTTGGTGTGTGGTGTTGTTTGCGGGTGAATTTTCGAAGTTATTTGTTTGGTGTATTTGTCTCTTTTTATTTTGTGTTTCTTTTTTGGTGTTTAATGGCGGTGGTGCCACATAGTGTGTTGATTTTTTTTGTTAATTTGTCATTCAGTACTTTTTCTTGTTCCTTTTTTTTGCTCTATATATATTTCGTATTCCTCAATTGCGTCCCTCAATTTGTTGTCCCTTTTTTGCATAGGTATGTGTAATGGCTTTTAGTTCGTTTCGAAGTAGGTGTAGTTGGTGCTTGGCTTTGGTTTGTGTGTTTCAAGAACCTGTCATAAAAAGTTCTACCTGCCTGTCCAATTTAGTAGCTGTTACAGTCGTCACATTTAATTTGGAATACACCGGAGCATATTTTGATTTGTCTTATTAGTGTACATGTTCGATTGCTGTGTATTTTTTATTAGTGGCGTTTTTTCAAAAAAGGGACCATTCTAACGTAAATAGGATCTCCGGCAACTTTAAGAAAGATCCTGCCAGACAACAGACTATATTCGAATAAATTCTTTGAACTCCTGAAAGAAGGAACATTGATTTACAATAATTATCTGAACTCTGAAATATTTTTAAATCAAGTTTAACACATTTTGATCAAATATATATGCCGACAAATTTAAAAATCACAACTTTTAGTAAAAAATACCACATCATTTGAATTAAAATAATATTTTTATTTTTTCTGTGAAAATCGATTTCACATTGTTTTGTTGGTTTCTGTTTTTTTTTTTGGATTCATAAAGCACATTATTCGTGCCATCATCTCACCTTTCAACGTTCCCAAGGCCAATTATTCACATAATCGCATTCAATCATTGGATTTTTCTTTTTGGTTTGCTATCGATCTATCATCACTTATATTATACACAAATCTAGGCGATTGCAAATTACCGGGAAAATCCACAAAAACAAATCAAGGAAATCTTCGAAAAAAAACAACAACAACAAGCTGAAACATCGAAAACCTTTTGAAACCTCTCTCTCTCTGGACATCACTTCGTGGATGATGTGATGTGTGACCTGCTGATTGGCCGTGCAAATCTTAAATTGTGAAATTGCGACTTTCATCTCCGGTCCGGATCGAACTCTTCGATCGCATCTCTGGAACTTTAAAAAAAAAAACTAAAAGAATACTGTCCAAGCTGATATTATGCTTGCACCGATTGAGCTGCCAATTGGCAGTGACGGAATCCATCATTCGGCCTCCTGACCGCCAATCTGGTGATGTGTGTACCACAACCAACCACCACTGCTCTGACGACCGCAGCGGACTAGCCTTTCGATTTGGCTGATTATGGTCAGGGCGGCCTAGTGTGTTCGATGCCGGCGTGAAACATTGATCGGATTTGATCGATGTGATCTATTGATACCCTCAGAGATCAGGCGACGAAGAAAATATACATAGCCTCTTGGTATATATCAGTGTCAGGTTATAGAGCATCGCATCAAAGGTGATGAAGGTGCACATCGATGGACATCATTGATTGGAGGTCTATGTGTGCATAGAGTTCACGGGCAGGGCAAAAATATGCGACGTAAAATTATTAAGTTCCCATAGCGCACAACCAACGTAGGAAATCTATATATGCGCCAAGGAAATGTATATGCATTTTTTTTTTGTTATAAACGTAATAAATATTTCCATAGAGGGATACTTATAGATTTTGAAGACCATGGTGTGTCTAATTTTCAACGATGAGAACTTTTTTTTGGAATGATCAATTCTAAAGAAATCGACTATAATATAGTGTTTGTCATTAAATACTTGAGACAGTGAAGCTAAAGAAAACAATTTTAAATTAATATGGAAAAATCAATTGATATATTATTCACTCGATACATCTAGCTTAAAACTGAAATCCGGATGTATTTACATTGAATTTATAAAATTTACATTTAATTTAACATTTAAGCGGATTTGAGTTTAAGTCTAATAAAATTGATTGGATTTTAATTAAAAACAGGCGAATCCTAATCTATTCTATATCTACACACCTACGTGCATACTGCATAATCAAAATCAATCAGTAAATAAAATCAGAAAATGCAACCTTACTTCTCCGATTATATGTTAGGTACCTAAAGTTACTCTAAGCGCTTGCATTGAAATAATTGTGAATTGAGTTTATTATATTAAAATATCGAAGATGCCTTAAGCAAAATTATTTGATTGACCAATAAACATTGAGCTTCATTTGATATGTGGTCGTGTGTTTGTTTTCTTTTTTTATCTCCATAGTCTACATTAGCATTTTATTCGTTAACGTAAATAATTGCACATATAGCACGAGTGCTAAATACCTAACCTACCAGCACAAAACTTATGAGATTTGACCGGAGAACGAGAACTATACCTACAGCGATGTACATTGCTACTATACCACCGCCGCCACACCGCGACAACGACCGCACGACAACAACGGCGGACGACGGACGGACGACGGACGGACGACCACCGCCAAAGATGGCTTTCGTTGAGAAATCGAAAGGCGGTCGTATCGTATATCATTCGATGGATTTTAATGTCGTCTTATTGACACAGCACGCCACCACCACTCGACTGCTGGCAAAAATCAACCAATTCTGTAAACTTGTGGTATCAGCCCGCTAAATCGACGTGCCACAGCCGATCGACCCCCCCTTCTTCCAATTATATTCCAAGTCCAAGTCGTTTGCCGATTAATTGTTATTATCGCCACCTCCATTGCTAGTTTTTCACCTCTTTCTGCCACCGGCACTATCATCATTGTATAATGACTATTACTCGCGCCATAATTTTTAAATTGATATACAAAAAAAAAAAAAAAAAATAGGTATGGAACTATGTGCATTGAACATAATTTCAAAAACATTGTATATATTCTGGAAAAGGCTAATCGCGCATTGCCTTTTAATATGGGCATATGGATATTAATATTTTGATTGAAACTCATCTTTCTCTCTATGATGTAAAAATATTACGAGTATTTCAATTTCATCAGGTGCAATGATTTTTAACATTGGATTAATATTCAACTATTAATCTAGCACTTAAAATTTAGTAGTTATGTCTGTTTAAGCTTTCAAGAAATCATCACATTTTTCTGAGGCATTAATTTAAGTAGTTATTCAGATCATAATCTTTTTATGGGTCAAATCATTTCAAAAAGTCTGAACTTTGATAAAATCTTATTTAGGTTTCTTATAGGCTCAGGTTTATACTTATCTTCTTTTGAACCGGTTTTTTTATTTTAATTTTTACGACTTTTAATTGCTAACAGATTTGAGATTTTAAACTTAATGAGGATTTTAAATTTCCGTTTTTATGTAGCTATCAAAAATATGGTGAAATCTACAATTTCAACTTTAATTTTTAGTCCAACCCATATTTTGAATGATTCTTAAACGTTTTTGATAACAAAATGTAACTCGAAATTTTTATGAAACGATAATAAAAAAAACTTAAAATTGGTCCCGAAATTCATTCAAACAAAAACGTCAATTTTTAACGAAAATAAATGAAATTTGGGATATGCATGTCGTTTATAATTTTGGTGCGATGAATTCAATGTCACCCCCTGCGGTGACCTGTACAGTAAAACTACTTACATTTTTTTTAAAGAATCTAGCAATGTTTTAGAATTATGTTATTAATTTAATGTTCACTTTTCATTGAGATTTCATTCGATAAAACTAATAAAACTATATAATGATTTATTTAACATTTGTTGGACATTATTTGGAGCTATTACACCCCCTTTTTTCGGGGAGCTTCAAAATTAATATGAGTATACTGTTAAATTGCAGAATTAAAAAAAGTGTGAGTGCCGGGACTCACGGTTAAGATGTGTAAACATCAACATTCGTCCGAATGCCTCATAGACCGAGAGCCTACATCAAATTTAGGGTGTGGATGAAGCAAAAATTTACTGGTATTTTTATATAGATCTTAACTTTTCCTAAGCAAATTTGAAAATCGGTAATGATGCATGGAAAATGCGTTTTTTAGTTTACCGACAAAGGCCCCAACCACGCTTATAAAAAGTTAAGATCTATCTAAACATACCAGTGAATTTTTCCGATCACTTACACCCACAAACAGCAGTGGGCTCTTAGCCAATCATTAAAATTATATTTAAAAATATTTTCCAGTCAATGACCTTATTTCGTCTAATTTGCCAAAAAAGGCGGCCTTCTATGTTGAAATCCTGCAGCCATGATGAAAGCGCAGTCCATGTACTATTGGCAGTTCTCTTTATTTTTCATTTTCGTGATGGGCTGTGCACAAGCAATAAAAAAACTTTTTCTGTTTTTATTTTTGTTTTCATTATTTGATAATATTGAAGATAAAGGTTAGTGTGCCTTTAAATGAATATCAGTCAAGAAAAGCAATAATTTATTTTATTTATGTTGTTTTTAAATATGAATTTCTCATTTCTGGAAAGCCTATAAGGCTATCAATAACAGTGCGTTGCATCGAAATTTACTCTTTGAACAACAAAACCATATGAAGCAGAATAGTAAAAAACGGACAAGAGAAAAGAGAAACGTCAAATAGTTGCACTGAAAATTTTAACCACGCGACACCGGTCACTTTTTTTCCGCCTCATCTTTTCGATTTTTTTTTTCTCTTTTGCACTTACGTAGTTCGAAAAGTCGCATGCGTCTAGATGCATCGTGTAATAGCAGGCTAATCTCTGGCACAAAATCAAAATCTCGACCACGGCTACAAGATAAGTATCAGGACTACAAGATACGTTACGTTTTTTTTCACCCTACCCCCAGTATAGATGTTTACACATCAAAAATCTATGGAACTGAAAGGAAAACAAAGTAAAAAAACCGCTCTGGTCTCAAAGCAGTCATGTAATTGAAATAAAGTAATGCAAAGAATACAAAATACGGATAATGCTAAAGAAGCGTCAAAAAGAGTCTCATAAAACTTGGCCCACGACTCACAGGGCAACTGGTCTTCCGTCTTATCTTTTTTCTCTTTCACACTCATTATGTTCGATTAGAGTCAGATGCAAAGAATCGTGTAATAGGGGCTTAATATATCCTCTAAGCAGCCAACCAAATTTCAACCCGAACTGAACTCGACCTATCGATTTCGTATATAAATACTCAGCGTTTAGTTACTGAACGTACATATTTTTGAACGCACTCAATTTTCGTGAAGCTCAGAATCACGATCACGACCACGATCACGATTACAACGTTACGTTACGTTTTCTTTTCACCCTACCGCCAGTATAGATGTTTACACATCAAAAAAACTGATTATCTAAGTTAGGAATTTAGTCAAATAAGTGTTTGGTATTTGCTTAAATAATATAAATTTCATAGGAAAGTGATTCCAATGCATATATTTCTCAAATAAAAAAAAAAGTAAAAAAATGTTGCGCAATTTTCTCAAGTAATGAGAATTAATTTTTGTACTAATATGTTCATACTTTGTTTTTTTTTTGTATTGAATTGATTTTCAGACATTTCATTTTAAATCTGATTGAAATTTGGATCTTTTGAAAATTGAAAGTTTAAAAAAATCTGATAATCAATTTTTTATAAAAAAAAATATTTCTATCATTTGAAAACATTTCACAATCATTTGGGTTAGCTTTCTGTGATTTTGGTGCGTTTATTTCGACAAAAATTTTTTTCAAAACTCACTTTTTTGCAGAAACCCAAGACCAGGACTTTCACTCCGAAGTAAATTTCGGCAGAGCTCATTTTTGAAGAGAATGTAAGAGATTCAATGTATTTTATTTTAAAATTATAATAAGTTAAACACCCTGTAGTTAAAATATTCACATTATGTACTTACATATTATGTATTAAAAAAATTATTCTAATATATCCTAAATCCATTATTAAGTTCGATCGTACGATGTTACAGCTTATTATAACATGAATATATTATATAAATACATTTTCGTATGTATATACCTAAGTAAATCATACATAGCTTATTGTAAATTATAACTTATTCATTTTGGTCAGTTACAATAAAACCATTATTATTGAAACATCGTCTTATCATTTTTATTTTACTTGGTCACCTTTTCCACTCCGTGCCCCTTACAAGAGTTATTTTTATCTATCAAGCCTTTCTTAAAAGAAACCTAAATTTGATTTTGTGAGGTGAAACGGACAAAGTTTTGTTTTTTTGTTTATAAATTGCTCGGCTCGAAGAATATGTCAAAGGAAAAATTGTAGCTTATTCTTCACAAAGTTTATTTTTGCATCTTTTTTTTCGATAGATTTTGAAAAGAAGAAACAAAACTATAGCAAACGCAATTTTGTAAAGTTTGCACTCTTTTTTTTCAGAGTTTATCTCTCTTACAGAAAGTGTCAAAACCATTTTTAACCGTTGAAATTTACAAGCTACAATGTGTGCCTTTAAATTTTTGTTTAAAAAAGTTAATCAATAAGCCTAGTACGCTGCTGATTTGAAACGGAAAATCACATACAAAGATGACACAACGAAATCATAAACGGAAAATTTCGTTCTGCTTTTCGATTTCCAGCACGCTATTCGTTTTCATAAGCGTTTCGTTGTCTGGTTTGGAGATCACAGAAAAATTTCGTTTCGCGTCAGCAGCGCACTATGCTTTACCAAGAAACAAATTTTCAATTATGTTTTGCCCACAAAATCAAAAGCTGTGGTGTGTTTTAAATTAAGGGTACCTACTTTAGAGGATGTGCTTTATCTTAAAGTCGTAGTCTTATTTGACTGGAATGAGTTGAATTTAAATAATTTTCTGTTTTTATGATGGAAAAGAATTAGCTACTGTTAAAACGAAAAAAAGTGTGGACTTTTTTTTTGTGTAGAATCGCATAAGCTGCAATTTTCATCTTTATACAATAATTGATATTTACATAAAACTAAAAATTCTACCTGTTTCACCCCCCTGAAACTTTTAACCGTGGTCTTAAAAGTACTTTTAATTTTAAATATGTAAATTCTTAAAAATCTCCACCAAAATCAAGCTTTTACGATCATTTTTGCGCTCACTTCGGAAATAAGTTTTGACAATTTCAAATTTTTTCAAGCCTTTATCCTGATATTGTGTTTCTGTTTTTAAACATGAAAGAAGCTAAGTGTCCAAATAATATTTATCTTAATTTTAAGGCATGTCCACTCATTACAATTTATTGATTCTTATTTTTAATAATAAGTCAGCCCTTGAATAAACACTATTTTTACTTAAAGATTTACAAACCTATATATAAAAGAAAATTCCAGACTTTTATTTGATTTTCTTGTTTTTGTTTTTTTTTTTATTTTAAAAGTTTTGTTATCTTGCATAAATGAAAAATCTGCTCGATTGGATTTTAACTAAAAATAGTTTAAAAAAAGGAAAAAGTAAAAAGAAATTAATTTTTGTACTGAAATATGTAGTTTGCATTATTTAGAATTATAAATATGTAATAACAAAACTCACCATACCAATAAGAAGCTATAATTAAATAACCCAAAAATAAGACAATTTTCTCAAAATCTTTTTTGACACCAAGGCAATGTAAGCCATCTGATTTCTTTAAAAAATTTTAAATTATGAGAAAAAAAAATTGAAAAATCGTTGAAGCGGTTTTTTTAAAAAAAATTTAAATCTTTTTAAGAAAAAAAAAATAGATACAACATTTTTTCGTAGATATTTAATCATGCGGAGTCAAAAAAATTATTTAAAAAAAAAAGTCATCTACCTATTTTCGAAATACCGAATTTTCAAAAAATATTTTGTTTCAAAAAATTATTAGAACTTCTTGTGTTAAAATTTTTATTAAAATTGGTTTAACAGATTGTGATATGGTGATGGTTCTATGAGAGATACCATTACTAAACTGTAAATAAAAATTTGTTTTCCAATAATATGGTAGATCATACTGATATAAGCTCCCACAAAAATTTGCATCAAAATCGTAATAGTCGTTTTTGAGAAAAAGGAGATTTTCCTTACCGGCTTTTAAACACTTGTATGGAACGTACCTACCGTTATTTTTGGTTATAAGAATAATTTTAATTTAAAATCTGCTAGATAATGTTAAAAAACTGCTGGGTGGCAAGTTTATTAAAAATCGAACAAGTTATTTTCGAATTAATAAAAGTTCTCAAACGTGGTGCTTGACTGCTAACCTGGATGCGTGGGTTCGATCCCCAGTCTAGGCAGCATTCTTTTCTATGTTCCCTCAACTGAACGCCACCCCTGGGATTTAATGAGATAATCAAAACCTAGTTTCTCAATCCACTGTGCCAACAAAAAATCTATTCTTTCCTTCTATTCCTTCTAACATTTGCCTAATTTATAAGACCCTAGGTCTTACTGGCATATATATGTTTGTGTTGTTGTGTTTTTATTTTTACAATCCAAAAAATAAAAAATTTTAAATTTTTGGTATCTATACAAAACTTTTCGCTATTATCGTAGTGTTTATAGTTTGATCAAAACCTCGAATTCGATTTTTTTAGGAATCATTAACTTGACAGATTAGTACATCAAGTAAAAATCAATAGGTTTGTTCAGTGAGAAAAAAGTTAGAACAGAACAGAACAGCACAGATTCATGTTGGACAAGTTGGAACAACTTAGAACAGTCCGTCATCTGATAAATATTAAAAAAAAAATTGTTGTTTAGAAACAGCCTCATTGAACACACCTAATAAAAATTGGCCAACAAATTTCCAATAGCACTTTTTTTTTTTTTAAATCATATTTTTGTAAATTATAGGTGGTAAAAAAATTTTATTTCTGGTCAAAATTAGTCAAAAAATATTTTAGAACCAAATCAACACCTTTTTAGAAAATTCGACCTCTTTAAAGAAACCTAAATCTTAACTCTCTAAGAACAATAAATCTTAGATAAACTTAATCCATTAATTCACAGAAACATGCTTCCGAAAAAAAATCAGATCTAATTTCAAAAACAAAATACCATTTAGTGGTAAGGCTAATTGTCGTATATATAAAAGTTCTCACCGTTGACACTTGTGACTTTTTGATTACACGTTACGCAAGTTGTTCTATTTGGCAAAATCACCAAAGGAGAGATCCAATCCCAGACATTCATTGGTTTGGCAAAAAAAAAAAAAAAAAAACAAAAACAAAAAACATAAAACCAAACCCGTGTAGTGAGGTCTCAAAATACCGTGGCAAAACATATAACCCGGTCTGATGGTGGTGGCATGCATGGTGGCATGTTGTTGAGGAGGTGAATCCATACCCGTGGTAAACATTGTAGTCGCGACCATCCTAATTACCCGATAAATTACGTTTCGTATACGTCAACACACACTGGCGTGCGATAAAAATCTGCTCATAGGAGCAATTGTGGAAAATCAATAAAATCGGAGAAGGAGCAACCGATAACATGCAGACCTCATGTTACTGTTTGTGGCGATATCGTAACACGGAGACGCATGACGGTTGTAATTGCTTGGTTTAAGCTGCTGTGCGTTGTCGTCCGGGACTGGGATTGGATGGGATGGGATGAATGGGATATATCTGTATACACACCACATGAAGACAAAGTCTACATTTATATATAAAACCGCCATACGAAAAGACTTTGGATGACTTGGTAACCATCATCAGCTAGCTATAGGTACGCTACGCTATAAGAAAAGCCCGACAACCAACAACACAAAACGATTGAGGATGATCTTTTGAATTGGAAGATTCTGACTTTAATTTGTTCATAACATTGAAAGATATTCTTTCGTTTCGTTTTAAGATTCAACTATAGGTACATATAAGCTGCAAAGGATCGTTACTTGAACTTTCGTTCTTATCAAGTTGTTGTCATCGCATCATCATCGAATCATGATGATGGTACCTATATGTACAAAGCTCTATAGGAAGATGTCGTAAATTTGCAAAAATATGTCTTATAAATGCAATTTATGGCGCTGCCAGCGGGCTTCACATCACACACAGCCTCAAAACCGGGTAATTTGCTCTTTCAGTCACTATTAAGTACGCCTAATTAGCGTACGGGTTAGTTGAATATTTTATGCATCGGGTATAATTATCATGTTTGAATCCGTATAGATAGGCATTTTTAAGTATTTTAAGATATGTATATAAATGGAGATTTATTGCAACTTGTCAAAGAGAAACGTGCGATCAAAAAGTGCCTCATCAATCTTAATCAAGGAAAAATATTAAACAAGTTGAAGATAATAATATTAAACGTGCTTGAATTCGTAAGTCACTTTGTCGATTAAGAAGCTGAAATTATGTATGAAATTGAAAGAATTTTGTAGGCGAGAGTATTTAAGAGTGTTTCGAGGAAAACGGGATTCAAAAAAATATATACGTACACAAATTAACAGCTACAGAAGTTTCTAGATATCCCAAGACACCTTGTAAAACACCGCATACCAAAGGTCATGGAAAATTCAAATTAATAGTAAAAAGAATGCTTTAAAAGTAGAAGATACAGTTTTTTACATTTTGATGTTTCAAATTCAAATGATAAACTTCAATTTTTTGGCCTTGCAGGGGAAATTTCAATTATTGTACAAAGTTCTCTGTAATCTGTTTTTAAATTCTCTAATTTAAAAAAAACAAAACTCTTACAAAACTGACAATTAATAATTCTATTTTCTATTTTTTTTCCTCTTTTATTAACATTGTTATAGGAATGATCTATATGAGTCATAATTCAATTTAAAAATCTACTAACTTTCTGTCATTCGTCTAAGCCCAGAAATAAAACACAAAATATTCGCCTTTTAAATTTTAAAATCCATTTTCTTGTAACCCCATTACAATTTAAAATTCAAACAAATAATTTCAAGCAGTGCATATTGAAAACATTTCACCCCACCTGACAACACATTATATTACCTCTATAAGTTCACCCTGGTATTTATTTACGATAAGATAACTATAGCTAATAATAAATAATTTATAACAATCATTCGCTGTATATACGCTCACTGCAGTGCAGTGGTGGCGCGAATGCCGCAGAGACTCAGAACGTTAATCAAATGTTCAGTTCAAAAGTCCAAATCAACTCAATAATTTCACGAACCTTAGAGATCATCACAAATTTGTTACTGTCCTCGATTGGAATCAGTTATCCCAATAAGGAGATCTTGTTCCGAGGACGTACCTCATGTTTCATCCGAAAAAACTACCCAAATGCCTTGGGAGCTCTCACCTCTTTCTCTCTCTTTTTCTGATCTGTTGGGGGGCAACAATATAAGTTTATGTTTATACTCGTGTTCCAGACCAACCAGTGAGCTATATAATATATACGTGCAGTGCAGGGCGAAGAAATAATACCGAATGGCGAGCGAGGTGAATTGTGTGAATACCACAGCAAGATGATCATGAGGAGCGACTAAAATGAAAACAAAACGACAACCAGATCTGTTCGTTCGTTCGTTCGTCGCCGTCTGTCCTGTCCATCCAACAACTGCAGTTGTCGACCGTGATTCAAGTCAACAAGCCTATATAACGAACACCATCCAAAATGAGAGGGCAGCATTCTGGGCAGGGTCAGGATGTCATCGACAAGCCGAAGTGTGGGCACAAATCACACACACTTTATACCGCACCGTATATACATAAATATATAATTCACATCGAGTTGAAACTGAACGTTTAACGCAAAGCATTATCAAGGAGTGAATATTGAAAACGTCGAAGCAACCGCGACAACGACAACGATCGCACACTGATGGCATATATATAGTGGTGTGGAAGTGCGCGCACACTATACCTTCGAATGGGAATGTCGAATTCAGCTTAAATTCACAGCAGGACACCCTGATCCTGGCCATTAATGATGTCTAGCAGCACGAGTGAGAAATTCCCCCTTGTGGCGAAATCGAGACAAAAGTTATGCTTACATTCTGGACTATTGGTGTTGGATGGACTGGACGTGAACTTTTTTTTTTTTCTTTGGTTGGTGAACAAATATTTATTCATCGTTTCTTATCGCTGGGAAGTTTTGTTAATATTTTCTGGGTGTCTATTTTGAGTTTGAGGATTATTTATTTTTTTTTTGGAATTTTTATTATTTATTGAAATTATCAAATTTATCAACAAGTTATATATGCAGGGAAGTAATAAGAGACTAATAGCAGAATAGAACATTTTTCCTAATTTGTATATTCTGATCTGATCTCTCTGCCATATATTTACAGTTAAATTATGAATGTTGATGCGGTAATTGATATCTAATTCATCATTTATGATGTTAAGCAAGATTAAAGGCAAACGAATTTCAAGAAGTTGTGTAAAAACGTATAAACGTTTAAAATAAAGTTCGTTTCTCAACTCTTTCATTTATATTTTAATATTCATTTGCAAATATAATGAATACTTTAAATATATTCTTAAATTTCGTTCCACAATTGTTTAATTATTCTAAAAGACATGTTTTGGACAAAAACTAGATTTTATGAATGAACTCACTTAAGTTTAGAGCTGTAGTGATAACTTTATTGAAATATTTTGACTTTTGAGTAAAAATAAATTAAAAGAAATTTTCAGTAGTTTTCTGAAAGTTTTCTGAAAATTTTAGTAGATCTGGTATTATCTTTCTATACTTTTCTAGAACATTTAAAATAAATCATTTTCGCTGTTTGTCATACATTAACTCAGTTGATCAATTACTTTATTAAGATAAATCAGCGTAGATATAAATTAGTCTACATCTTCACTTACATTTTTTTAGTAATTTTTAGATTTTTTATTATCTCTCCAGCTCTATGCTGTAAAAATTTACAAACATATTTTTTGATGTTTAAATCTAAGCAGACCAATTTAAAATTGAAAAAAAAGTTCCAATAAACTGATTCAATTAATAATAATTATATTTTCTTTTGTTGACGTAAAAAACAAAATAAGATCTAGATCAAAGTTATACAAACAATAACGTTGGTTTAAATGATTTTATTACCAGAAAAGAATTCCAATGAAAAAAAGGGACCACTCAACAACATGATCAGATAATTACTCAAATCTGTCACCACTCTTGACAATATGTCATTATAATTTATGACGCACTATTGCATTGTACTCCTATATAACGTGGCGCCTCTATACTTCAATCAGTAGGTATATTGAAATAAATCCATTTAAGTGCGATCAATCAATTAACATTTCCTAAGGTGTGCCCTGGCTTAAGTGGACATATTTATCTCAATTTCAAACATCGATTTTTATTTTTATCAGTGATTTAATACATTTGTAATGTTCTTATAGGAACATACATACATTCATGTCTGAATGTATTATGAGTATTATAACGTATGTATTCGTCTAATACGTACGTCTTATACCTACATACATATATCTCATACCTATAAGAGTAAAAAAAATGATTTATAAAAGAAGTTTATAAATATCTTATCGGTTTTTTCACATGGCCTTGTAAACGAAATGTTTTCTTCAAACAAACCAACTGCACACAAATTATTAAAAAAAGTAGGTGTTATAGTGTCGAAAAGCTTAACTCTTAAAATGTAATAAGATAACCAAGTTAAATTAGTAAATCTTATAAATTCACAAGTCGAATTGTCATATTGCTTTTACAAAATAATTCTAAACCAACTTGTCTATAAGTAAATAAATATAATAAAAAGTCATTAAAAGGACCATGGGCAACTTTGTATGGAGTTTGGGCCCATTTTCAAAATTGGTCAACAGTGATGAAACTTATGAAACTTATATCATACGAAAGCGTATAGAGAGCACTTTATTTCATTCTATGGCAGCTAAATTGAAATCGATCGCAAAAGTTGTGTTTAGGCACATTTTATAAAAAAATTATTTAAAATGCAAAAAAAAATTAAAAAAAAAAAATGGCAACACTTACTAAAAAGTGTTTCATCTTTTCTGAAAGCCTGAAGTCAGTTCTTTTATTTTATTTTTAAAACAACTTATTTGTAAAAACAGTTTTCGAAAAAAAATTACTTACATTTTTTTTAAATATTTTTTTTTTTGCATTTTAAATACTTTTTTTATAAAATGTGCCAAAACACAACTTTTGCGCTCGATTTCAATTTAGCTGCGATATAATAAAATAAAGTGCTCTCCATACGCTTTCAAATGACATAAGTTTCATCACTGTTGAGCAAAGTTGAAAGTGGGCCCAAAATGCCCATGGTCCTTTAAATTTAAATTTTTTTTTTTCAAAAATCGTTGGAGCGGTTTTTTAAAAAAAAATTTTTTTTTATAAATTTTAAAAATATTTTTAAGAAACAAAATTATGGTACGTCATTTAATAGTGTTTATTAATGCGGAGTTATACAACTAGTTTTTAAATAAAATCATCTACCCATTTTCGAAATTTCCAATTTTCAAAAATTTATTAAATAAAATCATCTACCCATTTTCGTAAAATCCAATTTCCAAAAATTTATAAAATTTTATCAATATTATTTAAACTTATAAGAAGCTATAATTGTGTAAGAAATTTCATGAAAATAGGATTGTCGAAAACCAAAAAAATGGTTCTATGAGATATACCATTTTTGCGCGATAGATACATTTTTTCAATAAGATGGTGGATTGTATTAATATAAGGTGACGTAAAAATTTTAATCAAAATCGTATGAGTCGTTTTTGACAAAAAATGAGATTTTCCTTAACGTTTTTTAAACGGAAGGTATCTACCGTTATTTTTGGTAATAAGAATAATTTCTATTTAAAATCTGCTACTTGCTACATAATATTAAAAAACTGCCGGGTGCCAAGTTTAATGAAAATCGGTGAAGTCGTTTTCAAATTATATATTAAGTTCTTAAAAAAAAAATTTGAAACTTTTTTTAAAAACCAAAAACAAAATTTTGAAAATTTTGGTATACCATACTTTTGAAATTTTTAAAAACATTCTTTTCAAAAAAAATGATAAAAATCAGACGAACCGTTTTTGAGAAAATCGAAAATCTAAAAAAAATGGTTCTATTGGAGGTGCCATTTATAACCATATTTCGGATTTTTTTTATAAAACGGTAACCTTTATGTACAAAAAATTACTGAATTTTTAGTTTTTAAAATTGTGGGCAGAGCACGTTTTTGAGAAAAATACAATTTTCATTTTTTGCTAAAACAATTTGTACGGAAGCTACTGTTATTTTTGGTTCTAAAAAAATATGAAAAAAGTGTTGGGAGGGTACGCAATGTACCAAGTTTAAAGCAAATCGACTTACCCGTTTAGGCTGCAGCTGAAAAGAAGGGCAGAAAGACAGACAGACATAATTGCGAGACCAAATTTTTTCAAATTCGCTATCAATCATCATAATGTAAAGTTTGATCAAAACCTCGAGTTCGATTTTTTTTTCGAATCCATAACCTTTCCATATAGTAGTATATACATATACATTTATCGCAAATAAATATCATATTTTTGTATGCTACAGAAACGACTTTTTTTAAAGTGTCACCTTCTATTTGTATTTATTTAATGCTTCAATTCTATTAAATAAAATACTTTAGCGACAGTCAATGTGAAATAATATAAGTATTCTATTCTCAAACTCATTTCTACAACTATACTGTACATCAGGCAATATGTTAGTCCAATCAAGGAAGGGACATTGGAATGTGAACAACTTTGAAGATTCATTGCCACTTTACAAAAAAAAAATCAAAAGGTTGTCAGTTTACAAAATCTTTAGTATCATCAGTTTTTCTTTCCAAGAGCTGAGCCTGCACTATAGAAGTTTTTGTATCCCAACAGACATATAGAAAATGTTGGGTGAATCATTTGATGCAACACATTCCTTAGCGCACAAAGTCATCTTCAAGTTTCACTTAGAGATCGACAGATAGGTATTGATTTTTGTTAAAGGTGTTTGTCTCTCTTTATATATAATAGTGAAACGGTTGCTATAAGTACCTACCTACTCATCTCTTTGCCAAGCATCCTTGGTGATGTTTTGAGAACAAATGGACATAACACACCCGAGATCATAGGTCTAATTGAAAATGTGGTGTTGTGTGTGGAAAAAAAATATAAAACAAAAGCTGACCAATTTTGTGCGAACAAATAATTTAGATGAAAATTAAAGTTGACATTTTAATTTACTATAAGAATTTTTTTTACTTTATACGTCCTACATGCCGTACCTTATATATTCAACACACGGTACTGAAAACCTTTTTTGGATAAGGTTTTTTTATTTTTTTTTTATTTATAGAAAATTGTTCCAGAGATTTCGAATTTGTTGATATTGTTGATATTTTTTTTAACTTAAGTTTCAAGCTTAAAGCCTTGTACCTTGTCAACTTTCATGAAATGCGACATAAATTCATCCCACAAACCAAAATCATAGAAATTATATTTTAGTGATCTCCTGGTCAAAAGATAAAAAGTCAAACAAATGTTGAAAATTTTGTCCTCTTGTTTATTTAGTCTGTGGAATTTAGATTTGTTTATAGTTGAAGACGAAAATTTTAAAGGGAGAATTAATTGTCACTTAAAATGAAAATAAATACAGCTGAATAAGATAATGCAAATTGTATATAAGCTCAAATTGAGTATAAAATTTATTAAAAATCATCTACATAAAAGTGTTAACCAGAAAATCGTAATCTTAAAATTAGCCACACCAATTCAATATATTTTATATGACCTATCACCTCAAGAAGAAGTTTGTCGGCTTAAACTGGAATCACCCTGATGTACTTTTATATTTGTATAGATACATTCAAAATGCAGAAAGGTCAACTAAGCTTATGTGACCTCCTTCATGTAGGTAACCTTCTCCTTGTCTGCGATGGGAAGTGAAGATGCCACAATGTGTGCGTGCCTAAGTCAACGACTAAGCACATATATACAAAGACTATAACCTGGCTAAGATCAATTTCCTCATGGTGGTTAAATAATACACATTCCTAGAATCTTGCTGTACGCCTATTTTAGAAATTTCCCTAAGTGTGCTACACAGTACACACCAAACCAAACCAAACTGATCGAACCGACCGACCGATCGACCGATGACTTCCACAAGGCGGCGGGATTGAGGCGGAAGATGAAGAAGAAAGGAGAAGAAGAGTTACTTTTTCCAGAAAAGAATTCCCCATGAACGTGCCATAAATTTTCCGACCGGGACCCCGAAGATTCCCAGATGTGATTTTATTGTACCGCAAATGGGCGGAAGTTTATTCCATCACTAAAATAATACGAAAAATCTAATGCGAGTCACCATAATCGAAATATTGGTTTTGCACTTGCATCAGATCCGATCGGCTTCGTTGTTTGCTATGAGGAGGACGACGGACGATGATCCAGCAGCGCAGCGGTGGTGATGGTGGCATGGTATGGCATGGCGGCCTTTGGGAAGGCTTGTTTTGAGGCTTTCGGCATTCGTCGTGGTCAGGTGCGAAATAAATTCCTTTGGGATTTGTTGTTTGATTGTTGTTTTTTTTTTTCTGTTTTTTTATTGTTGTTGTTTTTGTCCCTGATGCATATGTGAATATGTGGGGTCGGTCGGGGACAACGATTGAAGTCGTGTTGGCGGCAAAATATGGAGGCTTATACATAGCAGAAAGGTTATGGTTATAACATGAAGAGTAAAAGAATTTCTTTTTCCGGCGACCGCGCTTACAAAGCAAGATCTTCATTTCGAGGCACAATTAAAATTATTCGCGATATGTGTGCGCATTGCGTGGAATTATTAAGAAACGAATGTTGGTTGACGACGCACGTTAGTTCTGGAAATATAGATAGAGCGTCTTTTCAGTTCTGGACATTTTTTGTATGGGATATACTGTCAATTTACAGAAATGGATTTCTATCAGATAGAGTAGGTATATATCTCTATATATGGAGTCTATTGTTTTGTGTAGTTTTATACTTTGATTGCCAGTAGTAGGTTCTTTACTTTAATAGGTTTGTTCAGACCTTAGAACATGGACATCAGATTTAAGTTTATAGAAAGTAAGTGTGTCAAATCTTCAATAGATTCCCAAGTATATAACTCATTATTTCAATTCAGTGAAATCAATATTAATGCAAAAAATCTGCGGAATCAGAACCATTTTTTTTTAGCAATTTTAGCTTAAAAATGTTGTTCTGAACATTTTATGATAAAAAGAGACTTTCCATACACCCAACCTTGCACCTACCCCAAATTCTATAGTGTGCCCAAGCAGGGTCGTTGCAGGGAGGCAGCAGGCCCCCCCATACATGCCTCACTGTTTATACGCCGTAATGCTGGGAGCTAGCACTGTACTAATTTTCTATGCCTCGAACAAAAAATTTACAAAAAATATTTGGGGCTTGGACCTTGGGTCCCACTTGGGTGAATGCAGGTTATTAATTATTATTAATTCTAGATTTTTGCATTCCAGTTTTTTTTTTTTAGATTTTTGTATAAATCATAACTTCTAAACACAGGAAGATTGCAACATTTTTTTTATTTTTAAAGGAAATTTCGAAGATTATAAAAATAGAGATTTTTTAAAAAAAAATTCTCTACAGGTTGTTTTTATATATCGTAGGCTGAAGTAAGATTTCTTAGAAATTTCCAAGAGGGAAAGGAATTAAAGTAAAACTTTAAAAACAGTTAAAATGTTACGAATTTTGTAAGAAAACAAAAAGTCTGCGGATATTTAATTGTGCACAGGGTATTTACATTTATATTTATTAATATTATAGGGTGTTCCAAAATAAAATTTTTCGCCACAGTGGATGCATAAAATTAACGAACCAATTTTGTATGTTTTCAGCAAGTATTCAAACAGTATTTTTTTTTTCATTTTGTGTCTCATCAACATATCTTATAAAACTATTTGAGTGACCAATTATATGTATAACAGTAGGGGAAAAAGTAAACGGACCAAAATTTTAATAAATATTTTTTTTTATATTTTTTTTTATATAATAGTTCCCGATTATCATAGGCTACTTAAAATCCCCTTTGCTGTATAGTCCAGCAAATCTTGAAGGTTCACTACTTAAGCTTCCATTAAAATATTATAGCTTAGAAACACGTAAACGTTATGGTTTCTTACAGATTTTCTGGAGCAGGCAAAAACATAATTATGTAATCCTTTACACCTTTTTGGTATTGATAAGGCAATAAAGAAATTAATCTCTTACTTTTCCAGGTTTCAAAAAACAAAAAGGATTAAGAACTATATAATTTTGTTTTGTCAACGTTCATCCCTAATTACATAAATACCTACTTTAGTTTCAGAAACTCTTTTAGTTTAGAAGGAATTTATTCAAAAAGGGCGTGAAAGTAGGAAGAGTACAAAAATTGAATGTTCAATATAACAATCAGTAGTTTGCTTACAAGATTGTAAGTTAGTTTTTTAACAATTTCCATTTAAATGGGGGCGTGGAAGTGAGAGGATTTTTTTTTCCTAGCGAAACAGCAACAAAACGTATTCTAAATGAAATAGGAAGAAAATAACATGTTTTTGGTTCTTTTGATAAAGGAAATAACTCAAACATTCCAAAAGTAAATTTGCTTTTAAGACCAAAATGTTAGCATCTTGAACATGCTTTTTTTACAAATTACGTTATCTCAAAACCTTACAAAAAGTTACAGCTAAAATCTTGCATATGATATAACAAAAAGTGAGGTTAAAATAACCTGCTAATATTTAAGCAGGATGTAGAGAGATTTTTTTGTAAAAAAAATATTTTTTTTTTTTATTAAAAATATTAATTTTATTTGTTGTGTATTTTATATTTTAATGTACTTATAAACATTAAAGAAAAGTATGATTTTTATTGAATATGTCATAATTGCAATAAAGAAAATAAATAAATTTTTTGTTTTCTTATTTTTCTTACTCCAGAACAAAATTTCCCAACATTGAAAAGCTTCATAAACCAAACAATAAAAAAAATTATTTTTTTGCTGTTTTTGAAGCTTTGTCTATATTTGTATTAAAAATAAAAAACAAACAAATTAAAAAAAACATCTTATTTTGCATTTTTGCCGCGATTTTTAGCTAATTGGAGCCATGGAAAATATATATTTCTATAAATCATAAAATTAAAAAAAAATCCAACAATGCCATAGAATTTATAAATAAATTGCGTATAAAAAAGTCTTATAAATTTACTCATAGTAATTCAGTTATAAAACTTATAAAATTAATCCCTATGTCCTAACATTTATTTCTTTTAGTATAAAAAGTGAAAATGTCTGGCTACTTATACCAACTAATATCATAATCGTATACAAAAATTCGCTTAAGACAGACATTATAAATTTTGTCAAACAAAAATTTTGATTGACAATAAAAAAAAAACATATTCCAAATTGACCCTACCCTCTCCTAATTTCTATATGCTTTCTTTATGCTTAAGCTGTCTGCTCTTGAGCGATAAGTCCAAAGACAACGCAATATTTATTCCATTATACAAAAAAAAAACTAGTATACACTAAAAAAAAACAAAACGGGCATTAAAAATCACAACAACTCCAAATTAGTCAAATATGAACTTAATGAATAATAAAAATTGAGCTTACCTAAGCTTATACATTTGAAACAACTTTAAAATATATACAAGTCAAACATATAGAAGAATTATATTAATCAAATAAAAAAAAAAAAAGAGAAACGTGTTTCAGATTAAATAAGTTAAATCGAGCACTCCCTGAAAAAAAATAAATAAAATACTAATATCCAATCTAAATTGCCTTAACAACATCTAAAGGCTTAACATATTTTTGTTTTGAATTAGATACTTTATAAATATTAATTATAAATAAAAAAAAATCTGTTTATAAAGATTATGGCAGTATTTTTATTACCGTAATCAACACTAATTAGTCGGGTTAAAGAAAGTTGTATTTAAAGTATTTTGTGGCCTCCTTGAAATTTCTATATTATAGTTTATATAAAGTTATTTTTTATAAGGTATTATAGTTGACAATGGGGAAAAGAAAACCAAATGAATTTGTGAAACCTAAAAAAAATATAAGAGGACAATTGAAGCTATTTCACTAATTATAATTGAATTCTTCTCTAAAACCTCTTAAAATAATTTTGTTTACGAACTTTCGAATTAAATAAAATTTCTAAGCTGTTTTTGTTATACTTTTTAATGAATTTACAAAAGCCAAAGATGTACATTGATATACATTATATGGAAACGAAAATTGCCATAAATAAAAGTATTACTCCAGAAATCCATGTTTAATAAAGTCAATTTGATAAAATCCCAAAATATTCATTTTCCCTAAGAAAATAATATGCAAGTTGGAAATTCAATCGAACTGAATCTAAATAAAATTAAATTAGTTCCAATTGATGTCACTATACTATTATAATTTTAATCCAATTCTTATCCTATATGTTGCCTATACCGAATGTTTGGAAAAAAACCTACTTAACTTCATCGGCGCCCTTTATAGTTTTTAAAATCAGTCGCAATATTATAAAGATGATGTAGCTTGAACTACAGGGAAGAAAAATTTCACGGTTTTCTTCTTTTTTTTCCTTTATAACAAAAAAAATAAAATATTCAAGATAAATATAATCAAAATGAATTTGACCATCAGACAATAATAACAAAACGTTTTTAACGCCCAATTGTGCTCGAATGAATAAATTTTCTAAGAATATTTTATTAGATTTTATTGTTTTGTTTTTTTTTTTTTTTTTTTCTCTAAATAAAAATTTGGGCGATGTTATCTTAAGATTTTATTTTATTTTTTTTTTTTTGGTAGAAATATGAACCGTGTGATATGAGGTAGATGTCATAAAATAATAAACACACCTGTCATATACATTTCAAATTGGATAATTTTAATAATAATTTTAAAAATTTTCTTAAAAGCCACCAAGTTAGATGGTTTTTTGTTCTCAAACCGCACTTGACTTAAAACAGTAGTGACCTAAATACATTTAATTCGTGGGAAATCTGAAACAGAGGCTTAAAATTGTAAAAGATAGAAATTCATATAGTTTTATAGTTCTTTAAATTACATATAAATGACATTAATATGGATAATTTGGGATATAATTGAGGATGAGTTGACTATGTGTAGATAAGGTATAGCATGCTGGCTTTAACCATATAACACATTTTGGATAATGCAATCTTAATTAACCGACAATAGATTTAACATTCTGGATGTGAGATTAGCTAATTTGATTAAATGACAGTATAGTTTAATGATGGGTTCAAAATGAATAAAGTATTGATTAGACTAAGACCGATCGACCTCCTGGTTAGCAGTTTATTTTTGAAAGTTATACAAATTTTAAAGCCTGAATTTCGTTTTGTAACCTAATACTAGCTATCTTAACAGTATTTTAAGTCATAATGAAATCTATTGAATTATCAATGCTTAACACAAGTATAACATAGTTTTTTCTAAATCTTTAGGAGGCATATCTTTTTTTATTTTTTTCTTAAAAGCTTGTATTAAACGATGTTTGTTTCGATACAATGAAAACAGAACAATATCGATCAGCAGTTATCTTTTAATTTTTGGATGGAAAAATTTGTGAAGAAATAAATGCTCAGTTGGATTCTGCCTAAAAAGATTCTTCACCAACAATGAAATCAAGATGCAAATTTTCGATGGCTTATGGCTAACAAAAAGTAGATGCGACTTTGAGTCAGCGATGCCAGAACGCCACGATTTATCCCTTTTTTGAGGGAATTTCACGTATAAAATAAGCTAAAAAAGAATTTTTTGAAACTCATAGTACCTAAAAAAAGGGATTTTACGCTATGCTCAATTTTATTTCCAAAATTCCTCATTTTACTAAGAAAACAAAATTTTATTCAAGAACTCATTCTAAATATCTGAATGCGTTCATACAAAAAAATTATCATTCTGGTAAAATTGATAATTGCAGCAGAATATTTGGAAAAGTATGCACTCTTTTTTTTGCACATATAATTAATTAAACTGTTCATTAAGAAAACTGTTGACATTGGTGACTGCCTGGCGACTGGACATACCTACGGACATACTGGACGACCCAAAAAGGGAGTTAAAATCCTTTGAACCCACTTGATAGGTATATATTGGTCGTCCAAGAGAACCCGTATTTTTCCTATGGAACGCTTAAAACTGAATAAACTGAATATTTTTGAAATCACTAAAGTGAGTCAAAAATCCACAACCAATTGGTGGGCCAGAAGTCCACAGGAAATTCTTGTGAACTTCTGGCCCACCAAGGTGGGTCAAAAATCCGCACTAGATTTGTGTACTTTTAACCCACTAGAGTGCTTCAAAAATCCTTATGGACTTTTGGCCTGTGGACTTATGACCTTGCGCCAGAAAAATAGGTAATTGGGTATCACTGGAAAACCAACTCCTAAAGTCTGGAATCACTGCTTTGAGTCATTTTCAAAACAGACTTATTAATACGCTCGAGGCCAACAATAAAATAATGGAGTTTTCAAGGCGAATCAGCCTCGGCGAAAATTGAAATCTGTGCCGTCGAATTGGTCAAATATATTGGTAAGAATTTTTTTTCTGTACATTAATAATGTAAGAAATAAATTTGAACAAAAATGTTTGTTTCATATTTTTTTTTCGAAATTTGGATTTCGAAAATTATTTTTTCAAAAACTTAAAATTTTAAGAAAAGAAGATTAGATCCATAAAATGAATTTTTGGCTTTGAAAAAAGGAATAATGGTATTGTAGGTGCTGCCGTTGTTTTTAATCATTTTTTTTATTTATTTATTTCACTTTTTTACCGTAATCATTTTCATGTATAAAATCATTTGTATAGGAACATCTTTTCTACTTGCGATATAAATATTATAGGTGGGTACAATATATGGCAACAAGCAAGTTATAACTTCGTAAAACAATCTCGAGAACTCGAAATTTTGATCAAACTTGATATTACGATGATAGTGAAGTCGAAAAATGTGGGTTTCTCAATTCTATTCGTCTGTCTGTCTGTTTGTGTGTGTCTGTCCTCTCAGAGCCTAAGTCAGTAATTTTTTTTAACTATGGCTGGGTATAAATTGTACCTCCCGTACATCCAATTTTATTATTTTCGATTTTCTCAAACGATTTTGATAAAATTTTGTATGAAGAATAATATTTCAAAAAGTTTTAATACCAAAATTTTCAATTTTTTTTTCTTGGATTTTCGAAAAAAGTTTAGAATTTTTTTTTTGTTGAGAACTTAATAATTCGAAAACGACTAGTTTAATTTTTATTAAACTTGGGACTTTGCAGTTTTTTAACATTATCTAGCAGATTTTAAATAAAAATTATTCTTATAACCAAAAATAATAGGTACCTCCCCCATATATACTTTATAATATTTTTTGAAAATCTTCTACAGCGTTAAGTAAGTTTTTGGCTCTTAGACTACATAAATCAGCTTAATACAAAATGAGGATGCAATCGAGAATTATCAATTTGTCATTACATTCTCAAATCAAGCCCTCATGTGGCTATTGAATCGCAACTTATAGTTGATATTTTAATTAAGCAATTTGTAAATTCTGCTAGTTCTTCGTAATTCAATCCCCCATCTCCACATATTGAGAAAACATCTCATGTATCCACGATATATGTATGTAGGTTTGAATTCACTCATATATACGCCACTGATTAAGCTATACTCTGCGATACTCGCAACTCTGGTAAAAGGCGAGCAACTATACACCAAGGACCTGGACACAAGGCAATAATTGATTTGTCTTCCATGTTGACAGAATAAATTTTCCACGCTGTCTACGCTGCTAGTCGTATAGTATAGGTATACCAATTGGGTGTCAGGATTAATGTTCCTAGAAATTGCAATCAGCAGCACTTCTTGAATTTGCAAACCTATTGTATGCCCGAGAAATCCTGTTCGGCATATGGCATTGTTGCAAAATCGGTTTATCTGCGGGTAACAACTGAGAACTACCTTGCAGATTGGTTGGGTTTTTCGTTGCGTGTCCTATAGTGGGCACTATGATTGCATACGAACAGCGGTGGCGGCGGTGTGGTGGCCAGGCCGACACTTACTAATTGCTGCTCTCTCTTTCTCTAGATTCTAGTCTTAGATGTCTGCACGCTTTCGAAATATTTAATTTGTTGTAATAAATGTATTATTGCGGTTGGGGGTGCCTCAGACTCAGACTCAGACTCAGACTCATTCTCACTTCTCAACAGAAAAGCTACTATAACTATATATGTATGGTGTGGATTTCACAAAGTGATTTACTCACAGTGGGAATTCTTCACAATATGCGGTTTGATGATGGCGATGTAATTTTAGCTGTGAATGCCTCCGGTTTAGTTAAATATTGAAGATCATTCCACTACAGCAGTGCAGCTATATTTACAGGTAAGTTTACAAAGAACACGAAAATGACAAAAAACTCATGTTTAACATATAGCGAGAGCGGAACACCTGTTAAAACGAAAAGGCACAGGTCACTGTCAACATCATTTCAGTTTCGATCCCACATTCACTTCAGGGGATAGTGTATATATGGTATGTGCTTAAGGTATGTAATTATCATCTCAACTCCATGGTTAAATGACATCGATTTGTGACCTTCTGATGGGGGCTCAATCGATTTTATAATAAGTACTTACAGAGTATTTCATGGATTTTCATGGATTTTCAATCTAAAAATTTTATCTTAATGGGTTGATCTTGTAAAAGCAAGCTTAAGATTGGTTTTGATAAAATCAAAATACCTGTTGTATATAAGATGTAGCATCGATTTTGTCATAGGATGCGTTTTTTTTTTTTTAATTTAAATTGTCACCTTGAAGGATTATCTTCTTAGATTTTATCTAAATTAAGAGACTTGTAGTCAATAGTCATTTAATGGAAACATTTATGAAGATGCAATTTCTATACCTATCGGTGGCGCTAAAAATATTATTTACATTTTTATTCATTCCTTGCGACAACCTTGATACTTTTCACAACATAAATAAAACGTCAAGAGATTATGGGTGGGCCGAATACAGCATAAGATGCAATGTGTAGGTTGGATCACAAATAAACTGATATACGTTGTTATAATTAAAATGATAGACCTCTACTGTATTTTGTGTTTGGGAATATACTATTTGACTTTTAAAGTGATAATTAAATAAAATACACTTAAAACACAAACTTAAAAAAGTATTAGAAAAAAAAGAAGTTATATGAATATTCATAAAATGTTTGAATTCTTTTCTTTCACAAAATTATAACTTTGCATAGCAATACACAAATTTAATATTTCAGTGTCATCTCATCTCACTTAGTCAAGCCAGTTTGAATCAACTCTTTCTTATGCCTTGTCATCCGATACGACCTTCAATTTAATTTTTAAACAAACAAAAGCCCCCCATAGTGTGGCATATAAAAATGTTCTTTCAATTAAAGCATCAAAACATCGCGCAAGATCTTAAATAAAATAGCTAACATGCATTGGTTTGAGGGACAGATATCCAGCTGTGCAATGTTTGCCAAATTTATTGTGTTTGCTGATTTTTTGTACAACTTTTTTTTGTTTTTATTTTCGTTTTCATTTATAAATTTTGTATATACAGATATTGAGATCCATAGATGCCCTTGTTCAATGTGAGTGAGTTCCTGTCGACATGAATAAAAAAAAAAAAACAAATTTTATCCTTCGGTCACCATCATCATGTGAATAAAAATGTTGTCTTAATCTAATCAAACAATTCAAAAATTCTCATATAATATTGATAAGGCATAAGAAACTCATATACATGCATGCATATTGAGTGGTGTGTATATTTTTAGCTTCACCTAATAATTTTAAATCATCACACGCAACCCAATTAACACCTGAAAGCAGTGAGGAGCGACCGAAAGAGAAACGTTGGTCCAAGTCTTGTTGCCTGGATGGACATTTATACACTGAACTTTGGATATATTGAACAAAACGTTCGCACTCCAATTAAAATTTGTTTCATCTTCTCACGAACACTGGGCATGTTATATGGCGTTCTCTTAAAGCTCTGTTGCCCTTTAACGTGCCAGAACCAGGTTTGATTTTAATTTTCACTCAGTTGGATTTTGTAATTTAAATAAAATTATGATATACATTATACATACATAATTAGATTAAATAGATTTTTTTTTACGATTTTTTAAGAAGATTATTTAGCCGATGTATTTACATCACTTCCAAATGCTTTTGAACACAATCACAGACCTTTTTTTCTGGAGAAATTTGCCAAGATTTGTAAGAATACAAAAATTGAGCTGAAACTTACACAATATATTTTTTGTTAAGATACCTAAATGTTTTTTTTTTTCAATAACATTGCAGATCGTAATTATAATAAAAAAAATAGTCTTGGACATTTTATCTATACAACGAACAATTCCTGAAAAAAACTTTTGGTGGTTTCTGACCCCCCGTAAAATTTTTAGTGGGCTTTTTTCATGGATAATATGACTAGACTAAAAATATACTTTTTAGATTTTAACTTGAAAAAAAAAAAATGGTTTCATGTGTTTTGGATATTTTTCTTGCGCAGTTTTTGTATTCTAAAACATTTGTCTGATCAGATTGATTAGGAAATATAATTAAATGGATATTACGTGTTGCTGGTGGGGCGTTTTGAAATCGTTTAAGTTTGAAAGACAGAAAAATATGTCTCAATATTTGTTAAGAAAACATCTAACAATCAATATTAAGGCCAGAAATAAAAGAGTTCTAGCAAAAACTTGTTTATAGATTGTATAGTTTTCAAAAGCTTATAGCTCTCCATGAATTGCTAACTCTTTTTCTGATAATTTGGGTTTTATTAGATAAGTGAACTTAAAAAAATAAATTGACTGTTAGAACTTACGGCCCAGAGTTAAATAACTAAAGAACCCCTGATTTTCCGAGAGCTGTCGTGCCACCAACTCATTTTTTTAATTACGTCACGATAATTTAACGTTAAAATTATATGTGACAAAAAATAACATAAATTTATAAGTCCATCTTATCTTAAATCTAAAATTCCACATTACCTATACGTGTTTCTAAGGAATTTATATTTCTTAATTTTTAACCGCAGACAATTCCAAATGCGTGGTGTATAATTTTGTGTTTGTTTGTTTATTTATTTATTCAATCTGCTCTCAATCAAATCGTTGTTATCATACTAATAACCAAATCATCTGAATAGTTTAGAGCACTATATACACACCACACATACGAGAAGGTATGTATATATCTATATAGAAAATTAATTCTCTGTTAATTAAGGCTACTTTACTTGCCCACATTAACTGCATCTTAATAGGCTAATCTCATGCTAAGGGGTCTTCTGGTCTTGATATCTCACATCAATTACCTGGGTAATCATGTGGCGCCCATCACTAACTATACCAACAGAGTAGACATCTGCTCATCGTCTGCCTCAATTAGATGTCAACTTGTCTGTCTGACAAGATCAGCGCAGTCTGCATCCCAACCAACCAACTAACCAACCATCATCATATTCATATGCGAGCGCGATCATTAATTCAGGTGTAAATGAATGATTTGTAGCAACGATGGAGAAATTAAAACGCTGCTTAATTAAAACAGTACCAGCATCAGCATTAGCAGCAGAAGAAGAAGAAAAAGAAGAACTCACTGGTTTATAGTTCCCTGGTGGTTGTTGATTTGTCAACATCCTTATACCTTATACAGAGAAAAGTTTCTAAAGCAATCTATAAAATTGCACTCGTTTAGAAAAAAAAAAAAAAACTGAAAAAGAAAGAGAACAAAAAACACTGCGCGGTCCAAGTCCCAGGATCGCTGATATACTTAGAGAGTCATATTCTTAAATGTATCACATAACCATGATCAGAGTCCACACCGTAGAATCACAGCATGGTGATAATCAAAGGACCAAGCTTGAACCATAAGAACAAGATTGTTCATATAAGATCGGTAGTCTTGTGTCAGAGTCATCGTGTCATCATCGCCACTAATCCGGTATAACATCGGATGTTTGGATTCCAATACGACACCGTATGCGGCAATGGGCATGGAAGACAAGGAGAAGATCTGCAGGAGCAGCTTATAGCATTGAGCGCAGGCCTCACGCGTGCAGTAGTCGTATAGTGCAGCGCTCAGCATGACGATGTTCGAGCATATTGGGTATCATAACATAATCTGATTAAAAATATGAGAATATAAGATTTGTGAGAAATGGTTCATCTCGGGGTGAAATATGTTTATGGTTTTAATTTTAATTGGTCAGGACATGGGTGCAGAACCAAACCATACAAAACAAATATGGTCATTCTGATCTTGATTTTACAGCATGTGGGTACGAATATACGCGATGTTGCGGAATCTGTAGAGTTGTATATATAAATGGTTGCTTATGTAAGAAATTTCTATACACTCCATGTGAGAATAGTTCTTTTTTCATTATTAATCTTTTATTAAGAGTAACTACATATGACTCATTGGTGATGGAAGCGTTACATTGATAAAAGAATTATTAAAAAAAAGTCAAAATGATAGAAATACAATCATTCTTAACAGCGCACCAAAGTGCCCTAAAAAATTAAAATAAAAACCCATTAAAAATAGTCGTAAGTGCACCTTGAAGTTTTAGAAAGCATATTCCCACTTGGATGATTTTTTGTCCATGTCCAATTCTCCATATTTTGCTTCTCAAAATTATAAACTTTACTTTAGTACAGAAAATGCATTAATTAGTTTTTTGTTCGTTTAGAAAAAAAAGCTAAAAATTGAGATATCGATATATTGATTGAAATCCAAATTAAATTTTATTTTAATAAATTTTGAGGTTTTGTTAATGAAGCGAAAAAGGATTCAAGATGCTCTAACATGGTGTACCTGCGTGACTTTGTTGATGGCAAAAATCATATCTTTTGAACGCCTAAAGAAATCACTACAATTTTTTTTTTGCTTTTAAAGAAAATTTCCAATACTATAAAAATTGTGATTTTTACGAAAATTGCATCACAGGGTGTTTTTAAATCTTATACTGAAGTAAGATTTTCTAAGAAAAAAAAAATTAACGAGGAAAGGAATAAAAGAAAAAGTTTGAAAACAGTTAAAGTTTCACAGGGTGTTCCAAAATAAAAAATTTCCAATGTTCCAAAACTAAAATTATTTAGATTTTTAGCATTAAACATTTTTGTCTGTGGCTCATTGACATATCTTATAAGCTATTTAAATAACCAATTTTATGTAAAACAGTGTAGGGAAAAATTAAGCGGACCATCAATTTAGTAAATAATTTTTTTTGTAGTATTTCCCAATTATCTAGGCATTTAAAATCCTCGTTGCTGTATGGTCCACTAAATATTGAAGATTGATGAAGTGGCTTGTATTTTAGCTTCCATTAAAACATTATTGCTTGGAAACACGTCAAAGTTATGGCTTTTTTAAAAAATTTCTCATCAATATGTATTTTTCCTATATGAAAGACCCATAAATATCCAAAAACAAGGCTAGTGCAGTCGCATCATTTATTGGTTCCCTTTGAGATGTAGGTTAATACTCTCTTTTATCCGTTGTACTCGTAATGGGTTTGCAATCATACCTGCCACCCAATGTACATTTTTGCATAAACTCTTTTTTTAGGGAAGCAATTAGAACTTAATTGGATTATAAAATAATAATCCCTAGTTAAAAATTTCTTTCAGTTTTTTTTATGAAATTTTAATTTACTAACAAATAAAACAACCACGTAACATTGAAGAAAAGAAAAATTTTAATTGAATATGTCATAATTGCAATAAAGGAATTTAATAAATTTATTTTTATGTTATTTTTTTACTCTAGAAAAAACTGCTAAATTTTGAAAAGCAATTAAAAAAAATTATTTTGTTTGCTGTTTTTAAAGTTCTGTCTATATTTCTATTTTCTATTATAGAAAAAAAAAACAGAAAAATATAGGTTTTATATTTTTGCCACGACTTTTAGCTTTTTGGACCACAATGTGCCGCCCGCCGCACAGTGGCCCGTTTATATAAATCTAGTGACAATAATCATTCTTCAGGTGAGTCTATATGTGGTTCTATAATGATTATTGAATTAAAAATGTTTGGGCTATTTGAATTAAAACAAAATTGTTTGGATAAATAATATATAATTTAGCTTGTATAGAGCTGCAGTCAAAGTAGAAAAATTTGTATGGTTACAAAAAAAAAATCTGAAGGGGGTGCGTGAAAAACTTGTGTCTTTTTTTTGTTTAACTTGATATAGGTACGTATTTGTTAATTATTAAAATAAAAAATGAAATTTTTTTTTCATTCAATGTTTTTTGAAACACCAAATTTGGGCACACTTTTTCAAAATCGAGTTACAAAAAAATGCCGCAAATTCCCGCCTTTAAATTAATGGGAAAAAAATTCTTATATATGTTTTTGTTCACATTATCCCAAAAATGCAGCTGGATAAAGTTGCATAAAGTTGTGCTAGAGAGTTATTTTGAAGAAGTCAGTTCAATTTTTTTTTTTTTAAATGTTGACTTTTATTTCCAAAACTGTTCACAAAAAATTTGATTTAAAAACAGAATTAATGGATGGAATTTTGGATTTAAAAAAAGCTATAACATGACATTGTAAGTGCTGCCGTTTACTTTCAATATTTTTCTTCCTAATTCTAATTAATTTTTTATAAAATTGCCCCTACCGCCTAAACGGGAGAAAATAGTTTCCCCCTCCTATACGATTTTTTTCTTGTCTCAACCTAACCGAAACACTCTATAGCCTTTTTATTGTATCTGATCCAAAACACCCTGTATATTTTTGGTTTTGTATTCAATCACTTTTGATTTTTTTCCACTATTTGACTTTTAATTTACCAATAAAATATTTTTTTAGTACACTCTTTTGCATATGTCAAAAAATTAAAATATACACTTATTAAACAAAAAATAAAAATAATATTTAAAAAAATGGTTTATTTTGATTTTTCCCACTGTTACACTCAAATAAGTTTCAAAACACTCTGCTATTACTCTAAATCTAGACTTCAGACCATTGTAAAGTGAAATACAAACTATCTCTATCGCTTTAAGTAAAAATTATTTTTTCATCAGAAAATTATGAAACACTCTGTATAGATATTTTTTGAAACTCACCAGCTTGATAACCTTAAAAATTTCCTTCAAGTTGAAAAAAAAATTGTTACAATATCATTATTCTTTTTAGAGTTATGATTTTAGCAACAAAAAAAGTCGAAACGGGCAACTGTGCGCCCCATTCGAAATTCGATCCTTCTGAACTGAATGGGCCGTATATTCATAGTAATTTTTAAACTGTTACTAAATTAATAGTAGGTTTATTTTAATTCTACGACTTTTATTTAATTTTTTTAAAGGTTTGTCATTCCAATATTTTAAAGCCAGTAATTCAATAAACCTTTAATTTGATAAATAAACAATGAAATTTGTTAATGTCAATTATCTAACAGATCTTAAACTGCGCCAATTAGTTAACAATTTTTTACAGAATTTCCAAAAGTCGTCACTCAGATTTACGAGAACTGTCGGCATTATGATTAAAATTCCTATAGCTAAAGACAAAAACAAAATACATATTCATAAATTTTGTACACCACATGCAGGCTTAAAATGTTTTATTAAATTTATTTCTGCAAACAAAAATAAAAACACATCAAAAATAATTTCCACCAATAAAAAAAAAATGAAAGAAATCAAATGAAATTGAATCACATTTTACTTTAAATGAAATCGTATCTCTTTTGTCCAAGGAATCATCGTCTTTATTGTTGCGCACTCAGTATGAGACTGAAATCACAGCAGGATAACATTTTTACGATGACAAATACGCGTTTATTACACTACGAATGACGGACGATTATTTTATAAGTTTATTGCATAAACCGCGAACAAAAAAAAAAGTATTTCTCGTCGCGGGAAACAAGCAAAACAAAAAAGGAAGATGAGGCCATTTTTAATTGGAGCATATCCCATAGAACACTCACACTTATGTACGTTTATACGAGTATTTTATGTAAACGATTTATAACAGTTATAAATAAATTTTACTTCTTCTCTCATCATAATATAAATTTGACCCTTGTCTTATCATCGATCTCAAAACATTTCAAAGGTCAACGTACTTCATCACGACCACGACGATATGACGAGGACAATATTCACATCAGCGATCTCATTTTACGCGTTCTTAATTAGTAAACGCAAACCTTTTTTTGAATATAAGATTCTCCCCAGTTAAAAAGTTATCTTGTGGCATCATCATTTGTATCTGCGTTAATTAAATTCTGTGAAATGACTCTCTCATTCTCGGATAATATGGTTTGGGGTTGTAGTCATTTAAATTAAGGCAACCCATTCAAGCGCCAAACAAAACCAATAAATTATTTTGGCTTGTTTAATGTTGACCATCATGCGAAAATTTTAAACCAGCAGATGGTAGCTTGCGCTTTTGGACCAATTAGTATCTATATCACCGAAAAGGCCAAAGCAAAAAAATAAAATAAATAAAACACTATAGGATCATTAGTGCTAACTTAACATGTCCACAACCATGTTTGAATATATATAGTGTCCATTTGTCATTGGTGGCTATAAATTCTCAGAGCTTAGAGTTAGGTAGCCTTTGGCGATTTTGTCAAACTTGTAGGCAAAGTAGGTGCGCATAAAATTATAGTTATGTTTGGTTTTTTTCTAATATTTTTTTATGCAAAATGTATTTTTTTAAAGTATGAATAAATTATTTCACCGATGAATGAAGTTTTTATGAATATATGGTAGGGTGATTTCAGTTTAGTCGAATTAGACGAAACCAAAAAAAAAAATCTTGACACAGACGACAGTTCGTTTCCCATTTTGGCTATAAAATATGTTTGGGTTATTTAAATAACGGTCTTAAATATTATAAAAAAGGAAACTCTATTTTTCGGCTGCGGTTTCAAGGCTGTGAAATAGATCTATCTTTTTTGTCTCGTTATTTAGTATTTAGTATTTTATTTATTATACATTATAAAGTTTAAACTAAAATCTTGAAATGGAATCAGTTTAAAATTTACATTTAGGTTCCTATCTTACTGCTTTTAAAAACCGATAGAAAAAAACATACATATTTGTATTTTTCTTGAAAGCTGCTTCCAAGATTTTCATACAAAAAATGTTTGTGAGCTGAAATAAGTATGACAAACCTCCTAAATAAATGCATATTAATCTTACGGAAAGTTCGCTGTTGCCAGGTTGGGGGTTTTTTCAAACAAAATGGTGAGAAAAATCAGTTTGGTGGGAATATTTGTGGGAAAAAGTTCTTGGTGCAAATAATATTTTTACCATACCATAACCATTTAAAGTATACCTACCTACCTATGTATATTCCTCAAATATTGTTTTCTTTCCTTACATTTATAACTAAAAAAAAATATTTGGCCTCACATCAATGACATAGAAACCTATCAAACAAGCAGAGAGGAAGACAACCTAAGGCTGTCCTCAGAGAGGCGCTGTCAGTGACTATAATTAGAGCTGTGTGTTTTGTTTTCTTCGGGAAATTTGTTATTAAAGAAGAAGTGCTAGGAACACACTTACAATTTTCATGCGTTGTATGTTATTAAGTACCTTTTTATCTTTTAGTATTTAATACTCTTATCAATTTTTAGTCACCCACTAAAAAGGAGATGGTTGTATTTCTTTTACTTTTTGTACTTTTTGAGAAGATTAAAAACTACGAAAACTTTGGTTTATTCATGACAAATTTGACGTAAGACGAACTCAAAATGTGTCATTTTAACACTCTTATTAAAACCGTCTGGCAGATCTGACGTTGCTAAAACTGTGCCAGACAAAATTTTGTAACTTAAAGAAAAACAGAATATTAAAGGATATACATTACAGTGGCGTAGCACGGCAGGGGCAAGAAGGACACAGGCCCCGGGCGGCACTTTGCTTGGGGGAGGCAATTTTCCCAAATATGGGGGCGGCGAATTTTTTAGATCTACAAATTTTTTCAAAATTTCCTTAGTCAAACCAAAATATAAAAGTAAATGAACTGTTTTATTATATTTTGCAACTATAATTCTGAATGTCTGAATCTGAATTCTATTCAGTTAAGAAACGAATAGAATTTATGTGATGTGTTTTAAAATAATTTTTTTATTAAAAATATGGTGTTTGAAAACTTTTAATTAATTTTGAAACCTACTCGGGAAATTTTTGATTCAGTTCACTTTTTTTACAAGTCTGCTCCGAAATTTTAGTACTGCGGTTCAAATCTTGCTCGTAAGTCGTGAGAGTGAGACTATGAAAAAAATAAAAACATGTGGTTTGTTTGGACTGCTTCGATGTGAGTTGGCTCATATAAGCTCACTTTTATCACCAAAAAATTTAGTTTGCAATAAATTTAGTAATTATTCTAAAGTAACTGACAATTTCTGAAGTTATTGCTCGGTTAATTGTGTCATTTATCCGCTTGGGGATGAGGCAATAGTAGAGTGTGCCAAATTTTATTTACAATTCTCAAATTTGCAGGTTAGTTTGTTCTTTGCTTTAGAATGTTTAGTTTTTACATTTACTGCCTATTTTTCACAGAGGGTGTAAGTTAGGTTTAAGTGAATAAAGTCAATTTTTTCGTATATTCATGTTAACTCTCGCATACAAAAATCTAAAATGTCAAATAGCATTTTCGCACATTTTTACAAAATTTTTATTACTGGTACTCAAAAAAAAATTTATCAAAAATTTTTCTGAAAAATGTTAAAATAGGTGATACAGTTTTGCTTAGTAATAAATTTTTTTTATAAAAAAATTAGCTAGCTGGTGGTAAATTTATCACTTTTAATGAACACTAAAAAACAAGCGAACAGTTTTTAAAAGATAAAACTAGTGTTGAATACTTCAATTGTACTTCCAGTAAAAAAAAAAAACTAAATTATAACAAGGTAAGTTGTTTCACTTGATTTTTTTTAAACAAAAAAAAATAGAGGCATCAGAAAAAAGTTGCTTTAGGGGCGGCAAAAAATGACTATGCCCCCGGTGGCAAAAACCTACGCTACGCCACTGATACATTATGCAGTATGTTTTGGAAAGATGCGACATGAGAAGAAAAAATATAGAAGGAGGGGGTCTATTTCCTTTTTTTGAGGCAGGGGGGGGGGAATTTTCTGAAAAAAGGACTTAAAATGGATAAAAAAATCATTTCAAGCGTCATTTTTAATTTTTTTTTAAACCAGAAATTCATTTTTCAATTCTGTTTCTAAATCAAGTTGCTTTACTGAATATTTTTGGAAAAATTAATTTTCAAACTCAAAATTTGAAAATTTTTTTTTCTAATATTTTTTCAAAATCTAACGTTATTAAGTACTATCTATTTAATATTATAATAATATATTTATAAGCTCTAAAAACTAGATGGTTAAATGTCTTCTATAGTTTTTGAGCAAATCGAGACCTGTGAATTCATATTGGTAACAGTTTATTTAGAATGAAATGAAAAAGAAGCCAAGACTGTTGAAATAAAAGTGACGCATACTGAAAAACGCAACGTATCCCACCAGCGAGACTTTCAAAATTTAACTAGACTTAGTAAGGAGTACAAAATTTAAAAAAATAACGAGTGTTGAAATAATTTTTTTTGTCGACGTTGTTAGGTCTCGTAAAGTAAAAAATGTGATTGGAACTTCTTAAAACGCTTAATTTTTGTGTCCATTGAAAAATTAAAAACTATAATTTAAGTGAAACAATTAATCATCAAAATTAAGACAAAGATTTTTTCCCTTCCCAAAAAAAAAACACACTTCGAACACTGGGTGACACTCCTATATAGAAACTTAAAATTAAAGTCGCAGAAATTCTTTGAAGAGCATAGTGAGTAGGAGTACTATTATACGTGTTAATTTTGTTTCTCAAAGCAAAGATTTATAGGTAAAATATTTGTTACGCCTATAAATGTATCAGAAACATAAAAATCCTCCAAATGAATTTATTAGTGGCAGTTTAAATATCAGTTTTAACGAATTGCTTCTCAACGCATTAAGTGGCACTGAACTAGTTAAAATGCTCAACTATGTTTAAATTAATGGCATTCTTCTATATACAATTCCACTATCCACAGTATAGGTCTATCTCAGATCTCTATTTTTATTTTTTTTAATTTTTTGGACTCTTTAACTAGCCAAATCCACGCCATATACAAAATGCTTCCTTCTTCAGAAGCTAGCTACACATTCTCAATGTCATTTTACTCCATCACCATCATTTGCAGCAATCATCCATCTTCTCAGCTTCTGAAGTAGCTGACGAAGTTGGCTTAGGCTTCATATGATGGCTGATGCAGATTTGTAACCATTAAAAATTTTATGTAAATTAGTCCAAGGGATGCCTGCAAACGGGCGGTTGTGGTGGAGCGCGGCGCGCAGCGTGACCACAAACATTATAACGATAATCAACTCTGTAGAGCATTCCGCACTAAAGCTGAGACTGCGGATCATGATCATATCTATCTCTAAGGCACCTGAGACAAGAGAGAGAGCTCTATCAAACACATCAGTCGACTTAGAAAAATGTTGCCGATAGCAAAATGGGTATATTCAGAATTTATGAGCTCACTCTGGTTGTCTAGTATAAATACCTATACCTATATGAAAAGATTACTAGAAGGTTCCTTTTTTGGACGGTATGGCATGAAGTGTGAAGGGTCCAATATATATACTCCCGTATATCGTCGTATTATATGCGAGAGGTGTTCCTAATTACAGAATTATTTCTTTTTGTATATTAAAAATTTTTCGTTAGAGATGTTCGGGGCCGTTGGGCTGTCAAAAATCCGCGTCTGTTTTAAGATAAAAAGCGTTTAATGACCACAGAGAGTGGGCTAACGATCGCAAAATTTAGCCCCGAGCATTTTGTCTGGCTAAACCAGAAGTAAGGTACTAATTGTTAATGGTTTTTGACGGCTGCTGGTTGATGCTTAAGATGCCTGATGATGTTGATGGGTTAGGTACTCTGGTTGCTGGTATAGCTGGGTGCCATGAAAAATGTCTAATGGAAGTGCCATTTTATGGTTTAAACAAAATTTTTGTGATCGAACAGAAACCATAATAGAAATTTAGAGCGTTAAAGGAGCAAAGTTTTTTTGTTAAAAATAAATTGATTGTACGCGGGCGCGATAATGATCTTGATGGTGATGGTGATGATAATGATGCTGTTGAACTTTTGCTGATGCTACTAAGCAGTAGCGAATATCTATATCAGCGCGAGTTACTGACAGGTTGAAGGGTCATCTTTCACGTCGTTGTTTTATGGGTGTGCATTAGTTAGGTATAGATCAATTTAAAAAATAATGTTTTTGTTTAGCGCAATTGGTGGGTGGGGGCATGAAATTGTGTTTTTAATCGGTTTGAAGGACGGTCGCGGTGGCGAGATACCTAATATTAGAAAATGGAACTATTGTTTGAAATATATTTAAAAAAAAGTGTGCGTACTTATGTACACGCGCTAGAAGTAAAACTTCTTTCACGACAACAGGGCAAGTATTTTTCAAGTCCTACCACTCAGAGCACCCGATTTGAAACTCAGAACCGTTGCAAAATCGTGACGCTGAATTTTGTAATTCGTGACGGGAATTTGTATGTCGGTTTGACATGTCACTGACAGCTCCATAGAAAAATTTTTCACCCCCATGCCGCAAAAGAAGTTTTTCTTCAACAACACCCAATGAGCGAGAGACACAATAGATTGCAGAATATTTCCATGCAAAACCAATAAACCTACAACTATACATAATTTATGCTTCCTCGCATTAAATCGACCAATGGCCGAAAATCTAACACAACAGAAAAAAATCCTCAGAAATAAAATTCTTCCCACAAAAAACCCTTACTCGAATTCACTAACCATCTTAACGAATATATTAAATGCACGAACCATTGCATTTAACGAAAATATAATATCGTGACGGTGAATTTTGTAATTCGTGACGGGAATTTGTATGTCGGCTTGACATGTCACTGACAGCTCCATAGAAAAATTTTTTACCCCCATGCCGCAAAAGAAGTTTTACTTCAATACTTCAAAAAAAAAATATGCAAATTTGCATAGTCCACGACTTTCGATGGTAACTTTTTGAGACATTACAAAACATTATTTGCAGTTTTTTTTTATATACTATATATGTTTATTGAAACCAGAGTTGTAAAGACTGCAGTCTTTTTGGTACTTCAGTTTCAGTTAATTAAATAAAAATACTAATTTTCTTAAGTTTTTTAACTTACAAAAAGAATTTAACTCTATTATACGGCAGTAATTGCAGTGAGTATAACTTATATTCTGAATATGCAGTCAAAAAAAGCAGTTAATTGACGACTAAAAAATTACTTGCAGTACTTTTTAACTGGTTTTATTTCATTTATTCATTTGAAAGTCTTTATAGTAATACTCTGGTTTTCTTTTAAGTCAATAAGTTTTTTAACTGCAGTTTATTAACTGTAAATAATTAATTTTAAATAAATATTTATTTAAATTAATTTAAGTCTTTTAACTTGTTAAATCTAACATAGGTTATATTATAATATCTGTTTATTAGTAGAATTATGTATTACTTTAGTGAAAAAAAACTTAAAATAAGTTAAAAGACTTACAGTTAATTAACTGCATTTAAAAGACTTATTCACTAAAAACGAAACTATGGGCCGGACTAAAGACTTTTAGTCAATTAAAAACTTTTGTTAACTGCACATTCAGAATGTAAGTACTGTCTGCTGACTGTTTATTTGTGCGGTTAAAGTATCCAAACACAGTATTAACTTGCATTCAATTATTAAGTTAATTAACTGCAACTTTAATTACTTCATTAAAAAAGTACTGCATTCTTTTACAGCAGCTCTGCTATGAAACCATTAGAGCAAAGTTACATTCGTACTAAAGTATTGTCAAGATGAGCTAGCTAATTCTTTTGATTTTTAAAAAGTGTTTCTTTATTTTTGATTGTTGAATGATATTTGAGATTAAAAAAAAATTGTTTATTGTTTTCCCATCTTGTCTGAATTATATGCAATTATCATCTTTTGGTTCTGCTTATACAATATACCTACCAATGCCAATTTGGATAATTTTTTTAAAACTAAATTAGCAAACTAGAAACAAATTGGCCAAACACATTGAAGCCAAATATGGATTTTCATGTTTAAGTTCATTTTTCTTTTAAAAATTTGCCTTCTTTTAAAAATTCTTTACAAACAATTTGATCATTTAAGGTATATAGTCTTTGACAAAAATTAAAAGTACCTTTTGTAACAGACAAAAATTGTAATAGATATTCATCGTTTGAAAGTAAATTTGTCGCATAAACCAGAAAAACAAAAGTGGGAAAAAAGTTTCAACTTCAAGTCTCTTTTTGTATGGGTAGCTTTTTTATGAAATTTTATTTAATTATGTTGGTAATAAAAAAATTACATCTCCAAAAAAATATTAGCTTTCACACACGAGTGGTAAAAAGGTGAAAGCCACATATATAGCGTCCGTATGCAGTTAGGGGTATACTAAATTCTATATTATAACCTTGGTTATCAGTACAAAAAATATTAAATCGAGTATTTTTTGATTTTTTTACAAAATCTTAACTCTCATGTCAATTTATTAAAACATAGTCTTTTACCTATAGGTACCTATAAGTAAAAGTGTTAAAAAAGGGACGTACCGGCATGAAGTTCATCAAATTTTCATAGTCCTGTATTTTGTAAGAGTAAAATTGGGAAACATATATCCTCTAACTGCGTTTGAAGCAAAATATGACTTAAATCAATTTGTTTAACTAGGATAACTTCAGAATGACCAAAGAGTGGTATCTTAATCATTTTTTAAATTTTAAACTGCTTTCATAATATAATAATTAATGCAGTAGAGGGTTAAGTTCCAATAATATATCTTATATAAAGATATCCCCAATTTAGCTTTTTTTTTTGTAATTTTTGTAGGCTAGAGGCTTTAGACACGCATGCAACTTATTTCCTTGACAACAATTATTTTTGGTGTTCCAAGATTCGATCTTGCCTTTCTTTCGTCAATGAAGAGAGATAGTAAAATAGGCTCCAAAATTACTAGCTTTACGAACTCTATGTTTATTAATTTAGCGATTCAATTTATTAATTTTGTTTAATCCAATTCACAAATAAAAACACATTCATCATGCAATTTATAAAGTGTCTGTAAACAATATTTTATAATATATTTGATTTGAACTACAATATTATGGGAAATATAATATTCCCTTCGATCTATAGCCATCGCTAGTGTCATAAAAAAAATTATATATCTCCTACACTTCTCCTTTGGGATGTCCTGATGCAAGATACACATCAATTTTTATTTTGTTTTTCTTATTTTTTTTTTGAAATATCTTCTGACCGACGACGATCTACCGGCGCACGACATCCAACGACACCAGCGCCTATCTGTATATAGCTGGTATATGGTATATGAGAGATAAACCTAATCTTTCAATTAAAGACAATTTGTCATTATGGTGCCTTCAAGTTTTCTTGTTTCATTAAATCCAATTCCATAGTCCATTTATAGGCGTTGAATTACAAGCACCAGCTAATCGAACCGATTTGTCATGTAAGCCTATACAATCGAGGCAATCAACACTTATTGTATTCTCTTGGATGAAACACTCGACAAAATAGTTTTAACTTCAATATATGGCCTTTATGGATATACATATACAGTAAAGATATGTATTTGTATGAATCCAAGTGGACATCATGCGTTCCAAAGCCATACAACACAAAAACGACAACAAAAAATTCCATAGTATATAAGGCATTGAAATGTCGGAAATATGCTCGTGCGACAATATTTCCATAATGACAAAAAAAAATATACAAAATGTAAGCCCTGAACCAGGTGTCGAACTATTATATATATTTTGGGACTGTGTGTGCCATATATTGTTATAATTTTATTTTTATGGGATATAAGTCAGCTATCAAGTTTCAATGATAAGTGGCTAATTTATATTGGGTTAATAGGAACCGCGTTGGCCGTGGAATTAGAATTAAAATGGTTTTCATATTTTTTTTTTTTTTTTTAAGAATAGATTTTGAACAAATTGAAATTTTGGCTTTGTTTTATGAAAAGGCTAAAATTTATGACACAATGGATTGGTCAATCAATCATTTTATGAAGTGATCAAAAGATCATCGAATCGGGTTACATTTAATTTCTTTTTGAATGAAAAAGAGAAGACAATGCAGATGACAGTTACAATGCGATCAACTCAACAAAGAATTTAATAATTAAAATACATTTTTAGGAAGATATCAGTTGCAACGTAAATCAACAAATATTTTAGGAAAGAGAATTAGTAAAAAATTAGAACTGGAGTATTTCATCGAACATGCGGCAGAAAAAAAACATTGTCTTAAACTTTCAATACCAATTTACAGTTATTCAGAAATGTCATTATATTTTCGTTAAATTTATAAGAACTTTATTTTTGTTCCTAAATATATCTTGTATATATTTATTATGTACTATACCCCCTCCGCCTCCTATGATTGGAATGAAATTGGCATCATTACTTTGCCTATAAACTGTAATCAACCCATGTTTATAAAACTCTCATCTCTCATGTTACCAAAAAACCACAATTGGGTAACCTAACAAAATTCCTCTCCTTGCAACAGAGAAAAATAACGAACCCAAATGATTAATCTTGATATCCACATTGTGACATTAAAATTGATTCTAAATTTTGTATATTTTGATAGTTTGTGATTAATAAATGTCAACTGAGATCTGCAGTGAGAATGTTTATAATAATGTAAGTTAACACCTTTTCAATTGGGTGTGTTTCTTAATCACAAATCACGAAGTAGAACATCATCAAATATATACGTATAAAGTGTGATCCAGACAGGCGCACACGAGTGGGAGTCTGCAACACAATATCGCTTCTTTTTTTTTAAGTCAACACTTTGTTCATCCAACCTTCGTCGCCGTAGTCATCGTTTGGTATACCTATATGTATATGTATAAGCTATATACGCTCCAGCTGGAACGGAACAAAATCTTGTGTATAGCTGATAACGTGAACTAGCAATGTACTTCGAGTGTTACACTTAAAAGGGTCATTTGTTAGCTCCATGTTTGTTTGTAAGCCCCCAAGACCGCGAAGTCGAGATGAGGGCATTGTTGTTGTTTTGATCTCTAAACTCACACGTATATATTCACAGATCCCGCGCGATCCCGACTGACGACCGACGATGATGATGGTGCGATGGCGATGAGGAGGAGGATATCCTCTCTCTTTGTAAAGTAATTACTTGCTTTTGCTCATTTAGAAACTAGCGATAAGGTATCAGTGACACGAATGACATGACATTTAGAAAACATTCGATTTCGAAAAGGAAATCTAAAATAAAACAAAAAAAAAAATAAAAACATGTACACGATCCTAAGTGGTTTATTGGTTGGTGCGTTTATAATATGTGTGTGGTGCTCTTTGGATTGGTCATTTTGATAAATGAAGTGTTGGGTAAATGGCGACACACCAAATGTGAACATCGTGGGTACAATATTGTTATTTTGTTTTGTTTTTAAATATCACTTATGGGCTTCTATTTGAAGGTGTTGAATTTGGATATACTCTAAGTTGGAGGAAAAAAGGTATATATGTATATATGAATGAATAGTTCTTGTTTGGTTATGTGGCAGTGGTAATAATAATTTGACACTACAAAATTTGACATTTCATTAATAATGATGGGTAAATTGGTGATAAGGATACAGAACTATATGTATGTGAACATTTTTTTTTCGATCACTTGTTGTTTTTTTTTTTTTAAGGATCATGCTAATGCAAATAGGATTATTATATGATAGCGTTAGATATATTGATTTTTTTTTTAATATAACATTCAAATGTCCTTTTGGAATTCAAAGTACCTACATAACAAGTCCATGTTCATTTAAACAAAATATAACGAGGCAAAATTAAAATAAAAGTATAGAAAATCACCCCTAGAAAAATGTTTGCTCAACATTTTGGCGTTTAAAATTTTCCAATATCATTGATACTTATCGAGGTCTGCTATCCTAAAAGAAAAAAAAAAAAACTTCCGTCGCAGCGATATTCAGCTTCATCGATGTTTAATTTTAAGCGTTAAATGCATTAACTTTTTTTTTATAGATTCATTTAAAAATACGATATAATAAATAAAAATCATAAAATCATTAAATCATAAAATAAACAAAAGAGCTGACATAAAAACTTTTTTTTGGCATATTAGCTATTTTGTAGAAATTAGAATGTTATTTAATTTCTGAAATACATTCTAATTTGTATATCTCTTTAACTAAACTTGAAATTTGATGAACTAATTATATTTTCATAATAGTGTTAAAAAAGATGAACGGGTTGTATTATTGGTAACTGCTCGCTGAGTTCCCAACTAATTTTTTTCTCTTTCTATATCTTAAGGTCGTCTTCATTTTATTCATGTTTAAATACGTTATTCATATTGAGTTATATCGTTACTTTTGGGCGACATTAATCCCGAATATTCGCCACCCAAGTTATTGTTATCCAAGAAAACTGTTGACATATTGGCTAATATATACCCTAATATATTGCTTCATTGGCAATATTTGAGGAAATAAATTTCTTGGCTCATTGCTCATTTGATAACTGAATTTATGAAATGAAATGTTCACAAAGGCAATAAATTGCCACTTTTATTGAAATTGACATCACCTCAAATATTGCCATATTGGAATGGAGTGCAACTGCATAAGTGTGGCAACAGTAGCCACCCATATAAGGTACTGTTATCCAAGAAAACTGTTGACGAAAGTTCAGTAAATTATAATTTTCCACATTTCAAAGTTTAACAGTGATAAACAAAGCTATTTTCAGACTTTTGTCCCACTTTTTTGCGAAATAAGTCACGTTTCTTTCATCAAAATGTATGGAACATTGTTCCCAAAAGCAAACTAATTAATATATTTCAATAGGTAATCTAAATTTATTTTATTGTATAAGGTAGGCTCTCGGAAATTACCCCGGAGATGGTTTTTAAAAAATGTCAGACATTCTGTTAGGGTATACTCCATAGAGATTTACTTATTCTGTTATTTTATCAACAGAGGGACCTATTTTATACATAATTTCGGATGCATTAACAGTTTTATTTTGTATGAGAATATTAAACGAACCAGCATCGATGAAAAAACGTTTTTCATATTGGTAGTGTTGACATTGAATCTGGTATTTTATGCACTAAAAATAAGGTATTTCTGAAATAATAATTCCCTAGAGTCGTGCTCTTGTAAAAACTTATTCTATTTTTGTAATACCAGCTTTTTCGCATGCCAAACTGTATCAAAATATAAGTTCGTTGGTTGAGTGAATTTAATATTTTTGCATTTAAGGCTTTAGAAAATATTTTAGATGGAACATTATTCCCAACGTTCTGTATTTCCCTTCGGAACCTATAAAAAAAAACGGTGATATCTTTAACCCAGCATATAGGCCAGAACAATGTGAACCTGACGTTTGACAGTTTTAAGCTTAAGAAGTTTGAGATTTTAAGCCGAGGTGGCGCATACATAAGTGACTTAAAGTGAAACTGAAAATTTTATTAGCAACCTTCAGAGCGTGATATTTCCAAAATTCTGGGTTTATATTTGTGACCAATTCTTTGTATTTTAATTTTTTATAATGTTATGTTCGGGCTTTTTTGGTCAATTTATTGAATAATGCAATTAAAAACAAATACATAAATTTTTTCCCAGCAAAACGTCGGGAAAAAATTTATGTATTTGTTTTTAATTGCATAATTCAATAAATTGACCAAAAAAGCCCGAACATAACATTATAAAAAATTTCCAAAATTCTGTTTTATTACAATTATCACAAAAAATGTACTGTCAATAATTTTTTTGCTATTTAGATATCTAAATCCATTATGGTTTGATTTTATTAAGATGCAACAATGTATTTCACTTCATTCAATCAATTAACCATACATATTATATACATACATATGTGTATAACTTTATAAATTATTATAGTTTCATTACGTGTACCTCAAACGCCTCTTAGTTCCTCCTTCATTCAAAACAACTTAAAATCCATAAAATCACAAAACACACATATCTGCAGAGAGAGTATAAAACAATTCCCATAGAAGTGATTTGCGAAAAAATGTTGAATTCTATAGATCTTAAACCAGAGTGATGCCCACGCATTCTAATGCTCATCCACTTAGGGTTGGCTAAAAAAAATATAGTTCAAGAGGTGATGTTTTAAAATTATTTTTTATTTAAGATAATTTGTATACCTCTGATAAAAGGTAATCTTTCTAGTTATAAAATTAAATTTAGCGTCTGATGGAGTACAAATGGAGCTGCTATTTCATAGTTTGGAATCAATAATTAATATAAACTAAGGTTAAATTATGAACATTTGCTTATAAGTTTCTATTTTTTAATTGAAATATTTTAATTGGAACTGAATATACATACGTACATACATAGGTATGTGAATATTGGATATTTAATTGAAAAATTCCACTTTTCATTATTATTTTTTAAATAATCGAAAAGTTGGAATTTAAGTGTTTATGAATTTCGAATAAATCATTTCAATTTTAATTAAGGTATAATGCTGCAAATTAAATTTTGTGTAGGAAATTTCTTTGGATACGAGTTTTTGCATACATTTTTATTTCTAGAACAAACAGTTTTTGTATTATGTTCATGACATTTGACAAAGTCACCTAACAGTTTACATTACCCAATTGCCGTTATCAGATCAAAAAAATATTCTCTCAGTTTATAAAGCACGTCATTGTAAGTCAACAGCCAATTTTCTTCAATTAATAAATTATTTTTTGCATAATAAAATCAGTCAAAAAAATACAACATTAGCTCCTGACTATAAAGTTATCCTTTCTATACGTACCACACACAAAAAAAAACAAACTCACTCACGATATTGCATAACAATATCTCACTCAATTTTTTTTCTTTTTTTTTTTTAATTTTATTTCATATAGTAAATCGCGCTTGTGTGTCAATATAAATAGAATGAAACCACGTATGTACATATACCAGCTTCCAGTGATTCACTTGGTCGACATCCTGTGCACTTCATGTTCCCATAGATCGCAAAGCGCATCTATAGCTATGTAGCATATAGCCTGAGTCTGAGATCTGTGAGCATCTTGTCTATACTTCTTTTCCCTGCCAGCAAGCAAGTCGTTTACTGCGATACTGCTGTTGTGTAGCTGTCTATGGCAAAGAACTATTTAAACATTTATCGCAAGTTCAAATGTGTGTTAAACATCCGCCTACGCGAATTCAATTAAAATTTCAATTCATTTCGCATACACCCACCTCTGGGAGCGAAGCGGAAGTTTATTAACAACAACAACAACAAAAAAAGAAATAGAAGTAACAGAAATAAAGATATCCTGCACTTTGCCGCACTTTAGAAATTCATCATCAATATATTGTGAGTTTGTATGTTCGTGGAAAAGTCAACACTTTTCCCAAAGAAGGGTACATACTACATATATTAAATAGAATATAGCATTTCTGTGCGAAAAAATGTTTATAGTAATCTCAACTATTGTGTCTCTAGTTTTTTATGACATTATTTATGATAGGTATGTGCCATGCGGATTTGTTTGATTTAAAACAATTATGAAAAAATCCACAAAAAGTGGCAAATATTGGATTAAATGATGACTAATAATGACTTCTTGCTATTTTAGTCATAATTGAATCCAGTATTAACCACTTTTGACTATTTTTTAGAAATATTTACTCACTAACTTTAAGTTTTTAATTTAGGATGTTGTAATAGAGTATACATATACAGGGTAATTTCAGTTTAAACAAATGGATTTAAAAAGGTTAGCTCCAGACAAGACAACATTTCGGCCTCCTATTCTATACAGGGGGCCGCAGTCAACATCGCAAAAGAAAAACATTAGTGCCTGTGTTAATTTTATGTCGAAAAAGTGAAGAGATAATTTTCTCATTTTCGATTCGGGATACATTGTATATAACGTATTTTTTGTTTTATTTTGGGTCCCGTTTATTTAAAAAATCTCTATATCTTTCCCAAACTATGACCGATTCTTTAAATTTTAATTTCTAATCAAAAAAGAATTTTGAACCGAATATTAATTTTCCTACAATTTATAATCAAAAGCGATTTTTTTAAATTTGATTCATAAAAATACGTGATTGAGTTACAATTTTTCACTATAGAAAAACTTACTTCATAGTTAACTGTAGAAATTACTTATTTCTAAAACACGATTTTAATTATAAATTTAATTTTCTCTTTGTTGCTCCTTTTGACTTAATAGTCCATAATTCCATGTTTCTTCTTACGCTCCTCACTCTACTTGGGACACTATTTACAAATTTTTCAATATGATATGTCATTCGTCTTATGTCGAAAAGTTGGGTAAGTACAATGGGGTAATTTCGTTTCATTGCGAATCCAACGACCAAAGAATCAAAAGAGAACCAGATTTTCCACCAACAATATACATATTTAAATTTTTTTCAAAATAAAATTACCTGCTGTACATATGTAAAAAAACGAATTTCAAGTTTTTTGTTTAAAAAAAGTTTTAAAATAATTATTAAATTACTTGGAATTCCATAAATTAAAGAAATCTCATTTAAAATATATTATAACCCAATTGTTTGAGTTATATATAAAACTTCATCTTGATAAGTATACCATTTTAATTTAGTTTTTATTTTGGAAGCACACAATAAATTTTTTTTTCGTTCACATAGGAATACATATTATTTAAAAAAAAAAACAAAAACTTATAGATATCATTAAAAAAAGGCAAGAAATTCTAATACTGTTCGAAACAATAAAAATTCGTTAATATTCTAAAATACATAAAGTTCAAATAAAATTCTTAATATCTATCATATTTTATTTTAACTCCTGGCTGATTAGTTGTTGGGGCAGCTGCTGCTGGAGTATAAACCTCATAATCCACAACCGTAAAATTATAGTCACCAAATAATGGCATGTAACTGGCATTCGGTCCATCGTAGCTATGTGGAAGATTTGAATATGATTCCATGGTTGTGTTGCAATTATTAGAAAACAATAAGTCTGCTCCAGCACCGAAAATTGGTCCACAACTAGTTGAAAAATAGAAAATTCAAAAAACAATAAAAAAAAAAACAGATATCATTCCACAGAATCCACGAAATCGATTAAAAGATATACATATCATCGTCGGTCCAGAAGATAACCGATACAACTCAACAAACCAAACTTTGCAGGAGCTTCAAACAAGATTCAAATAAACTGGATTTCAGTAAATCTGTTAAATTACAGCAATTGATTTCTACAAACTGATCCACCAGCCTTGTTTTTTCAGCCGATAGCTTTTTTCTACACAAAATTCTGTTTTTAACTCAAAACACTCAGTTTATAACTTGTAACGATTTTCTTTCGGTCCCAACCGTATATTTTCTCTTACGATGGAATCTGTGATGTTGCAGAAAAATATTCTTACTCTGGATGGTAGCAAATGGCATACGGCTTCTTAACAACGTCGAATTTAGCCGGCTGTGAGTCGTTGTTAGAGTTAAATGTAAAAAGGAACGCTCGCTCAGAGTGTATGTAACCACCTTTGCGACTGGTCTTAGCCCAAGCAACATCTGTAAATCCTCCACTGATTTCGCCACGACTTCCCTAAAATTAAAATTCTCAGCTATAACAATAAAATAAATTAAAGTTATCATATCACTTCATTGTTTGTTAAATTTCAACAAAAATTATTAATCAACGAACAAAATCAACAAAGTGATATGAACATATCATATTATCTAGAAATCAAACTTTAACATACAAGTCCAATTACAAAGCATGGTGCTATTCCATCGCAAAATCTGTGAAAGGTGGCAGAACTAAATCCATGGGTCGATGCTCTAAAAACGAGTCGCCAGGTTTGTTTTGGAACTCCATACCTTGAAAATTGACAAAAAATCAATATTATTTCGTTAGTTATTAAAAAAAATTTCTTATTATTACCATCCATTTAGAACCCCTTGAAAATGGAGCTTATCGTTTTTAAGAATATTTGATCCTGGGAACATATTCATCATAAGACGTGGTTGTAAACGTTTATCATCTTCCGATAAAGGACCTGTCGGAATTGGAATAACAGGTGGTGCAGCACCACCATTTGCTCCACCCATTTTATTTGAATGCAAAGCTGCATAACGATAACGTTCCAATGATAATTCCATTGGAACAGCACCAGTGGGTTCAACTTCTTCAGCAAATACTTGACTATCGATAAGAAGAAGCCGAACATGACCCATAACACCTGATAAATGCTGACAAACACGAGCACGTTCCTCTTCTGTCCAATGGGCTGTTGGTTGTGTGACACCTGCTTGATTCTTTGCCCAAGCTAGAACACAACGCCAAACGTCTTCTTCTTCTAAACAGAACTAAAAAAAAAACAAATAATAAATAATTTAATGTATGTGAAAATTTTTTATTTTTCTTACATAATCAGATGAGATGAGCTTTATTAAACCATCCTTGGTTAAATTGAGAAAGGCATTCGTCTTAACGCATTCTGTTGCATTTTCTCCAATATAGATGATGCATCTCTCCATGAAGGATGCTGCACATTTTGCACCTTTGAAATTGATATAAAATCAACTTTTTATTTAGATTTTAGTTTGTAACCGATTTTGTGAAATTGTTAAGATGCTTAAGATTCCTATGAAAAATCGAACTTGAGTTCCAAATCAAAAAAATTAACTTCGGCTTTTTTAATAGATATAGTCTTTGCTAATTACGTAATCATTAAGAAAAGCATATTGTACCTATTTCGTAAATGTATCAAATTAAAATATTTAAGAAATTTATTTAAAAATTTGTAGGTAGCCCAAGTAATTTGTTTTCTTTTTCCTTTCGGACTTCGGTATACGGTTTCGAAAATTATAAATTGCAAGAAACCGGGTTCTTTCTATAAATATTCAGTTCGCCTCAAGTTCATTATTATTCAACAAGCTAGACAGAATTTTGCATCCTAATACTGAAAGGCAATTCATTTCCTAGATAGAACTTTGTTATGGTTGAGGAATTTTTGATATATGCGTTTGTTTTGCCGCATTAAAATTTTGATAATCAAGTGCAGGCCCTTAAAAACAAATGAACGATATCGTTTTGGCAATTTTTCTCTATTTCTGCATTCTTGTGAAGGGACAGGTATAGTCAAAACGACGTCGTTCAGTCGTCTTGAAATTGAAATCACCATCTTCTCTGAAAACAAAAGAAAAATGAAAACAACTTTCTTTCACAGGTAAATATTCATTTAATTTCAAACTTATTCTCTGGAATTCATAGAAGAAAAATACCCAAATTAAATTCAGAAATACATGAAAAATCAATTCATTTTTAATTTATAAAATGCTTAAAAGGTAGACGAGTTGCTTCATTCAGTTGTTTCTTGTTTTTTGTTTGGTTGGTGTGTCCGGGAACTTCTGTTTCGAATTTCAAACACACTCATGAGTCTCAACCTAACCTTAATCCTTGGATGGACTAACATTTTGGATCAGCGTAATGTTATCGCCCTTCAACATAATTCTTCCTAGATTTCTGCGGTTGCGAGTTTTCACATAGACTTCCTCAGCATCGTCCAGAACTAGATTCATGTATTCATCGAATCCAACGATGTGTCCCTCGATACGCAGCGAAATATTTTCATAGAGCCAAACTTGTACGCGAGATCTATTTTGGAGGTATCGGAAAATAAGGTTGATGGGTTGCACCATCACCTTTTGTACTTTTGTGTTTCCTTTGAACGACATTTTTGTTTTTTTTTTATTTTAAAACAATTTCGGTAAATTAATTGATTTTTTTTTATTTTTCTTTACAGAATTACCGCGGTTTAAACGTTTGTTGGCGTTCACCAAACACAGAAAAGTCAATGCGGCTGTCACTTTTTATGTTTTTGACATAGGGAAATTATAACAAAATGGCTGCCGAGTGTTCAAAGCGGTGGGGAATTTTTTTGTGGAACGTAAATTTATATGATGGGAGGCTTACATGAGGTCTATTGGCTTGGTGGCTTGGTGGCTTTCTTGCGGACAAATTCACACAATTTGCTAGGAAACAAGTCAGTTTTGGAAAACTTGTTGAAAAAAGGATTTGCGAAACAGGAACGTAGCGCGCACATAATGGGGTGGAATCGGCAAAGGGTATGATTCTCATATGAACCATGGTCACATGTGATTGTGAATTTTCCGTCTGGGTAAGGTAAGGACATTCAATTCAGTTCAATTGGGATTTTCTACCAGCCGTCAGTTTCAAACAAGCAAAAAAAATAGGAAACAGCTGGTCTGAAAAGGTAAACAAACGCCAAATATTTTTAGAATACAGTATTTGTTTGTTTTCCCATAAAAACGTATAAAACGATGGGTATTTAATGGCCAATTTTACAATAAATCAATTTCAGTAACTTATCTGGCTTATTTATACACAAAATCACAGAAAATATTAAAAATCCACATTGCACTGAAAAGAGCATTTATTTACATTTTATCAAGTTCGATTTCACATCTAGTGTTTTTTTGTTTTGAACTGTCAAAATTAGAAAGAGAAAAGACAAAGATAGTTTTTGGAAAAGCTCAATTGAATACATTCCAATAATATTTGTCAAAATAATGGTTGCCATAGTAAATTTTTCAAACATTTGTAATGAGCTTTCGAAAATATAGAACGAAACGACGTCTTTATTGCGATATAATTCTTGTTTTTTCGTCATCTTTCGGAACTTTTTTGGTCACAATAATTGTTTATTTTTGATTGAATGAATGGTAACAAAATAGAACTCAGACAAAAGTTGTACAATTATTGTAGACTGGTTGTAACTCTAGATTTACTGCGGCAGATACGTCAAATTTGCTGGAAAATGACAAAAGAACAATAACAACACGTGGTTGTCAATGAAAGCAACACGTTGTTATTATTATTTTCGTCGTCGCCACCGAATATGCGCGTTGGTGTGGGGGAACCTTTATATGGAAGTCCGCGCAAGTTCATGTGCGCGCACTCCCATATAAGCCCATTATGCCCAAAATAGAAACCAAACTGTTTGGTTGCATGTGCGTGCCTGGCCTAAAGGAAGGTCATAAAGAGTTGCCGCACTTCCACAGTGCTACTGGTTTTCTGTTCATAAGTCCCCTTTTCCACGATGGAACTTTCTGTATGGAACTTTTGATGATTTCTCTTAAAATTCCTTCGACCTTTTCCACGATGGAACTTGTTTCTCGTTGTTCAACTTTATTTTGGGTTTGACGAAAGAGGAAACATCAGAAAACGTCAAAAACGTCAAGCCCGGTGGTGTTTGGCTATCCCCTCACTTTCCTACCCTTCTTGACAACAAGCGAAAAAGTTTCATGCAGAAGTTCCATCGTGGAAAAGGGGACTAAGCTTTTTCATGCTACACTGTGGACGCTAAATTTACATTCCACAAAAAAAGGACCATAGTAAAAATATAAACCAATACTTCACCCATTGTCTTTTATTCGATTTCGAATTTATTTATCTGCATAGACACAAACCATATCACCAATGTTCTTGCGCTCAGTTCATAGATGGCGCTGTAGACTAAACCGGTAAAGGGTTGTATCTTTGCTAGTAGAAACGGTTTTTTTTTTAATCAAAATGAATAAATACTTTTAAATTTGAATAATTTAAAGCCAAGAAGTTAAGAATATACGATTTTTAGTTTTAAGCCTAGTACGCTGCTGATGTGAAACGAAAATTTCCTGTGATCTCCAAACAGACAACGAAATGCTTGCGAAAACACAACGGAAAATATCCTTGGAGAGTTTCACTAATTCCAAAAACAAAATCAAACATAAACGGAAAAAATCAGAGAAACCCATGTTGTAAGAAAATGATGAACAAAAAAAAAACATAAATAAAACTCAAATGTCATTTTTCCGCACACAATAAATAGTCTGTATAATTAATTCAGTGCGAAAAAGGAGCGGAGACTTCTCCAAATAATCTGCTACAATTATAAATTTCGCTCTTCGAACAGCGTACTGCAAAACGAAAAGCAGAACGAAATTTTTCGTTTATGATTTCGTTGTGTCGTTTTTGTATGGGATTTTTCGTTTCGCATCAGCAGCGTACTAGGCTTTAAATAATAAATTATTTCCTATTTTTTCCTTTTGCCTTAGCACAAGAGGTCGATTCGCATAAATATATACTAGGTATTTTGAAAATCATAATTCTACAAAGGTCTTCGAAAATGTAGAAAATTTACCAAAAGCCTAGTACGCTGCTGATGCGAAACGAAAAATCTCATACAAAAATGACACAACGAAATCATAAACGGAAAATTTCGTTCTGCTTTTCGTTTTGCAGTACGCTGTTCGAAGAGCGAAATTCATAATTGTAGCAGATTATTTGGAGAAGTCTCCGCTCCTTTTTCGCACTGAATTAATTATATTTATTTATTTGTGTTTTTTTTTGTTTATCATTTTCTTACTTCATGGGTTTCTCTGATTTTTTGCGTTTATGTTTGATTTTATTTTTGGAATTAATGAAACTCTCCAAGGATATTTTCCGTTGTGTCTTCGCAAGCGTTTCGTTGTCTGTTTGGAGATCACAGGAAATTTTCATTTCGCATCAGCAGCCTAGTACGCTTTAAATAGGTAAAATTAAGTTAGAATCTTCAGTAATTTTGTCTACCACCGCTACCACCTACATGCTTTCTTCCAAGTGCTTTGAAGCACAATTTGAAATTTGCATAGTTCAAAAGCAGAGAATATATTTTGTTATTCGTTCAAAACTGTGCGTGGAATTAAAACGATGACGAATTGTAGAATTTTTTGCAATCAATTGAATGTTAAAGACATTATACTAGGTGTGTTTTATTCATTGCTGCATAGCCAGCGCAGCTAAATTTCCCTTGGCAAACAAAAACAATTTGATTGCTGGCAAAAATGAAGTCATTTAAAAAAAAGATGGCTGTGCTGGCGATAGAACTTTGAATTATTGAAGTGAACGTATAGAGTGAGAAATCGTTTTATTCAGACTTGTGCTGCGCTGGCTATGCAGCAATGGGTAAAACACACCTACTGTCTTAGGTTTTGTACTTACCTGCTTTTTCATGTATTTCCATAACGGCTGTTAAAAAAGTACATGCATTATCAACAGACAAAGTTGATATAACATGATCTTCACATGCAGCACGAAGTTCTTCAACACCCATATCTTGAGCTAAAGTCATCATTTCAAAAACTCTTGAGTCTTGAAGCATTATCTAAAGAAAAATACGTACTTGTCAGTGAATATTGTTTAGTTATAAAATTAAAAAAAAAGTAGTTTTATTACCTTTCCTGTATAAACATAGACAATAAATTGACGAAAAACTTCACAATTTACATGTTGCAAGCGAACCGGTGTTGGGGTGCCCGGTGCTGATGGTGAAACTGAAGATCCAGGAATTCTGCAAATCTCTCCTCGTTTTGCTGTTTTGAAGCTTTTGCATCTAAAAGTTAAGAATGTAATATTAAAAATTAATTCATAAATTTAGACGTTCGTGCATATGTATATTAGGTATTTTATTAATGAAATTACTTGACTATGTATCTATTTAAATCAACAAAACTTTTCAGCAACAAGTTGTATTACATCTTGTAGGATTATTGCGAGGGTGTAAGAAAAAGGTAAAATTCGTATTGTTTTAATTAAAATTAAAATGCATTTATTCTAATTTCTGACGTAATAAATTCACATATTGTACGTGGCTTAAGTAACTAAGGTTTTTTTATGTAATATTGAACTTCAAAAAATTAATATGTTGGTATCTATATTGTTTATGCAAATATGAAGTTGTGGCGCAAGCTGTTAAATTTGCATTTTCCTGAAGCTTATATAATTTAAGCATTTATGTACATCCACCCTTAATGAAAATTCAACATGATGGTGTTATTTTCCCTTAAAAATGACTTGTGTCTTTTTTTTTCTTCAAAAAATGGCATTTTAATATCCTTACAATGAAAAAGAGGGAGACTTCAAATTTGCATTTTATATATACCTACATATCATTGGTTATCTGGAAACAAAATTCTTACCTTTATTATAAGAAAACTATGAAGCGATATAAAGCTAGTCGAGGAAGTTTGGAGTAAAATAAAAAAATAAATTGAACAACAGAGTCGCATACCTATCCCTGCTGATGTGTATAGTATATAAGTTCTAACTTTTTGAAGGTTTAATATCAAATATTTAAAGATAGAAACATTGAATCAACTCACAATTATGCGAGAGATATCAGCCTAGTTCCTTTACTTTGAAACTGTGCATTTCTGTGAATTTCTACACCAAAGTCTGTCAAAGTTCATATAAAAAAAATAAAATGACGTAGAAATTCACACAAATGCACAGAGTTTTAAAGTAAACGAACACACCTATTTATTATTTAATTAATGATTACTGACTAAAATTTGGTGGGTTACTTACTGTTCAAGTTTTCAAAACGATTTGAATTGTGAATAATAAAAGAAAACTTGCCAAGTAATCCCACCAAATTTTAGTCAGTAATCAATTAATAATAAAATGTTAAAGTTTATAAAGTAAGAACTTGGCAAACTTTTAAATCTCACTGCTTTTAACGGCAGACTTGTTACATACATGTATAGAATAAGTTGGCTATCTTGTAACATTTATGTTTTTGGGCTGATTTTACTCCTTTTTGCAAATACATTTACTTTATGCCAGATCAAAACCTCGAAAGATAGTAAAATAATTCTACAACAATTAGCAGTGCATCATTTAATTGATATAAAATTGGCAAAAAGTAGGCGAATACCACGCCCCCTGAATGGAAAACCTCAAATTTTTAGTTTTTCCTTTCTATGTATGTATTTCAGCCTCTATATCGCTCTACCAAATTTCTTCACTCTACACCAACAGGAAGTAATCCATATAATTGATAACAATTCTGAGAAAGTAGGCGGATAGCACGCCCTCTTAATGGAACACTTTAAGTATTCAATATTTGTTTCTGTATGCATCACAAGCCCTAAAGCTCTACCAAATTTCATTATTCTACAGCAATCGAAAGTGCTCCATTTAATTGATCGCAATCCTGAGAAAGTAGGCGGGTACCACGCCCCCTGAATGGAAATCCTCAAATTTTCGTAAGCCTACCGCCGTGCGAAATTACAAAATTCTGCGGTGTCGGAAAGTGCTCCATAATTTTGATGATCTGTCAATTATGTTAAGGAGTTGAAATTTGGTGAGGCGCCAGCTTAGCAAATATTCTGAATTTTAAGTATTCGACTTTATTGGTACTGAAGTTAGAGGGGGGTTGAAAATCACCAGAGTTTGTTCTGTAAATAGGGTGTAGTGCATAGAAGGTGGCTGAAAGTTATGTATAAGGAACTCGACCTAGCTATTCAAGACGCGTAGACCAACGACAGACAGTTTTTTTTTTTATCAATTTAGGTGTACGAAAAACCTTCAATACTAAAAGTATAAACTACAAACTTTACGTCTTTCGGTTTTTGTTTGATCAGGCGATAAACTAGTCATTATAAGAATCGCTTGTGCCAAGCTAAACATTTTTCCTTAGAAATATAGTGCATAAAATTACAAATTCGTTTTCAAAATTTTTATTTATTTAATAATCTGTGGTTTACTAACCATAGATTTAAATCAGTTGTGAACAGAGTAGCTCAATTTTTCAACGGCTACAACAGATCGTAACCATCATAAATTAAAGAAAAATCTGTGGTTAACTAACCATAGACTTAACCAGCTGTGAATAGACTAGCTCTAATTTTTTAAATAAATATTCGCCGCAATATTATACAAAATTATCAATGGCAATTAATTAAAATGTGTCTTGAATGTCTAAAGTAGGTCAAATAAAATCAAGGAACCAAAAGGTTCCTTGGGAAAACAATTGTCCAAATACAGTGTCTCTTAAAATTAATAACAACAGTAATAAATAAAAATTTACAATTTTGATCGAAATTAAAAATCTGAATGAAGTTAAACCACACACTATAACCACGGTGGCATGCTACAAAAGTTGGTTATGGTGCAAATACAAAAAAAAAACGTAAAAAATAACAAACATCAAGTACTCGTATAGTAATTGCTCCTCATTTACCCACTCAACAGAGCAGCAAAATAAAAATAAAAAAAAATAATAATTAACATATCACATTACCTGGCCATTAGCAGAATTCGATGTGCGTAGACACGTTCTTCCTCCCGTCCCAACAGAAAAACCACATCAGCACTGTCTTGGTCTTCGGACAAACGCTGAAGATCGTCAATCAGCTGAGGTATACCAGCCATGGCTTTTTCACAAAGTGGCGTCGGCGGTGGAACACGAGTGCCCATCTTTCTACGACCGTTAACTACCACTGAATTGGCCAGTGTAACTACAATATGATTACTTCTTTTTGTCGCAATTGTAAATAAATAATATCAATTTATTGTGTATTTTACACACGTGCTTTAACTTCAAATGAACGCAAAATATTATACCTTTCCCAACAATTTAAACAACAAATCTCTATAATATTTCACAATGCAGGCAAAATTTTTGTAAACAAACCACAAATACTAACAAAAAAGCGGCGAAATTTTATTCCTACTTGTATGGGTTTCACTCCGCACACTAATACTCTTAACAACGCGCGGGAATGGTCGAAAAAGAATTTCAGATACTTTTTCTTCTTATTGTTTTCACATTCGGAGGAAATACCTTATTCCGGCAATTAAAATTGAATTTTTTTTAGGATGTTGAAATCTTTTCAAGATCAATTCTTTTTCAGTATAATTTCTTGTGCTGAGGAACTTCTCTATGGTTTGTAAATTAAATTTATATTTGTTTAATTTTTATAACTTCTGCAATAATTCAATTGAATTTAATTCGATAACACAAATGTTTTTTCACTAAACACAGCACAAAAATGACTGTGTGCTTTGTATCTCTCAACCGATCATCATCCCAACTTGCTCAGACTAGTTGAGTTGGTGGCCGCTTCTTTTTGCCCAACAACGACGACGACGATGATGATGATGATGATGATGATGGTTACTTACCTGGGGTTTCTTTGGAAGGTAAGGTACATATATATGAATACAGTCAACGACGAGTTACATGGCGAGCACAGGTTTTAGGAATAATAGCGCCATCCAAAAAATATCACTGTGTATGGGTTAAGAGAATCGTGGGAGAGTATAGAGGTATAAATTCGCTCATGAAACTAAATTCAATTTTCAAAATTAAGAGATGATTGTTATGGTTCAAGATTTTTTGGTAAATTTATTAGACCAATTGATTTGAAAAATAGTTCAAAGTATAATTTAAAGCATAACATGCAAGATCTGACAAAGAGTAAACAATTTATATATTAAAGATTCGAGATGAAATTTTTTTTCCAGTTACCAGAAAGGAGCTTGGTTTACTTATTGAACTAGAAAAACCATAAAGTGTGAATCGTATACAATTCCTTATCCTGACTACAGCTTAATAAAGATCACATTACACCACTTTTTTTATATTAAATAACAAAACAATAAGACAGTGAGTTCGTAAGTTCGTGCATCAGCTCTTTTGTTTAAAAACTATAAAACCTTATCTTTTCATTTAATATTGTTATTTTAAATTAAAAAGCAGTTTTATATATAAATAAAGAAGTTGATACTTTCAGGTTGTTGTCAAAAATGTATATTTTAATTTTTTAAGAAAAATTTTACTTGTGCGGCGATAATATCAGCAGAATCAACAATTTTTGTTTTTGCTATCAAGTTTGAATGAGCAGGAAATATTAATATATGTAATGTAATGTAGACATAATATTGTTTAAAAAGTATATATATAAAGTCGCGTGAATTTAAATAAATTTTAAATGAAAAGATTATCCAAATTCCAGTGCTAAAAAACGTTAACCTTATATTAAAAGAATTTTTTTTCAAAAAATGTCTGTAGAACGCATATTTATTTTTGCTGTTGAAAACTACCATAATCCATATTACAAGTCACGTGCTTCGTATACAGTATACAATACATATATGCGTTGTATATAAAATGTAAATGAATTTCATCAATGATGTTTCCCTTTAGATTAGATCATAACAAACAAAAGTTTACAAATTACAAAACCCATTAATATACGCAAAAGGACACACATCATTGCAAACACAACAAAAAAATGCCCATCAATTTCACACTTTTGACACTTCATTCATATAAAACGAATTTGAAAGAGGTTGTCATATTCTTTTTGGTTGGTTTGCAGCATCACTTGTCGCTTACATCATTATCCATCACTCTTGATTTTTGATAATTTTCTAATTTAACATAACGACACTTTCTTTCCGTCTTTTTCTCAATATACATATATTTACGTATAAGGACACCCTTTTCCAATTTAGGTGTAATTTTGCACTCTTTGTGTGTCAAGTGTGGTGTGCGATAGGCAAAAAAAAAAAAACTTAGAAATGCTAGCTCTTAAGAAGGGTTACTATTGACACTCTGCGTCGGTTGATTGGGATAGGTTTGAAAGGGATTTTTTAAAGTGTTGGCTTCAGGTCCAAAGGATTTGACTTAAAATAGAAATTAAATTTAAATAATTTAAAGTACTTAACTTTTAAAAATTTAAACAAAAAAACTTTCAAACCAAATTCAGATAATAATCAAGAAGTTTGAATTATTTCTTTGACTTTGCCTTCTGGATTTTAAACTCCATTTTGAAGGAAATATTTCATATATTTATAGTAACACTTTTTTTCAATGTTTGCATTTAGCAGTATATAGATTAGATTTTTTTTAGATAAGATTAGATCAGTATAAGCTGTATATTATACTTATGACGTTCAATGAAACATATACCAGAACCTAAATATCATGAAAAAGAGTTGCAACAAAATGAGACCTAAATTAAGTGTTACGGATTGTACTATTCGTTAAGTATCTCATATAAGGGAAGAGTTATACGACGCATTTTGGCTAACTGAAATAGCCAAAGAAGTGAACAAAAAAAAAAATAAAAACACCCTCGATCCAGCCCATCGGGTGGCACTAATCAAATATATTTGCCCATTCCTCATCCGCATCTGACAGTTGATGTGAAGTTAGAGGTGGAGATGGGTATAGATGGATATTACTACGTCTCGTCAATCGATGATGGATTTGGGTATTTTTTTGTTGCTGTTCTCTCCCTTATGTATATATTTCGTGGGTGTGAATTGCATTATTTATATCAAGGCCCCAATTGAACACGTGACTACCCAGAGTGTTGTGTTTCTTGTTTTTTTTTTGTATGTCGGGCATCATCGAAAATATCCTGAAGGATCAAACTGAGCAAACACACATTGCACTCACGCGTGGTTCAAGTAGAAAAGTGTGTGAAAGTTCGTCTGTATATATAATGAAAACACAAAAATTGCGAAGTACAAAATGTAGGATGGAAACGATTGCAATTATACATACCTACGAAGAGAAACGGGCGATCCTTTATACGAATTTGGATTCAGTTGATTTTGATGATGGGTGTCAGATGAAGGTTTCATTGGAGAATTAAATTGAAGTCGCATCACGTACTAAAAAAGGATGTTTGAGGCGGGTGGGGGTATAACTTTTATCCCTTTGGGCGTTGCAATATTATATATGAAAAACCCCAAAAGTGCGAAGAGAATTTGGTGTTTTTTTTTTGTTCGTTCATTCGTTCTTTCCTTTTGGTTTTGTGTTGCGTGTTTTCATTATTTTGTTTTTTTTTTACTCATTTGACGTAGCAGGAAGGCATGTGGTGTATTGAAGTGGGAGAATTCCGTTCTATCCTGGGACAGGATATTAAGTGCGAAAATTTGAAATAATATTATGATTGCATTTTACTTTTGCTATTTTTCTATACATATAAGAGAAGTGGTTTTTTTTTTAAGGGAAGGTAAATACACGATATGGTTTTTAAGACTTACTCAGTTGAAAGGAGATATACTCGTAAAGATATATTGTAACTTTGTTTACGTTGTAGAAATAGATTGTATATTTTGTTAATCTAATTTAAATGCTTTAGGGTGATGATAACTTTTTTTTTTGGAAATAATTTGGAACTAAATATCTTTTTTAGTTTCAAGGGAGACTTTATGGAAATTTAAAACAAATATGTAGGTACATCAATTACATATTCCCATAATTAGATAACAGAGATATTTTTAAATTTTTTTCAGTAACTATAGATTTGCTTTAGAAATTCATTCTTAAGGTTTGATGTTATGTTAGGTTTATAACTTTTGATAAAAACAAATCCAAAAAATGGTTATTAATAGTAGCTAATAAAATTCCATAGGATCAGTTTATCGACTTTTGCGAATATTTTCAACTAGTTTTTAAATGAAGGAATTTATAAGTGACCTCTCCAGTTGATACAAAATGAAGTTTTTTATGACCTGACTTGGAGCCCACTTTATAAAAAACTTCATTTAGTATCAACTTGTTTTGATTAAATTTTTGTATGAATATAGAAGCATCTAAAATTTATAGGTATCTAGTATGGTATATAAAAATTTTAAAAAATATGTATATTATATTTTGAATTAAAAAAAAAATCACTGAAGCTTGTGAAAATTTTAATGAATGTTGCATATCAAAATTTTCAAACGAATTCGGTTACAGCTTAATGGGAGGTGGATTTTCTTTAAACTTGGTGCTTAGCATTTTTTGGGCATCTCCAAAACATTTTTTTTGATTTTCGATTATCTCATTATCGGTTATTCTTACACTGAAAATAAAATGTAGGTATATTTGATAAAAATGTAGGTTGAGCTGATAAAACTTCTGTCAATATACGTCTAGCAAAAATGGTTTATCAAATTGATAAAAGTAACAAACCAAAATTTTATTTTGTCGTTACAACAAAAAAATTTTGTTGATGCAACAAAATTTTTGTCAACATACGTCCAACAAAATGTTTTATCAAACAGATAAAATTAACAAAAAGTGTGATGTGACAAAAAAAAACTGTTGAACTGACAAGCATTATTTTGTCATATTTACAATTTAATTTATTGTATTGATAAAAAGTTTTCAACTCAACAATTTTGATTTGTTTTTAAACCACAAAATTAATTTTTCAGCTCAACAAATTTATTTTTGTTGAATCTACAAAAATAATTTGTCAGATTAACCAAATATTTTTATTAAAATAACAAATTTCTTTTGTTTAATCCAAAAAATTTATTTGTGAGCTTCACAAAATTATTCATGGGAGACCCCACGGCTTTCTTGTGTGCGCTTATCGGTCTCTTATATAGAGTTCGGTTCAAACCAAGTGTGAACTTTAATTTTACGGAAAAACTGATATTAAGGTATGCAACACAAATTTTCAGTCATGCCAACAAAATGTCATGCCAACAGAATGGATAAATTACAATTTTGCACAAAAATTTTTTGTTGATGATTTATCTTATTGATTAATTTTTTCTGTAAAACTGACAAAATAAATTTCTTACAAAATAGTTTTATCTATATCACAATTTTATTCTATCACTACTACAAAATAACCAAACATCCAAACAAATTTTTTCATTACAACAAAAATATTGTTTAAATGCTTTGATTTTCTGTCAAATTGACGCAAAAAAATTAACAGAAATTCAAAAAAAGTTGTTGTTGTTGTTCAGAAATTCAAAAACTTTGTAGTATTGACAAAAATTTACAAAATTGAATTCTTGTAAATGCAAGAAACATTTTGTTTCCTCCACAAAAAAAGTTGTGGATATAAAAAAAATCTCTGTTCTACTTTGTTATAGTAACAAAACTGTTTTGTTAAACAGAAAATATTATTTGTTGTGCAGTTTTTATCAAACTGATAAAAATTATTAAAATTTTGTGAAATAGATAAAATTATTTGATTATAATGATAAAATTTTATCAAAACGATAAAATTGTTTTGTTGAAGTCTACAAAATTTTATCAATATTACCTAGGAATTTATTTTCAGTGTATAAGTTCAAATACTTTTGAATATTTATTTAAAAATAAAAAATTTTAATCTATATGTAGGTACATATGTGTGTATTTCGAAAACGGATAAATGATTTTTTTTTTTAATTTTATTTTTAATTCCACAAAATAAATTACTAACAATTAGCCCAATTTTGTTCTTACAAACATTTTATAAATAAAAATTAAAAAAAAAACACTCTAACGATGTTTAAAATTAGTTTCTGTTAAATTGATATTTGTTTATGAAATCAGATAATGTACATCGTGTTGGTGTAAAAACAATTTCGGAATTTATTTATTTCTATCCCTTATTGGGATGTTTCAGCAAAAAAATTCGCTTGCTTGGTTTTGCCAGCAAAATTCTACTTTAATAGAAAGAATTAATAATAATTAAAAATAAAATTAATTAAACCGTTTTTGGAAATATTTTGAAAAAGTGTTAAAAAATTTATAAGTGCTTCGAAAATTTTTTTTTATTTTTCTAAACTTAAAAATAATATATACATATAACAAGTTTCAATTAAATTTCAAGTAATTTTCATTTTAATTTATTTGCAGAAATCTAAAGATGGTTCAACAACGCATAAAAAGGAAAAAAGTATTTATATTTACCCAAAAAGAAGATGTGCCAGTAGTGAATCAAGCAATAAAACCACGGATTGTTTTGGGAATTTTATCTTCTAGAGACTTTATCTTATAGGAAGTTTATCTTTTCTGGGTTTTAGTTTGGGGATTTTATCTTTGGGGATTTTCTTTTTGGGATTATAAATGTTTGGCAAACATCACTTACCTATATAGAATTTAGTTTTTTAGTCAAACACAAAATAAATTAAAAAAAAAAACAAATTCTCTTCAATCTTTAATTTAATTTATCCAATCTTAGTTTTATCACAATGCAAATATATCTTATAGATACCAAAAATCAGGTCAGTCAAATGTTGTTATTCAAGAGAACTATGTTTATATAAACAAATGAAAGATTTTCTTCTTCATCATTATAGTACAGTAGATGACGGATATAAGAAAGCCAAAAAATCCGAAGAATTCCTTTCTTATAAAAAAAATAAATGTATATAAAATTTCTTCTTCTGGAATGTGTCAATGTGTGGGGTTTTTTTCTTTCTCGATCATCTTCAATCTGTCAGTTCATTGACAAAGCAATAAGGGTGGGTTCACAAATTTTGTAAAAGTTAGGCGACGCATCATTTGTTTATCAAGTGATTAAGTTTATTTTTCTATGAAATGAATGAGATTTTGTATCAGAATAAGTTTCTTATATCAGTGTTTTTTTTATAAGAGGTAAGTTTAACACTTATCTTTATGTGAATGTGCAGTGCGTTTTGAATGTCTGTCTTATAAGCGTGTTTTTCTTATATGAGACTTTCTTATATCCGTCATCTACTGTATAACGTAGCAGCAGATGCAAGAAAACTTTTCAATGCATATATACAAAACTAGACGATTCCTTATATTTGCAGATGGTTATATAGCATAGTCGTTTGAAAGTAATTCAAGAAATCAAAAGTAGGTCACTTTCGTATGATGTATGATGTATGTTGTATGTATATGTCTTCGATGAAGTTCCCTTTCCTATAAACTCGCCCAACTTGTGTGAATTCTGTCACATTCATTTATAAGTCTTATAAATCATTTTCAAAAGCCATCACTGCGTCATCTTGAAAATGCTATATATCGCCGATGATGTCAAACAACATGAAACGAAATGTCATTCTAGGGTATGCTAACATAAAATGTGAAAAAAAAAATATATTTCAATTCAATGTTGCAAGACTATATAGGGGCCTGGAGATCTGTTGAGAAAATGCATTGCATCTACTCTTATAGCTAATTTTGTTTCAAAAATTTGTTTTTCAATCACTTTGAATGTATACATATGTATGTATGTATTTTCATACATTTTGAAACTTTTAATGCTTTTTTTAAAATTAATGATTATAGCTTAAGGGGATACGCAGGATTTCGACCAGGGCCGAAGCTAACTCCCATTTCATAACATTTTCTAAACAATATATCAGTCGTTGGTGTATTGCGCCTTTAATTTATTTTTGCTGCATATACAATTTTAAAAAGCACAAGTATTTAAAAGAAAAGAAACGACAAAATTTCATGGCATCCCGACAGTTTGCCAAAAAAAAGTGTGAGTGCCGGGGCTCACGGTTAAGATGTGTAAACATACGTAACGTAACGTGAATCACAATCACAATCACAGAATCACAATCACGATACGTTAAGTTTTTTTTTCACCTTACCCCCAGTATAGATTGTTTACACATCAAAAAAAAAAAGTACAAACAATTTAAAAACTAATTTATTTTATTAAACGACACAATGAAATAAGTTCCCTGTGAGTTGGAGATCTCAACACAGTTTTCAGCATACTTAAATTAACTTTCTTGCAAGGTTCTATACATTTCAGATTTTCTAAAAACTACTCTATTTATAGTCTTGTAATAAAAGTAAACTTTCGTATCTTTTTAAAATGAGAACAAAATTAGAAATTGTTGTGATGATTTGCAACGATTTCTTATTTTGTTTCTCGTTTTTGAAATATCCAATTTTCAAAAAATTACTTAAATTTTTTTAAACTGTCAAATTAATTACTATTAAGCCTAGTACGCAGCTGAAGCGAAATTCAGAACAGTAGAACAATTTTTTTTAATCTTCTAAATTGAGTCAAAAAACCGCTAGAATTCCAAGTTCAAAAATAATCCTACAAGTCGTCTTCGAAATATTGAATCTTAGAATAGAACATTCAATCTTGCTTTTTTTAATTCAAAGAAAGCAAGCGAATATAAATTGAAACACACGTCTTCAAGTATTTAATTCAAGTACAAGTATTTATTCATATTATAAGGGGTGTTTATAAGTTAGGAAAAGTTTAATATTTAAGGATATATTTACAATTAGTTCAAGTTTAAATTTAAATTTTTTAATGAAGATATGAGAAATAATTAAACAATACTATTACAACTTTTTAAAAGATTTTCCACAAAAAAATTCATCTGAATCAATTCAACTGGGGGGTCATTCCGTAATTTTCTAAACTATAATCGTCAAAACGATAATCGTCGACGAGATCGTCCATGATTTGCTTCACGTAACTTAATCACTATCGTCTCGTATATATCGTTCGCAGTTGATGTATCTCAGAAACCCTCAAACTGTAATTGAAAAATCAAATTGGCTGTCATAATTGTCAATAAAATAAATTTTTAGTATTTTTGTTTTGTGTTTTGTGCCGATTGAAAACAAAGGGAAATCATTTTAAAAATGTAAGTTATATTTTTACAAATTAATATAATTTCAAATACCTAATTGGGCAGTCACTGAAGACCTAATTGCATTAACCGTCTGTTTGCTACGTAGCGTATGTAATTCCGCACTGCCTCTGCGGTCAATGGCAGATAGTCCTCAAACATCTCCTAAATCAAAGGCAAGCTTTATGAATTCGTCCTCAAGCTCAATAATAGTGCGGCATGCAGAATAAAATTCCTCTTTAAACTCATTGTCCCAAATTTCATTATTCTCTTTAATATTAAATAACATAATAATTGAATTGGTGTGCAAAGTTTCATCACGGGCTGACCAGGCGAATATCTGCCCCATGCCTTTCATTTTTCCAAAAAATAACAATACAAAATGTTAATTTTCAATGGAAACTCAGGGTCAGTTGTACAAATATTTAAACTGTGGTTCAGCAGTTTTATCCACCGATTTCGGTGGATATTGGAAAATTAATTCAAGACGATACCAATTTAGTTATCGTCCAAACGCTATCGTTTTGACGATAGCGTTTTGACGATTATCGATTTACGTGAAGCCAATAAGGATATCACTATCGCTCAAACGATATCGTCTGACGATAATCAAGTTACGGAATCACCCCCTGTTTTTTATAAAAGCGAAAATTAAATAGACAACTCTCCTCGTTTTTTTGACAATTGAAATTAATTTTTTTTTAAATCCAAAACTTGTTTTTTTTCAAACTTTTTAGAATCTCATAGGAAATTTTTTATTAAAATCAATTCAACAAATAATGAGATGGTCGAATACCAAAAAAATCATGGTTGTATGAGAAATACCGCTTTTAATCGACGGACACATCTTTTTTAATAATATGGTAGATAAAAATCGTACGAGCCGCGGTTTTTGAGAAAAATGGGATTTCCATTAAAAGTTTTTAAAGACTTGTATGAGAGGTACCGTTATTTTCGGTTAAAAGAATAATTTTTATTGAAAATCTGCTAGATGATGTTAAAAAAACTGCTGAGTGTCAAGTTTAATAAAAATCGATCAAGTCGTTTTGGTATTATTAAAATCTCAAAAAAAAATATTTGGATCTTTTTTTTTTTAAGTAAAAAATGAAAATTTTGGTAGGTATACCTACCTAAAATTTTTTTAAAACTTTTCGAACATTTTCTAAAATTGATCAAAATCAGTTGAACCGTTATAGAGAATATCGAAAATAAAAAAAATGGTTGTATATTGGAGGTACCTTTTTTGGAAAAGTTTTTTTTTATAAAATTTTCTTTTCTGTAAAAAGATTTACCAATTTTTTTTTTAAGTTGTGTGCACGTTTTTAAGAAAAAATAAGATTTTTATTATTTGCTAACAATATTTGTACGGCAGTTAGCGTTATTTTTGGGCCTAAAAATGCTTGGGTAATGCATAAATAAGGGTAGGTGCCAAATTTAAAGAATATTGACCCTACCGTTTAGGCTCCAGCCGAAAGGATAGAGAGACAGATAGACAGAATTACGAGACTCACTTTATTCGTCAATAAGATTAATCAAAATTTTGAATTCGATTTTTTTACAAATGTATAACATTTTATATTATGATATACAACCTTTACCGCAAGAAAAAACACTTCTCTCTTTAAAAATTCTCTATAAATTTTTAATTTTACCGCAAACTCACAATAATACGGGGGATTACTCTTGTATATACCTATGTATATGTGTCTATATATAAAATGTTTCTTATATTTTCCAAATCCTGTGAGGAAATAATAAATTTCAATTTTCTCTGACTATAATTTTCAATTGGAATTTGCATCCCTTAGTATAACACATATATATCCACCCTCAAAAATTTTGCAAAGAACATCTTAGTATCATACTACCTTACCTTAAGGATTTAAAAGATTTATGAACTTATCTCCCCTACACGGTTGCTCTATATAGGTACACAAACACATTGCCACTAACAGCTGAATAGTGCACAGTCCGCACAGTACCAACTGAATTTCAGAAAGTCCTGTATAGCTAGGTACAGGTAACCAATGATGGTGGTTTAGTGGGATAAATTTATGTCTACAATATTCTATTTTCAGAATTTGTCATCAATAATATTATCGGTATAGATAAAATTTCAAATTGACTCTGTGTAGCAAAAAGAAAATAATCGGATATTTTAAGACTATATCCATAAACACGGGTATACTCTTGTTTATACCTTAACCCATTTCACAGCTAACTTTTAAAAGCTGTCTATCTTCAAAATTTTTATTTATCATCATCATCATCATCATCATCATCATCATCATCATCATCAATAATATCATCATCATCATCAATATAATAAAACGACAAACACGAATTTTGGGGTACCATTTACGCGGTCTACAAAAGCCGAAAGTATATAAATTATATGTCGATGGAAAGGTTTTTTTGCATAGAAGTGCACAAAGCAAACATTTATTAAATAATTTTACCACAAAGACTAAAAAACAATAAAGTAAAATTGCATTATAAGTGCGAGGAGAGCGAGAACCATAGCAAGAGCCAGAGCGAGACCGAGTATTTGTTCACAAACTTATTATATTTTCGTTAAATGCAATGGTTCGTGCATTAAATATATTCGTTAAGATGGTTAGTGAATTCGAGTGAGGGATTTTTGTGGGAAGAATTTTATTTCTGAGGATTTTTTTCTGTTGTGTTGGATTTTCGGCCACTGGTCGATTTAATGCGAGGAAGCATAAATTATGTATAGTTGTAGGTATATTGGTTTTGCATGGAAATATTCTGCAATCTATTGTGTCTCTCGCTCATTGGGTGTTGTTTTTTAAATTGAAATAAAATGTGAGCAAAAAAAGGAAGAATGCTTTCAATTTGTAGATGTAGTGTGAGGGATGTTTAAGCTGAGGCGTGGAACAATAACTTTTTATTCACTAACCATCTTAACGAATATATTAAATACACGAATCAATACATTCAAAGAGTATTATTTTCGATATAAATTTAATTGGTCTTTATTGACTACTTCCGGGATGGTCTTGGGACCAGTGGTTATGGGATCGGCTAAACCCAACCCGGCAGCGCGGTGTTCAGTGCTGCAGGACATAATAAAAAGTAGCTCATATAATAATAATTAGCTCAGTTTTTCTCCACGCTCAAGACTGCTTTTAAACGATGATATTATTCTTGCGATTTTTTACTTGATGTTGGAGTATCCACCTCCAAAAATCGTATTCATCGAAAAATAAAGTTTTTCTATAATTTCATGTGAATTACAATATATTTTCTAGAAGTTGTTTTTCAATTAGACGATAATGTTATTAGCACTCGAGTTTCGGGGGCTGGACGTACTAGTAAACATTGAACATGTTCCATCGATTGTCTATAAGACTGCTTTTAGACGACTGCAATTTTTAAGCTTCGCAATTCGCTTCTCTTTTGATCTCCTTTCGGTTGCAGAGATGCTTTCACTGGGAAAAGTCTGATGTGAAAAGCGCAGAGAACATATATTAAGTATACGAAAGCGGTGTGTGAATTGTGAATTACTTATATAGTGTGGCCAACCGTTGTTGGGCCAACTTAGGTACAACCGGGGTCCCAATTGGTATGAATTATGTCGTTTATTTCCCACTTTGTATATACATATTTATAATCTATATTTCAATTTAATATTTCAATTTAATATTGAAAGATTTTAAAGTTGTCATCTCATTTTTGTCAGTTAAAAACCAATTGTATTTATATTGTAATAATCATTATTTGATTACTGGTCCACCTTTTGTGCGGGTGTGAATTTTTCCCCCTGTTCTGTAACATAATGTGCTGTCGGCTGTCAGTTACAAGGACCTACCTACAAAAAGAAATTAAATCAGAAACCAAAAAAAAAACTGTCAGTATGATTAACATATTCTCATGAGTTTCAGTCATAATGGTAAATTCATATATCATCCATCTGCAGACAACAAGTGAATAGTAAAAAAAAACAATTCAAAATTAAATCGAAAATTTTAAGAAGAAAAAAAATGAAATCGAAATTTAATTACAACCATACCTATACTCTCTCATCTTAAAAAAAAAACTAAAAAATATTTGTAAATCCCAACCCGACCTGATGAACCCAAATTCAGGATTCCGCATATCCCAGATGATGAGCCAGGATAAAATTTAATTATTTTTCCATCACAATAGCGAAACAGAATTGATTGAAATTCAATGGAATTGTGACAACGACCATCATCAGCATTGGGTGTTGACAGTCCATCTTATATATATGAAGAATACACTGTCTATACGCTCCCATATCATTTATATTGTCCGCATGCGGGAGGAAAACAATATTGACGTCTGTCAATCAGAGCGAGTGTCATCGTCATATATAGATGCTACTGCAACTTGCACTTGCACCTCCAACCCCTGTGTGGCAAATGTTGTTGTCATCAGTTCAGTTACACTTCTCACTCCATATACACGGTTTAAAATTATATCCACATCACGATGGACTGGCCGATGACGACCAGAAGCGAAAATGTGAAAAACCAATTCTATAATGTCCTTATGGTGCTCCCAGACCCAATGGTCCTCATCGTCGTCGTAGTCGTGACATGTGTCGCACAATGACTGTCAACACTGTCCAGTGAGAGATAAATCCTTGAATACCATAAAAGAGAGAGACAAACTCAATTTTCAAAGAGTGTTACATTGAACACTATCCTATAGGATAATGGTTAATTAATAACGGTTTATAAAAAGGGAATGGGGCAGCATTCGGTGGGTAAAGATATCTATTTTCAATGAAGCTTTATAATTTCTTTTTGATTGCATTTTTTTTTCAATGTGGATATGTATTCCTATAAATGTGAGTAGAAGTGTCATGTTTTTCATTTAAGAAAGAAAGTTGAACGTATTGCAAATGTCATCACCGACCGCTGCCACCGCGTAGATTCGCGTTTTTTATTTTTTGTTGTGTATATAGTTTGTGTACCCGCCACCCGGTGGCTAAATTGACTTCTTTAAAATTCTCTTTGGTTCTAAATGAATGCAAAAAAAAATAATATGGGGGAATCTAGCTCATCAAATATTATAGAAAAAGATTCTGTTTTCCTTTTTATATAAGAAATGGCGACAAAGACACGCGAAACGCATCAGCCAATGTTAGCAAAATATTTAGAAGCATTTAAATATTTTATTCTTCTACATATCTGGGGCACATACATTTTCTTATTTTTTTATTCCATTTTGCAAATATTTATAAAGTCAGTTTTTGTTTCTTACGCAAAAAACGATGTAAATTTTTTGCTCAGTTACAGTTTTCTTTTTGAAAGATCTAGAAGTCTCATAGAGTTTGCTGTAAAAAAGGATCTATTATTCATTTAGTAGCTATGACAATTTTTTATTTTATATAAGATCTTAGCACCTGAATGCAAGAATCAGAAAGTCGCAAAAAACGTTCTGGCCTCTTTTTCAGGCTCCATTTTTTGCATTATAGTACTGATAAAATGATAAGACCATATTTTTTCTACGCTACTTTTTGTAATAAAGGGACAAAATTACAATGCAATCGATTCAAGGTAGAAATAACCCAAACAGCTAATAGAACTTAAAAAAATCGAGTTAGCTGGTTCTGGATTCAGGACAGGTGATGATATGTATACATGATGAGTCTCTTAAATTTAAAAATTCATGACTGTTTTAAATCCGTTTTCATTAGAGCATGTAATTTCGCAAATTATCCTATCGAAAAATTGTTTTCATTTCAAATTAGATAATTTCGTTTGACTGCTCATTTCATTTAGAATTAGATTTTGTCGTTAATCGCTTATTTTCTTGTTTTCTCTTTCTGTTTCTCATTTTTTTACATCGAATTTTGACATTTACAGTAGGTTCCACTTTGAATAGATTCAATTTGGGTGCGTTCGTAAGCTTTGGTTAAAAAATTACGTGCAAATTTGCTTAAAATAACAGCCTAGTTCCTTTACTTTGAAACTCTGTGCATTTGTGTGAATTTCTACAAAAAAGTCTCAAAGTTCATATCAAAAAAATAAAATGTGTAGAAATTCACAAAAAATCAAAGAGTTTGTACGTCCCCTTACACACGTTGCTGAAGATTTTTTGACGTTTTCTTTTAATTTCCAATCTCCTCTTAATTGTTGTCTGTTCTCACATTAAACCTAAAAGATGGAAGAGAAATATGGGCAGTATAAGATGAGTTGGAATCGAATTTGAAAATTTACAAAAAAATAACTTCACCTGCCGTATAATGAAAACGTAGTAAATTTTGTGCATGTTTTCGGTACGAAATAGAAAACCTCTTAATGGTGCAATTCTTTTTTTTTTGGTTAATATTTAGGGCTAGATACGAAGGTCGAAGACAAAAAATTAACAGAGAACAAGACTATACATTACTCAAACCATTTGATTCTAATATTACGTTTTCATTGGAGCCGAAATGAGCTAATTTCGTAAATTACAGCAAAGGTGTTTTCATTGCAAATTTGCTAATTTCGTTTGACAGATAACTTCATTTTGAATTTGATTTGGCAGTTAATAGCTTCTTTTTCTTGTGTTCTCTTTCTGTTTCTGTTTCTTATACATCAAATTTTGACTATTTCAATGTTTCTACTGGGTTTCCACTGCGGATGCATGCCACTTGGGTGTGTTCATAAGGTTTTTATGTAATTTCCAACCTAATTTCGTGCAAATTTGGTTGAAATTACTTCATTTCGAAATGTGAATTTGTATGGGAAATGAGATAATTTGGAATCGAATTTGGAAATTTTCAACGAAATTACCTCATTTGGCAAAATGAAAACGTAGTATAAGATGAAATCGTGTAACAAAATTTTGTCAAAATGAGGTAATTTCGTAAATTACATTTAGAATATGATTTGGCGGTTATTAGCTTGTTTTTGCTGTTTTATCCTTTTGTTTCAGTTTTTATTAAATCAAATATTGACATTTTCAATGGTTTCCACTTTGAATGCATTCCACTTGGGTGCGTTCATAAAGCTGCTCACATCAATGCGATTTATTGTGTGGTGGGCAGTTCAGAAAGAAAATCTAAAAAATCCGAAATTTTAAGATTTTATTGCTCCGGAAAAATGCGTTTTCAGGGCTTTTGGATGACATTTGACATTTGACATTTTATAGTTAGTTGCCCATCTATCAAGCTATATTAACTATCCGATTCTATTGCAGGCGGGCTATGATATCGATGGATTAAAAAAACGTCTCCAAAATCAGAAATACAAAAAATGTTTTCTCATATTTCATAACTGAGTGCTCACATCGTGCAATATGGCGATCAAATGGTGCTTGCTGCGTTCAACAAAAGTCGCGTAACTGAAAGCAGCAGTGGAATGTGAACGCAATCCAAATATCGCGTAGATGTCTGCCAAACGTCTCCAAAATTCATTGATTCCACATTGTTATCGTGATCGCCACCGCTATCGCATCGGTTTACGTAATTTCAACCAAATTTTGTGAAAACTTTATGAACACACAAACGAGGTATATTTTGAAATGTGAATTTTTATGGGAAATGAAATGACTTACATAGATTTGAAATTTGGAAATTTTTAAACGAATTTTTTACCAATGAAAACGTATAGTATAAAATTAGGGCTGAAATTTACGCGAAAATCTCATCGGTAGTTCTTATGATAAAACATTATGAGTTGCTTTTGTATAATTTAGTGTCGTTTTCGAAAAAACCCAAATAGAATTTTATGGGAACCACAAAGTGGCGCAAAAGTAATCACCCTATCGGAATATGCTATAATTTTTGCAAATGGCTGCAAATGTCAATTCTACACTGACAATTGTGAAGTAAACAGAGTTATAACAAAAGTCAACAAGAGATGAATGAAATTGGTCGCCCGCCATTTGCAAAAATTAGAGTATCTCCCAATAGGGTGATGACTTTTGCTGCACCTTGTATTGTCAATAGATGAGATGAAATATAAATATTCGAATTTTGCGCTTTTTTAAAAAATTTGATGCAAAACGGGGCACCTATGTACTTAGGCTGAAATTCAAGCTCAAATAACAGAGGAGGCACACACCTAAAAATTTGGATAGGAACATAATATGTACATACAGTGGGTTTCCAAATTAATAGGGACACTGAAAATTTGTATCGATTTTCATGTTTCAGTGTTCTTTTCAGCTTTTGTTTCGATTCTAAGGGTACGTGATGATTTTTATTTCACAGCATGCGTGTTTAACTGTAATTTTCAACTGTCAGCTGATATTCAAAATGTTTTTATTTCGAGAAAACCGGTTTTATTCTTGAAAAAGGTCTTTTTTTTGAAAATTATCTGTGGATATTTTTTTTACTTTTAATAGAAGCGTAAGTTATGAACTTTATTTTATTTAAAACAATGCTTTTTCTATTTCTAAAAAATTTAAAATCAGTTGATAACAGATTTAAATAAATTTGGACCAAAGTATTCCAATTACTCGCAACAAAACCGGTAAATGTGGAAGAAGCGAGTTAGATCACGTCTCACAGAGGCCATGGTAAAAAAACGCTTCTGTGAGACGTGGTTTCTTAGCACCAACCCACTGTATATGTACCTAAAATTTCATTTGTAAATATAAATATCAAAAATACTTTCAGAATCAGAACTTCGGACCCAATCGGCTGGTATGTTCGATCCGTACCAACACCACATTAATTTGCAAAGTTAAACACGTATGTTTTATTCCCGTATTTATCATCCACCACCCAAACAATATATACTGCCTCTTTTAAAACAACCTATTGTATATAATAATAAAGCCGCACGTATCTCGTTCAAAGTCATTCAAGTGGACTTCAGAGACTTCAGAATCACTAGGCCATGCCATCCAGGTTCAATGCATGTTTCACCATATCAAAATTCCATTCAAAATCAAGTTGATTGCAAACTCTTCAATTGATTATTATTATATTGTTGGGAATATCATTCCCAGAGGTGGGGAGGACCTGTGGATGGTTGCGGTGCTGTATACCCATACCTATATACAAAGCCTTGGAATCCATATAATTTAAACACACCTTTATTTGACCGATCTCCCAATCATCGACTGGAATAAAAGGTTTTCAGACTCTCGATACACAACCCCATCACATCATGACAATCATCAGCTCCCCCACCCTCACACCATCTCCCCATCACGGTTGTATCCTTAGCGAGCAATGTCCTTCAACATTGTTAAATTCCGTTTGCACTCCATATGGAGTACATAAACAATTTTATCCTGTCCAGAGGACACGACTCTTCAAAAAACTTGAATCTATTCAATAATAATAAGTGAAAACGTAAACCAAGTGCTTCACTCACTTCACTGTCACAACCAGGGAATGAAGATATCAAAACTTTGTCCTGTAAATTGACGTAAATGTGATCATACGGGCACAGAACATGATGGTGACGACGATGTTGCTGTAGATAGGTATGGCGTGGGAGTCAAAGTCAGAGAAAATATTTGCGCGAGAACTTGAGCCGAGGGAGGACAGGGATTCCACAGCAAAAATCAACACCCAAGTGAATTTACTTCTGCATGAAACCTCAGGGTACCTATACCTACTATATACCTATACTGCGGATGAACTCTAAGAAATTCCTGATGGTAGGATGGGGATTATGCTTTTGGATATAGAACAATTTAGTAAATGTTTGTTAGAGATTGAGAGTGAGTGGGTGAATGTCTGATGTTGGGCTGAATCCTGAATAGCGCGCACCACCATCATCTATATCTATAGTATGACAATGGCTTCCGTTTGAATAAAGGACTTCTTTTTTCCAGCGGAGATTATATTCCACCATCACAACATCATATACTATACTCTGTGGGATTAGATCGTCCGGTTTGGAAAAATGAAATGACACCTTGAGGGTAAGTTAAGTGAAATGTTGATTGTTAGTTTAGGTCACTCGGCACTTCGAAGGCTTTGCGATGGGTAAAAAAAAAGGGTGTGATGTTGTGTATAACGAAAGTGTATTATATTTATATGGAGAAGAGAATATATATTATATATATTTATACCTTGACTTCTCATGAAAAAGATAAAAACCAAAGTCTTTTGTTTGAGGACGGTTTCTCCCAGGAAGGTGTATGTGCCCAGATAAGAAAAAGTTGTTGAATATTCTTCATTTTGTTTGGGGTGAAAGGGATAGAGCAAGAGAAGAAAGTGCAATTTGTATTTTTTTGTTTTCTGTACAATATTAATTATTTTATGCTAAGGTGTGATTTTTAATCGCTTCAACAGATAATGAGATAGTCGAAAATAAAAAAAATGGTTCTAGGAGAGATACCATTTTTAATCGATAAATAAATATTTTTCCAATCATATAGTTGATCGTATGTACTTATATTAGCTGACATGAAAATTTTAATCAAAATTGTAGAAGGAGTTTTTGAGAAAAATGAGATTTTCCTTACCGGTATTATTTTTGGCTATATACGAATGATTTTTTTTTTTATTCTGCTTCATAGTGCTAAAAAGCTGCTGGGTGCCAAATTTAATAAAAACCAACCGAGTCGTTTTCGAATTATGAAGTTCTCAAAAGAAATTCTGAACCTTTTTGAAACATTCTCCATAAGAAAATGTATCAAAAACATTTTTTGAGAAAATCAAAAAATGGCCCTATGAAAGAGCCATTAATAAAAATTTTTTGGAAATTTTTGGAAACGGTAGCCTTTTTGTAAAAAAAAATTACAGATTTTTTTTTTAAGTTGTGGACACGTTTTTGAGAAAAATAAGATTTTCATTTTTTATACCAAAAACTTTTTACGGATGGTACCTACCCTTATTTTTGGTACTAAAAAAAAATAAAAAAAACGTGTTGGGGGAGTGCTCAATAAACGCAAAGTACCAAAGAAAATCGACCCACCCGTTTGGACTGCAGCCGAAATAACAGACGGACAGAATTGCGAAACCCGCTTTTTTTAATTCGCTATCGTCGTAATGTCAAGTTTGATCAAAATCTCGAATTCGATTTTTTTTTTACAAATCCATAACGCCATATAGTACCTACCTTTATTATGTAGTTATCGCAAGTAAAAACGTGTGTTCATTATTATGTCATAAGGTACGTCGATAGCATCATTTTGTTCGCGAGATATTCGAGACAAATAACATTTTACAATAATTTTTTTAAATTGATAAAGTGAGAAAACATCTAATTGAATTTTTTGAAAATTTTGTCTACACTTTGTGACTTCAGATATATCTGTAAAATAAAATCTATTCGAAGTCGATATCCTTACTCCACCATATAGAAAATATGTAAAACCCTTAACTCTTCCGATTGGTTTATTTCGAAAACGGTCATTTTTATGAAAAAAAATATAGGTACTATTATTTTTTTTAGGAAATTTTCTAAGCTACAAATTAGTTCTTAACATTTTTTCTGTACAACTTACAATTTGGGAGATATTCTAGAAAAATACAAAAAAATTGTTAGCGGCAATCATATCGATGGGGACTTTTGATATAGTTTGTTAAGAACATATACCATGAAGAGTCTTTATATACTTTCCATCTTTCGGTGATTTTTTCCGAGTCAAATGCCTTATTGACTGAACTATTTTGCTTTCTCGAGATATGCGGTGAAAGAAAAATTTTTATCACGAACGTTTGAACGTACGAACCTACTGAAGACAGATTTACATAGCTAAAATATCAAATCGGACTTAAAAAAAGTTATTTACATAAGGTTTGAACCACATAATATAGGTAGGTACATATATACCTACTTGAAAATAATTCTCTTCTGGTAGATAACAGATTATCTTCAACTTTGTATGCAAAGCAACCAGTTGAGCTCCAGAGGAAATACTTTATCATGATCTTAACAATTTGACATCCGCATCAAGTAAAAAAAAAAATACGTTGATAATTTTGAGGAAATATTCGAGGTATACTTTACAATTTATACCAAGCCTACACCATTTTCAAAGAAATAAAAAAAAAATTGATAAAGGAAAGGGTTCAGTCCTACAGTCCTTCATCAACCTTTACGTTGATTACTTGTTTAAAAAAAAAAGATCTAGTCATACATACATAGAGGTATATCTATAACTTTCTTTTCTTTGATCCAGGAAAACCAAACATACACGACCTATCGTAAGTTGCAATCACAGAATTTGTGAAAGGCCTGCACCCTCTTATATATAGAGAGAAAAGCACGCGTGCTCCTCGGGTATCATCTACCCGTAAAAGTTTAATAAGCTCTATATCTGCACTTCATGCCGACAAAAAGCCAATTAAAAAACACAAGCGTACAAATTGTCCTTTCAGTTTTATATTTTTTTGTGTTTTTTTTTTTACACATTTACATCTTCTTTTTTTGTTTTCCTTTCATTCGAGAGCGCAACAGATTTTAGGCTTTTGGAAGAAGTCCATTGAATATAAAAAAACATGATTTACAAAAAAAAAAAAAATTAAAACTCGCTATTGCTACTTTCACTACAATCTCTCTTTATATGAAAAGGACTTCTCTGTACCTAGGTGCATATATATTCATCATCATGTTGTGCAGAGGAGCAGCACACTTCACTTTTGTGTTGTTCATTGTAAATATAGAAAAGGAACCACCACATGGTATATAAAACTTGAAAGCTTTTAGCGAAATCCTTTTATGTGCAATTCTTGATTGTTGTTATGTTCATGTTGATTGTTGGGAATAGCGTCATTATCCTTCGTCAGTTGAAAGCAGCGTGCCGCCTCTTTTATAAAATAGATTTTGAAAGTCCTGCATATTTACATTATATAAAGGTATACTCTCCTCTGCGTAGGAGTACCTACCTATAAGAAAAATCCTTAAATTCAAAGGTATTTTTACAGATGAAGTACTTTGGAGAGGCTTCGAAGTTTTTTGTTTTTTTTTTGTAAAGCGTAAGCGTGTTATTTTGTAGTTTTAAGGTTTTTTTGACTTGTAATAGTAAATCAGTAGCAAAGGGCTTAAATATATACAAAAGCTTTGCCCGACATAAAATATGTATAAAATGAAAAACCGATTAATCATTGCTTGGTTATTTTTTTTATCAAGTAAAATGTATGATGTATACCGTATGCGATATGTCCTATGGAATATGGAACCTATATAAGTACCTGCAAAGTGCCCCTCCTGACTTGGAACTTTAATGCTCTTTCAATACTAGATATAAACGCTTGCTGAAAAGTGGTGAGGAAACAAAATTTTCGATTCGCTTTCTCAGTTTTTGACGGAGCGAAATCTTTGAGATTTAATTATTCTGAACGCGCCTATAGTAATATAAATAATGACATTTTTGCCACTCATGTAAATGTAGCCTAAACGGCCTTTACATAAATCTGTGGGGCTTGAAAATTTGAAATGTCAAATTTATTATGACAGCGTATTGTAAATAAATTCAGCATGATGGAAAAGTGAAAGTGCATATAAAAACGATCAATTAAATTTTAAATAAAATAAAATAACTTTTTTTGAAAACCTCCCCATCGATCGGAAGTTTCATGATACTGAACTCCACTTCCAAGCCAGTGTAATACACAAAGAAGTTAAGTTTAAGTACCAAGAGAAAAAATTTTTTTAGAGCCCTTCACCTAAATTGTAGAACCTATTCATCATCTCAGATTCTCACTCATACTCATCCCATTTCCAGTTCAGTGAAACTCACACAACGGTTGATCTCCGCAATTAAGAGGTCACACTCTGGCGGTCTCTTGGAGAAAAAATTAAAACAAAACGATTTGTGTCTAAACTAAAATCTTGATAATTTTTTTAGGTAGGAGTTTTAAAAATTATTATTTGTTATATATAAAATACATTGTTAATGATTAATTTTTTTGATTGAATTTTAATTAAGAATCATCAATTTGTCAGTAAGGATCATTACACGAACGAAATTCTTTGAAAACCTAGTTGAGTTGAAAAACTGTATTTATACTGTTTCTTAAATCAATATATTTTCGGATCTTACTGAATTATGATTTTTGGCTGCTACCAATAGGAACATATTTTAAATATATCTTTAAAATGAGACCAAATTTTAGAATCAAATTTCTAATAAAGCTATAAAATTGATAACAAATAAGAAATTTTAGCAAAAATCTGACAATACTACGGTACATTTTTCAAATGTCTTTTGCTGTGTGCCAACTATCCAAAAACCAAGGCTACCAATTGAAAGACATTAATTAGTTCTTTTATTTGCTTTTTAAATTATTGCCATACGCACAGAAATGGCTTCGGGAAATTGCAAAGCGTATCAACATTTTTTCGTTTTTTCTTCAACTATGTACCTCTGTAGCATGACTTTCAAAGGTTCTAATTAAACGGCGCTAGTAAACCGACGCACGTTGGCTTAACGTTTCCATGATTCAGATCACAAATTATGGATTTTTTTATAAAAATTTTGGTTACCATGCAAATGCGATGATTTAACATTTGCAATAATCATTGATTAAATATAATCAGCTATGACCAAACTGCCCCTCAGTACTTCGGGTTACCGCTAAGAGCAACAATTGTGAATTTAAGATCAAAAGAAGAGCTGAAGACTACAGAAATGAGAAAATCGCTTCTAAAAAATATTTCGAAGACTATAGAAAATCTTTTGGCGTAACAAAAAAATGTGACATGGTTCTTTCGGCATCTTTCGGAATTTTTGTATACATTAGAATTAAATTTTTTTTTTGAGATTTCAGGTTTTCTGTGTTAAATTTTTGGGATTGGAATTTGAATTTTTACTGATATTCATTGTTTGTGATTTTGAATTACAACCCAGCTTGAATTCAAAATTCCATCTTAGTGGAAACAAAGGCCGATCTTAAGATTTCGTTAACCTCACTAAAGAAAGAATAGCTAATCGCTGTGAGAAAAGAGGCTATAGGTAAATATAATGATACTTTTTTTCATATATAAATTGTTTCTTTAGAAAAAAAACAGCTAATTATTTTGATAAAGAAGCCAAAGAACTAAGAAAACAGCTTCCAGGTATTTGATATCTCTCCCCAAACAAAAAACAACATCGCATATCCACAAACAGAATTTTTGAATCCCACCCAAAACTCTTTTTTTTTTTTTTTTTCGTTTTTTTTCTTGTTTTTGAGGTACTTACCTTCGCATCTTTGAAAAAATTCACTCTCTAAAAAGGAACAAAAAATAAAAAAAATGAAACGAAAAAATCGTGAAAAATCACAACTCGCGTATATGATGCTTTTAAGATCAAAGGATTTCCTTTGTTTTACCAGTGTTATTACACATCACCCCTCTGTCATATATACAATATTCTGTCAAGTCGGGTCGGTCTATTTATCTATGCGATAGATACGCGTGTATCTTCCTCAGGAATATATCCATCCATTCATCAAACCATCTATCTGTATACATATTTGCATTCCGTGCAGTGAAATTATACATAGCGCACTGCCAAAGGATTTGTCTTGTGCTTTGACATCGCGGTATAAAGGTACTCGTTTTTAGCATTTTGAACCTATCCTATACCTATAATGGTTATATATGTTATAGGTAGGTACTGCATATCGCAAAAGGATAAGGAAAACAAGTAAAAATGAATGAAGGATTATAATTACCCACTTGCTTTTAAAGTGCGCGGAGCGACGAAGAGACATTTTGCAGGACCATCATCAACATCATCATAAAAACAGAAAATCCTTATTCGTGCGCCATCTGCACTTTCTCGCGTGCCTCTACATCAGGAGCTTCATCCAGAGGGATACGCTATAGCCTATACCTACGCTTAAACTGCGCCATTGTATCTATCCTTTTTTTTCTGAGCTGTATCGTATCTATAGTACGTTATAGGCATGAGGATTTGGCCGGGTTGGTTTTGAGAAAATGAATATTCCAATTCCTATTTTTGCTCCAAATCCTCTTGGTAAGCCAAAGCGGCACAGGGATACTTTTCTCTGAAAACAAAATAAAAATAAGAAAAATGAATGGAAAATAGGGAGGGAGGAAGAAAACGTTGAGAAAAGCTAAAAGTGAAGAGTACAAGAAATGTCGGCGGCGCACTTACTTTGTAGACAAATTCGCTTTAATTAGCACGCATCCGCCTGTTGACGTCATGGTGAATCATGGTGCTCTTGCATTGTTCACAGAAGCTCTAAGGCCTACACTTGTGTCACAGTGAGTGTTTGGATGGAATAACGTCGGATAACTCAAAGGATATTTTTATTATTTTTTTTTGTTTGTGCTAAGAACTTATATTTTGTGCGAAATTGTTTTCTTCTGCTGCGGGTTGGTATAAAAAGTAATGGATGTTATTCGTTATAATGTTTGCAGGTTATACACATATTCAGGAAAGATTTTTGAGCAATTCAGTTTTGTTTTTTTTTTGCGAAAAAAATCTCTTCACAGAATTCTCTTTATAAATTTCTTTTATATAAAGGGTGATATCCTTTTGAGTAGATACTTAGGTACCTAGAGGTATTCCTATGCGAGTTTTTTGAGTTAAAAAAAAATACTTTTTGAAATACCTACTGTTTTTGTTTTTAGTTGAACAAATTTGAATGGATTTTGCTAATACTATAAAGTCAAAGTCAAGCAAAGTCTCTTACTGTCGGCTTTCTGGCAAAACCTCGTTAGTCCAAAAATTACATTTATAATTGTATATCAAATTTAAAAAGTCACTGAATTCAAATATCATTGCTTAATTACTGCAGTGCCTACTCCTTTTGTATCTACCAACCAGTCTTTAAAGCTTCTAGGTTCTAAAAATGTCATTCTGTTACATATTTTTTTTAATTGCAAGACTTTTGAAAAAAATTTCATTTTCGAATTACGAGGTTTTGACAGAAAGCTGACGATGTAATTTCGGCACAAACTTCCATAATACCAATTTGTAGTTTTTAAAATCTTAAATTTTCCCAATTTTGTTTATCGTAAGTCTTTTTTTAATTTAATGCACTTAAGCTTAGCACACACAAAAAACTATATTTTATCTTATAAAAGGAATAAATTAGTTAAAACGTAGTTAAGTTTAAGGTTGTATTATGCGAGTATAGTTACTTTTGTTTATGAACAATATAGTGTTGCAAATACGCGCATGGAACTTACAGTTTAGACTGAAAAATTGTTTTGACACCAATGCGATGTACATCATCCGATTTCTTAAGAAAATCTCAATTTATGAGAAAAAAAATTGAATATGGTAGAACGTATAAATATATTAGATCACACAAACATTTTAATCAAAATCGTAGGAGCAGTTTTTGAGAAAAATGAGATTTTTAATACCGGTTTTTAAACTTTTGTATGGGAGGTACCGTTATTTTTGGTTATAAGAATAATTTTAATTAAAAATCTGCTAGACAATGTTAAAAAACTGCTGGGTACCAAGTTTAATAAAAATTGATAGAGTCGTTTTAAACTTATTAACTTCTCAAAAAAAATGTTGAAACTTTTTTTAAAACTCCAAAAAATTTTTTTTTTTTATTTTGGTATAGAAAACTTTTAAAACTATTTCAAAAATTCTCAAAAAAAAATTTGTATGCCAGGTACCGTTGTTTTTGGTCTAAAAAAATGAAAAAAAAGGGGTGGGGATAAACCTAAAAAACGCTAGGTACCAACTTTAAAGAAAATCGACCGACCGACCAATTTATTAAAATGTTGGTGTGTTCACTTTTTTCCCTGTTCCACATAAAATTGATCACTTAAACAGTTTATAAGATAATATTATGTCGATAAGCCACAAATTGAAAAAATACTGTTTAAATATACTTGCTAAAAATATCAAAAATTTATTCGTTAATTTTATGCATCAACTGTAATTGTGAAACAATTATTTTGGAACACCCTGTTAACAATGAAATAGCCACAACTTTTTGTTTTACAAAATTCGTATAATTTTGACTAGTTTTAATTTAATTCTTTCTCTCTTAATTCCTTTTCAAGGAAAATCTCTTTCAGTCTAAGATTTGGCATCTCCTTGTAAGGCAATTTTCTTAAAAATCACTATTTTTATAGCCATGGAAATGTAGCGATATTTTCATGCGTTCAAAAATTATGATTTTTGCAACCAAAGTAGTCATTTATGCACCACAGTATTTATATAATGGTTTTCAGACGGCGGTATTTCCTTGCTATTTGTTTCAGACTGCAGCCAAAAGAAGTGGCTGGAATGGAATCCTACTTCGGTAAACTTTTCAGAAAAAAGTCTTAAAGAATTTTTCTTACCATAGCTTCATGGTAAATTGATTAGATTGAAAAAGTGGTACATTCATTTTTTTCAATGTTTATTAACAAAAGTATCATTAATAGAAAAAATTGCAATAAGTGGCTGCTGTCGGCATTTTTAATTTTATTCGACGAGTATTTCAACCCATTTCTTGTTAAAAGTTTTTAACAATACCTTTAAATTTAAAAAAGTTGTTGTATGAATAATAAATAAACAACAGATTTATTAAATTTTGGCGAACTTATTTTTCATAGGGTGGGGTTAGAAAAAAATGGTAGGATTTTTGTTCAACGGGGTAGAAGTCTTAAATTTGAAATATCGTCAAAAATATTGTTATGTATCTACCCAAATTGTGGTAAAGTGACAACACTGATCTTGAGAACGCAGTGGGAAGTCACAGTACAAATATTAAATGTAATATCATTAGCGTTTTCATTTTTGTTCAGTTCTGCGCATCTGTCAAAATCGAGGTATTATGGTGGTAAAATGGTGGATTCAGTGCCCCTTTCCTTGTCTAATTTCAATATTTTGTTGTTGTTTCTAATGATGCGCGTTGAGTTCCTGTGGGCACTCGAACAGCCATTTTTAATTTTTTGACATTTCCAACTTTGACAACCTGCGCAATATATTACCTTTAATATATGTACTGTGGTGGGAAGTAGCTATTAAAAAAAACTGTTGAAAAAAAACTATTGTTAAAGAGTTTTAGGCTAAAAACACACGGGTCTTTTTTTTGCGCTTCCTGAGTTTATCTACCAATAAAACAAATGGAAAGAACGTCCTTGACCAAATGGATTTCACTGTCTACTTTTCTTCTACTGGTTGACTGTAATGACCAAAAAGGTACTAGAATGTCAATAGTTCTAATGTTAAATATTTTTTACAAGAAGGGGTTTGCCTTAAAACTTTTGAAAAATAATACTTTCAATTACCTCATATTTCACACAAAACTTTTATCAAGTTGTTGCTTCAAGTGCACTTAACATATATACATACAACACAAAGGCTATCAATATGTATCTAAATAATATAAATATGTGCATTTACATTTTTCTTGAATCTTAACAAATTTAACGCCATATTTCTATCGACAATGTCGGAAATAATGTCTACCAGCCGCTGCTGCTGCTGTTGCTGCTACTTATTTTGCTTGTGAATTGCAGTGATGGCGGAAACTTGCCCTTGTTCTCGTTTTCAACCTCCATCATTATGACTCCTGCTGCGCCATTGGGTGTTCGTTCGAATTGCTCTCTTCTTCGAATGGATATATGGCTCATGCATAAGTCCCTCATCAGATTGAATAATCAATCTTTCTTGATTCCAGGCGATTATTCTCTTAATTTAAACTATACAGTCGTTAATTTGTTTTTTTTGTTCTTTTTGTTTGTATTATGTACATATATACATTTTTCTGGATACAATTTTCTTTTGTACTCTGAATGGGATATGGTTCTGTACTACATTTTTCTCTCTAGAAATTATTTACTTTTCGTAAATAGGCACTCAAGTGCAATCACCAGTGATGACACCTCATAAATCACTCGTCACTTCACCCAGAATGAGGAAGTGGAGCCTTCTATACAGAAAAAAAAAAAAAAACAGAATTCTTCATCCATGCGAATGATTATGGATTATGGTTCTGGTAAACCCATTCAATTGGGAATTTTTGTGTATACAAAAATTGTATTTGTGAAAAAGTTTTCAATATGAGTATTAATTTTATTTTATTTATTTTTTTTTTGTTGAAAAAATGTGGTTGATATGGGAGATTAAACAAATACATAAAAATATATAATTTGATGGATGACCTGATGGTGGTGGTGTAGGTCGGGTTTATTATATTGGTAATAATATGGCAGATGGGATAAACGGACAGAATATAATGATACATTTTCCGGGATGAAATACTCAGCGGACTGAAAATTTTTTAATAATGAAGTTTTGAAAACTAGAACCCCTTTGCTGCTCAAGTCTTAAAAAATTATTCATACTTTCATTTGACCATTCAATACCTTACATATATTTTGTTTATTTCTGCTTTTCTATCTAGTTTACGATTTTTATTTTTTTTTTCAATGAAATTACCACCAAAGACCCAATGCAGTTGATTGCACACTTTTTATCCAAACATTTAAATAGCATCAAAATTTAAATCCCTGATGATAAAAATGTTTGAATAAATGACGAGAAGTTAAATCAAATTTCTTAAATTGTCAGCAAGTAGAGTACCTACTTGTTATAATCAATTCAAGGGCCATTAAACACCAACATACACCACAAAACCTACTTGGATCAGTCAAGTTTTATTTTACGTAAAATTTTATTTTAATTTTCCATCATGATGGTCTGTTTATAAGAAGGTGACAAATTTAAAAGCTCTTTAAAAATTAAGGAGATTTGTTAACACAGCACTTTAAGAAAATCAATTTAGAATATTGTTGTCTTACATACAGCAATTTGTTTTATTATGAGCAATTGATGTGAAGAACTATATTTAATCAAAGAGCACACTTTCTATCTTAGAGACATGGTTAATGCATATTATCATTAAGTTTGATTAAGTTAAAAGAAAAAAGAAAAAAGCATATAAGATAACTTAAAGTCTCAAGTATGTTGTTTGGTGACAAAGTTTTCGTAAAAAATATAATGAGGATGCCTTTTTTGTTTGCTTTACCCTCATTAGGGTGGATCAAATGAGATCAACATTTTTTCTTCTTGAGATTAAGAAACCTTAAGAACATACTTTAAATATTTTTAATACTGACATCTAAAGATTCATCTCACTAGTCAACTGATGAGTCCAAGTGAGATCGCCGGACGAAATGCCAATTTTTTTAGGACTTATAAAGGCCGTTAAAAGCTATTTTGAATCGATTCATCTTTTCATTTTTTTTATTTCTGTCAGCTGTCAAAATGTTAATTTTAGGGTTGCCACCACTTTACTACAAAAATGATGAAAAATTGAAATCTTGCGTACATTTTGGGATAATACACACAAACATTTTATTTCAAAATTGTAACAATTTTATAAATATTGTTAATGTCGTTTCCGAGCTATAAGTAGGTACCCCCCTTTCAAAACGTTTTTTCAGCAAGTACCGTTATATTTGGAGCTAAAAAAAAATTAATTTTTGCCTTAAAAATCTTAAATTTAAATTGTTCAAGTCATTGTGATAATTTAAAATTTTTCGTTCAATGTTTTTTTATGTTTTTTTGCGGCTTTTCGAAGTTGATATCAACACCCCCTCAAAAAGCGTTAAAATATTTTTGTATTAAATGGTTTATTGGTTAATAATTTGTCATAAGCTATAGTCTTTAATTAGTTATGATAACTAGAAATTCGATAAGCAATATTTTCTTTGTTGTTTTTGTTGACATTTCTAAATTAATAGTATTCCATTGAATAGTTCTTTCAATTTGAAACTCTATGCATTTCTTCATAGAAGTCTGTCAAAGTTCATATAACAAAAAATAATATGTGTAGAAATTCACACAAATGTACAGAGTTTCAAAGTAAAGGAAAACATCTAATAATTTGCTGTTTATTAGTCGTTAATTAAATTAGAGTAATAGTACCTAACAATTTTTTTTTTGTGCAATGTTTTGTATGTTTTTTATTTTTTTTAATTAAAAAAAAAACAAAGGACTATACATGAAAATATTATGCTATTAACATTTCAGTATTACAAGTTTTAACTCTTTCCGGAGATGCCTTATTTGATATCAACTTAGCAAAGTAGCAAAAAAAAACATAAAACATACCTATTGAACAACTCACAAACGGAAAATCTTCCACCTAACCAATTTTCTATTCGTGAATGTTGCTTCATTAACTTCATATTCATAATTTCGTATGTGTTTTTGCACAATTTCAATAAAACTACATTTCCGATCTGACTCATCGTTTTCAAGCATTCAAGGGGGCAACACTGTACTAGACGGAAAAAACCACAATCGGATTAATTTAGAACTGAAATTTTATCACCTATATCCACAAAAAGTTTTAATTTTTTGTTCCAAATTCAAATACAAACAGAACAGCCTTACTGAAAAATTTTGTAGATGCTTATCATATAAATTTACATCATTATGATAAGACTTAATCTAAAGTACATTCCAATTCAATATTATGGTTATTTTTAATTATTTCAGCTTAATATCGCATTCCATATATTTTATTTATTATCATGAATAAACAATTAAAACCAACTGTGAGTGCGAAAACATCTGCGATTTAAACTCAATAATCAATTGCTCTCATTATTTTCCTCACCACAGAAATTAATGGGATTCAAATAAATCGATTGCTATGAAAATAAATATACACCCGGTATAGCGCAATTGTTTTGGCATCCCTCACATTACAAGATATATTATAAGCCACATGGATGCAGACTTAGCCAAACGCAGAATATTCATTCATATAGGTATAGCCTTGTGTAAACTCTGCAGCATCTTTTCAACAATCATAAATTTTAAAATTTTGTAGGTACCTATAAATTATTATTTATAAAAAGTTAAAATTAACAAGAGTGCGTTTAGTTCATTTCTTGGCTATACAAAAAAAAATTCAGAAACAAAAATGTTAAAATTTATAATCAATCGATCGGAAACGATTTAATTCAATGGCTCCATTTGGTCAAGAAACCATGGTGTGTTCTTTTGAACTATACATGACTACATCATACTCATGATTTGCCATAACGCAGGAGGTGGTGGATCTTTAAAATTTGCTCGGTCAATTAAATAAACATTTTTTTGCATAATTAATGGGATTAAGAGGGATATATTTATTAAGCCAAAGTGTTGTGGATGAGCATATATGTATATTCATCCATTAATTTTTCATTAATTTGTTCATTTGTAAACGAATTGTATTTGGAAATTCTTTGGGAAATTTATTTTGATTACATTAAATCATGCATTTTTCAATGGAAACAAAAATTTCAAAAGGTTACAAAGTAAGAGATTGAAAAATTGATAAATTAAAATTACAGACTTAAATAAATTATGAATAGTGTCTATGTTGAATATTGAATTTCATCAATAGTGAGATTTTAAACTGCTCTTATAATTTGGCTAATGGCCATCAATACTCGGATATACCCATAATCCAAGGTAATAAATGAAATCCGTAAAATGCTTACGAATTGGACTAAAATCAATCACGTTAAATTTTATACGAAGTTTAAATTTTTACAATAATTAGGTGAGTCTATACGTCATAATTTAATAGACATTTTAATCCAATTCACACATGTCTTATAACAATTACTAACTTTCCACCTAACAGTGTAGAATCAGCAAACAGCGAATGCCGCGACGCGACGCGACTTCTATTATACCATCAAAGAAAATGGAAAGCCGAAAACCTAATAGTAACCGTTAGACGATGTTCACATTGGACTTTCTGATCCTCCAAAATTTTTTGTCGTGAAGAAGTGAGAGTGAGATAAAGTACAGAGACGTTAAAAAAAGGAGGAGGAGAAAGTCCAACAGGAAAAAAAAGAGTAATTTTAAAAAAATTAATCCTTTTGAAAATAAGTGCAAAACTTTTAAAAATGTCCCATTTTAAGTATTATTATATATGTTTGTGTGTGTTTGGTCGTTCTTGGAATTTCGGAATATTCCGAACTTTGCCTTCGATTGGCAAATAAATAAATAAATAAAAAGTAGATACCCCCGAGTAAAGTTTTCGCAGTATTTTTCTGTCTGTTCCCAATTTCGTAAAGGAGTAGTCGAGAAACACACACATACATACAAATAAAGATTTTCGGGAGACTACTTATCAAAAGTGAAAAATGCTCAAAGAAGCCATTTTGTTAAATGGCGACATTCGGTATGTTTGTGTAAATTTGAAAAATTGATGTTTTCATATTTGGTTGGAATCAAATGGCGTTTTTCTTTTTTACCTCAGAGCAGATCACCGAGCTGTCAAAAATTTATTCTATGTTTCTTTTTTACCTCAGACAGATCAGAGCACATAAGTCGTGTTTCTTTTTTCCATCTGAGCTAGCTCGGAGCATGAACTGTATGCTCAGAATAAAATGACCGAGCAAATCGAGCAAAACGCTGAGCAAAGCCAACTTCATACAATTTTTATGTAATTTGACAGATTACTATGCATAAGACATGTTCAGTGCTCAAGTGTGTTTCATAATTAAATCTGAGGGCTCTGATCGTAATCTCCTCAGAGCTTAGCTCTGATCGCTCAACCTCTGCTCAGAGCTTTGCTCAGAGCCAAAAAAGAAAAACGCCAAAAAATGAGTTATAAACATTCCAAAATTCAATCGAAAAGGACGTGAGTTTTGGTTTTACTAAACTACGTGGGCCTTTATCGAAAAGTATTGTTTCAGTTGATCATACTAGATATTATTATAATAGTTGGTTTTTGGCATGTACCTATATACCTACAGGGTTTCCCGAAATCACCGCCTCAGAAGAAAAACATGACTTCCTGAGGTAATTTCAAGTCAAAAAACTTAAGTAATTTTCTCGTTTCCGCTTCGTTTTCGACTTATAAAGGTTTTTATGATTTTTATTCTTTTTTCCTTTGACTGGCTCTAACTTTGCCAAGCTACAACCAATTTTTTATTTTTTTTTTAAATTTAAAAAAGAACAGTTAGAAATTTTTATCTACTATACAACTTTTTTCCGTGTGTATATAACGGTTTTTGCGGCAATTGATTTTATTAAATACATTTTTTAAGCATTTATAGGTTGTTTTTATATATTTATTGAGGACTAATTGTAGTTCTTCCAAGTCAAAAAAAATATTTACTATCAGAATTTGCAGACTTTTTTCCATTTTCCAAATCAGCGGCAACTAAAGTGCCATTAAAATATCAGTGCTGCCAAGACTGTTAAATTTTTTTTCTTAGCCCGTGTGTGAATTGGATTAAAATTTTGATTTTATCCTAGATTAACCGCCATATTATTTACTAGATACATCCAGATTAAAACTTAAATCCAGATGTAAATCATACAAATTCAATGTAATTACATCCAGATTTAAATTAAAATCTGGATGTATCAAGTGAATAATATAGGCGTAAATTTTGACGTTTTCACGATTCACTTCATAAGTGTCAAAAATTAAACTTTTATATAAAATTTAACGCGATTTTAAATCAAATTGATAATAAATAAAATAAAAGAGGTTAAACATACATAAACCTACCTAATTATAAAAATTTTCATTTGCGTTGGTTCAAACTGTTCAAAAGTCCTTATTTCACCTTTCATTTTGCCTAGTTATTATTTATTAGTCCGAACCAGTGCATTAAGTTCTAAATTTGTAACTCTCGCATCGATTAAATTGGTCGAGAAACATTGAAAAATGTTTCATAAACAAAATTCATATGAATTGTTTCAATTTTCACGTTTCTTGATTAATTTTAGATATCGGTTGAAGAGTAACATAACGTAAGCATAAAATGGTCTAATAAAAGAATAATATTATTTAAAATACGTTTAGTCTAATTGGAACTACATATGTCCCAATGCAATGGTGCGGCAAGTTGAGTCAGAAAGTAGGCCACAAGCTGTAAAGTTAAACAAGTATTTCCACAAAAACACAATAAATTAGAATTTAATTAAAAATGTCGTAACCGATAAATAAAATGCTTTCTGTAAACCAATTTAAAAAGTCTGATATTCACTAAAATTTACTTTTTTTTCTTCGAATTAAGGTTAAAGAGTTTATATATTTGTTTCTTTCTTGAGATAACAAGCTAAAGCTATCAATCACATTCAAGCGATTTTCATCGATCAACTTTTTCTAATCTATGTATATGTACGTACCATAACCTGTCTAAACCCACAATTCCATCATCTCAATTCTCACAACAAGCAAGATATAATTTTAAAAATTCTGCATAACTTCAAGGTACCTACAATTACCAAACAAATTTCTTAAATTTACATTTACATAAATTTAATTTCAATTAAGATGAGTTTGTTGAGAAATTTAAACTGTGAGTGGGGGCGGGAGATTGGTCTGTAAAAAAAGGAACTTTGCCGTCGACCGACACGACACGACGACGAAGTTGTCTTGTTATTTTATATTTATATTTAAAGAGATTTGATGTTACATACAAATTTGCATTTCAATTTTTAGATATGATAATCACGCTGTCAACATATCATTAAGGAACTTTCTTAGTGATAAACATTGACACGTATGTATGCACCTACATAAGATACGAAAGGAACAGGTTACCTGGTGAGGTTCCATCCGCAAGAGAACTTTCAACTTATATGGGTTTTCCTTTACCGTTACAACGTTGGTATATATGTATAGAAAAGTACGTTATACAATGGCTCGCTTTATGCCGCAAATGACTAAGGCAGATTGCGAAACCAAATGTTAGATACTTTACCTATGACATGTAACGAGGAAGCAATCTGAAGATGAATCTTAGTCGAGTTTATTTAATTCATGCTTTATACCATGTAAGCAAAGCATATATATACCTATATAGATGTAACTCTTTGGAGAGTAAACTCATTTGTTAGATGTAGGTACCTTTATACCACCCACACCGGGCTTACACACAAATAGGGAATGTCTCAATGAATTAATATATGAAAAGAGGTCTTGGATACAAAGTAAACTGAACAATACTTAAAAGGTTCTTTGATGTTACGTACGTTAGTTACTGCACCTACGCTTTAGACCCTGGCAAAGGCTTTCGTGTTAATCAAACTTACTGACAGGCTTTTCTCAAATGAGTTCATATGCATCGTTATCAACTATAAGGCTCAAAGGACATTATATTCCTTTATGATGACTTTATTATATGGGATTTGGATGGCTTAATTTCTTGCTATTCCTGACAAACAACACAAAGAGTTATCTTTATGATGTTTCTTGAGTTTTTGAGTTGTAGAAAGTTTAAAAAGTAATTTACTAATTTGCTTCATGCTGAAATAAAAGAACTAAGGTTTCTGTTAAAAATCATTAAAATTTTTGTTTGATTCTCAGTAGTACCTACACACATGGAAAATTATTGAAGCGTTTTTGACAAAAAAAAGAGGATTGAATCGGCCTAAAGCTAAGTATACACGATTGGAAGATCTTCCAATATTGGCCGAACTGTCAAAAGTCTGCCAATAGCAACCAATGAGTTGACAATTGCCAATGTTCTATCAAGTGAAAATTGTCCATTTATACGGTTGTTAGATTTTATCCAAAAATTAGACAAATATTTGGTAGAAAATTGGATGACAATTGCCGACAATTTTTTGTCTTCCAATTAAAAATTGTCGGTTTACACGGTTGGAAGACTTTAGAGATCAAAAAACTGGTAAACTCATTGGAAGACAAATTTTCTTGACAGATGGCAGAGAATTTGAAACTTTATTTTAGAAGTGAAGTATAAAACATAAACATAAAACCATTCGGTTTTTTTCTTTCGATTTAGAATTGATATTAACATTGACCACAAAAAGCCAATTTAGCATTTCATTTCACTATATTTTGAAAAAAATTTGTCTTAATTTTTTTTTTTTTATTTTTTTATCAAAATTTTGAGTTTGTATGCTAATTTTTCAAAAACTGTTGACATAAAAATTTGGTTTAAATTTAGAATTATAGATCAGATTTCTAGCTTTCAAAACCGGTATAGTATTTTATTGTATAAGTGTTGCCGTTATTTTTTAATATATTTTTTTTTAATTTAAGTCATTTTTTCTTAAATAGCCCCTACCTCCTAAACGGGCCGAGATAGACCTCCCCCTCCCAAAATAAAAATTTTATCAATTCTTCGCGCCATAGTTATCGTTGTTTTAAAAAACACTTTTTCAATTTTTTTTTTCTTCAAAAGCGAATATATAATTTAGTTTTTTCCTCCACAATAAAAAAATTTATCCGCCAATTAAAAATTGGATGATGTTTTTGGCAAGAACTTCATCCAATATCCAATTAGCCGACAATCGTCCAATTATCTGAAAATAAGAAAAATTGTGTGTTTAGACGAGTTCATATGATTGCAAGAAGTCGGCCAATTTTTTGATAGAAAATTGGCCGACGATTGGGTGCCAATTTTTTTTCCGTCAATTTTGACAGATAAAATTGGATGTTTACATGGTTGATAGAAAATTGGTGAAATTTTTTTGCGAAAAGTAGGCCAATATTGGTTGATCTTCCAATCGTGTAAACTTAGCTTAAGTAGTGGTTTGCGTAAGTTGATAAATAAAAACAATCATATTAGAAATTGCTTGTCTGGATGTCTCGGACTTGCTCCAATTCAATTTTTTTGTGATTGACAGCAGCAATTTTGAAGTAAAATTTCAAAAAAATATTCAATTTGGAATTCAATTTTTCAATTTATAGAAATTTCAAATCTTTTCTGAATCTTGCTTAATTAGCAAGATTTGTTTTGACAGAAAAAAAATCGATTTTTTTAGAATACAATTTCATTCTTTTGTTGAAAGGAATTCGACATTAAACTTCGAATATCCAATTTATTAGGTCATCAACACAATGATAAGTTACGGAGAAAGTATGTAAAAAAGATAAAGTAGGCAAACAGTTACTAAAATTAAATAGATTTTGATTGAATTTTGTTTTGTAAAAAATAGACTTAAACCACTGTCAAAATTAAAAATTTCTTCTTTATAATTTTCTGTATAGAAAATGTCTGTGGACAGAAATTAACAGTTCAGAAAAATGTCAAATTGGTAAAAGCTGTCGCGTCGTACGTGTCATTCACACAGCGATGTTTTGGAAACTTTTGAAAGAATTTAATCATTGCTATTAGCTGCATTTTACTATCCACATGATCTGATCAGGATCAAATTTTAACACATAAATAAAAAAAACGACATTTAATCCTGTTTTTTTTTTTCTGAATCTATTTAAAAATATACTTTTTTATTATTATTATGGTAAGGTAGTGTAAACTGTAGTGCAAAGAAAAAAGCCAACAAAAAAATAAAAATATACAAATACAATGCAAAAAGAGACGGATATAACTATACTTTGATTGTCACTGTGATCCTGTTTGTTTTATTATGGGATTTGATCCAAAACAGATCATGTGGGTAATAAACTGCAGCTATTTAAAATTTGATAGTGCGTGGATAAGTAGGTACACGAAATAAATACCTACATAGTTATACAAAACTTGTATTAAATAAATTTATACCAAAATGGGTGAATCTATTACGTTTTTCTTACAAAACTCCAAATACGTTTAGCTTAAAATGGCTTTTTAAGTGCCTTGAGCTAAAACCTGCAAATACAAAAATATTTTAAAGTAGGTAGGTAATTTCAAGAACAAAAATCAATTTTTTATTTAACTTTTCGACGAAGTGAATAAATGTCCCAAATCTACAAATTAAAATTGAAAACACCTCGAATTGCTAATTTAAATTGGAAAAAGGTTGGTATTTTAATATTTTCTACGCAACAACTTATCTTTTGCGAACTGTTAAATATAAATAGGTTCACGCAACTATTATCAATTCGCTGTTCGTGTGTCATATTGTGTGATGTGCAAGATCCTTTAAAATAATAATTAAAATATCCCAAAATCCACCATAAAAACACAAGTATGTCAACCCTTATTTATCAAGCTCGAAAATCATACCTATACAAAAAGCTAAAACAATTTAAAGGGAAAACACTTTAAGGGTTAAAATCGTCACCAAACGACCTGCGCATTTATCACAATTAAATTCAGCTGGAATGTGGAATATGGAATGGACGATAGCTACCGTTGTTTATATCATTTTTCTTGAATAAATTATACAAACAAAGCAATTCAGCATTTTGTAAATAGGTAAGGATATCCTTATTGAATTTTATTTGAGTTATAAGGACTTTCACTCAAAACTTTCGTACGCACTCTCAGATTCATATACCTAATAACTTTAAATACATATACACATAAATAATCAGGATAAATATGTGTAGTGTAGTGTAGTGTAGACATTTATGTTAATAAAAAACTCTATTTGTGTTGTGAATGGCTCGGTTCATAGAAACAGGAGCTCATAAAAAGTACCAGGCGCCATCTGCTCAGCTGTTGGAGATAGATATATAGGATATATTGTGTAGTTGCCAAAATAGTGAGAGGATGTGTTTTATTTTTTGTTTGGATTTTGGGTTGTTATGTATTTTTATTTATAAAATACTCATAAGCAGACAATGTAGATATGTCTTTACTTTCATCACTATTGCATAAGAAGGGCTGACACTTTGTTTTATAAAACTGCTACCTTATCCAAAATGTAATGTATGTATTACATACCTAGACACATACCTACACACAAAATTATTTAATATCTTTAAATAAAATTTTTGGTATTTTACATTAATAAAACGAGAATAATTTTAGTATCGAACTGCCTCACATTTTTCGATAAAAAAAAAAAAACAATTTTATTTAAATTTTGCTATAAAATTGACAAATTTATTTTTTGATAAAAGTTTGAATTTTTATCTGACCCATAATTGCCCTAGCACACCAGTGCCTATAGTTCTGGAACTCTCGCATCGATGAAATTGGTTCAGTCGTATTTTATTATGACCCATAATCCATATAGGGATCATCCTGCGAAAATAAAACAACCTCACAGTGACGAGAATCAGCAGCCAGTTTTCGGATCAGAAACGTGAAACCGATAAAGAACAGGTTCATGTGTTGTTGTTGTTATGTATGTTATTTGATGATCCATATAGATCAGTTCTGATAATCAAAAACGGCTATATAAAAATTGAAACAAATTATGAGTTTTACTTATTTTTTTACGTTTCTTGGACAATTTTATCGATGTGAGAGTTACGCCCATATTATTCACTCGATACATCCAGATTAAATCTTAAATCTAGATGTAAAGTATACAAATTCAATGTAAATACATCCGGATTTAAATTTGAATCTGGATGTATCGAGTGAATAATATGGGCGTTACAGAACGTTAGGCAAGGTTAAAAGTTTGAGGAAAAACGTTGAAAAAGTTTTCAAAGAAATTTGAAACTCATCGATATAGTTTAGTTCCTCGCTCTATATTAGTAAACGAAAATTAAAATTTCTTCTCCTAGCTTATCAGATCAACATGTAACTTTAGCCGCGTTCTATAATCGCACGAAGATCCATATGAATGATACCATGAAAATAAAACGATACGGATCCTAATGACAACAGTGTTGTATGCACATCTCTTTTTTTCTTATGTCTCTTTATTTTTCATGTATATACTGTCTATTTTCTTTACACTACAATTTGCACTACCTTACCATTTACAACCATTTGCAAAACTAAAAAACTAAATAGCCATCTACCCGCCAGAATAAGAATTTATTTTCGGTTAAGTTGTTGTTGTATTTCGTGTTAAGAGCCCTTCCACATTATCCCACTGAGTATTTAGACAAAGTGGAAAAGAATTCCATGCTACTGCCAAATTTGTGAGAGAGAAATTTCTTTTCACTTTTTGACCACATACAACAGTTTAATTTAACCTCAATAAAAATGTGATGAAATGTGTGACAGAATTAGAACCATTTCTAAAAATTCTCATGTATTAACACATGTCAAATCGTGTAGGCTGGGAGTATCATATTTTGTTTCCACACTATTAAGCTATGCGCAAACCGACACGATGGCGGTGGCGATTGCGATAACTTTTATCGCGCGATAAAGATGCGTTCAAAAACTTGCTCGCATCAACGCGATATATTGCGTAGCGGGCTAAGTTGTCAGCGACAATACAAACGTTTAATTTTTGAAGTTTAATAAAAAAAACATATAAAATGGAATTTCCCCTAATTTTTCCTATTAATTTTTCAGCTTTCCAAATTTTCCTTTTTAGACTGTAATTTTTCTTCAGGCGATATAGCGATGAAATGGTGCTTGCTGCGTTCAAGAAAAGTCGCGTAACTGAACGCAGCTGTGGAATGTGAACGCTATCCACATATCGCGTCGATGTGTGCCCCTCCATTGATTTACGTGTGCGGCATCCACATTGTTATCGCCATCGCCACCGCCATCGCGGCGGTTTGCGCGTAGCTTTATACATGATTTGTTTCACACTTTTTTGACATGTACCTATTAATACTCAGTGAGATAGTGTAGAAGGGCTTTAAACAATGATTCTGATACAGATCCGTTGATAATAAAAAGCGGCTTTTGTTTTGGTAATACATAAGGGGTATTCCCGATCCAATGCAACTGGTCTTGTATCATTGCAAAAATGCAAAAGTGTAAAATTACTATACCCTAACCCCATTGTAAAAAAAAAACTTTGCACTTTTGCAATGATGCAAGACCAGTGTGCATCGGATCGGGAATACCCCTTATGTTTAATTTGATTTAAATAATATCTTTTATTTATTTAATCTATTTATGTCGCAAAATTTTTTTTTGATTTTTCTTTTATTTGTGGACTGTATTGAAATTTACAAACTTTTATTCTAGTACTTGGCATCACTTCTCCAATGGAAATAAAAGTGACAGCTAAAAAACCCACTCAATCCACACAGAACATTCACTCAATTTTATCTTCCATTTCCCAATTCGCTGGATGCGAAGCAAAACCACCGCTGATAAAATGCGCAAATGTATGCGTATAGTGTATTGCCATTTTCAAACACCACCATCTACCATACCACCCCATAAAATCCCAACCAAAAACACACACCACCACCATTTTAGCAAAAATGTTATTTTTCCAGAGTATTTGAGCAAAAGATACACCACACAATAAATCAGTTTATGGAGAACTCTAATTCGAATTGGAAATAACTCGGACGGTGTTGTGTGCAGTCGTCGAACACGTTGCCACTTTATTTTCTCTCTCTCCCACAATTTGTATATTTTTATTAAATTAAACTCTATTTGTGAGTAAATAAATGGATTAAAATACAAAAAAAAAATATAAATACAATAATATGAATCTCGAGTAAATGAAAAAAAAAATAATTTTTAACCAATTCCAAATGGAGGAGATATAAAAAGCGAGTGCAAAGTCGCAGAGATTTTTGTAATTCGATGCTGTCGGTTAAGTAAACGTTGTGTGTTACATGGTTGAGAAGTATAAATCAATAAAAATATAACAAACTGAGTTGTCTGGCTCTTATGTTGTGTGTGGATGTGGTTGTGTAGATTAATGTGTATCTACGAAGAATTTCTTTCGTGTGTATCCGCGTTTCTACGTCAGACAGAAGGAAAATAAAACAAAAAGATACACAAAGTGAATTTTTTTTTAAATTCCTACAAGAGTATCTAATTCATCATGAAAATATCTATGAATTTGCCAATTTTGGTTTAAAACAAATTAAATTAATTGGGAAAAGAATACTAAAACATTTTTTTATGAAAGGAAAAATGTCCTCCACTGGAAAATCACGAATAACAATGGCTACGGAAAACTTCCCACTGTTTCAATTTCAGTTCGAAGGAAAGTGAGAAAAAAAGATACAATTTTTCTATTTATCTTTTTGTTCTAAACATATACAAATCAATCTATCAATTTTCTATTTCGATTGTTTTGTAATCAAATTTTCGCGATAAGAAATGTTTTTTGTTGTCGTCTAATTGGAATTCCGAACATCTATACACCGAAATTTTTTTTTTTCTTCTTACCTTTGAAGATATTTTTGTGGGCATACTATTGCAGTGAAACTCATAGATACACCTGCTTATTAGACAGTGTGTGAGTGTGTGTACACTATATTGTCGTTTGTGTGTAGAGAGATACCGGCTTCGGCGTTTTGTTATTTTTGTATCTTTAAACTTTCGTGTGTGTAGTGCGGTGGGTGCAAGCAAGTGCCGTTGTTATTATTGTATCTGCTTCTGATGCTACTTTCGTTGTATAAGCGCAGACCAGACGCAGAGAAATAACATAGAATAAACATCGCGTAGCTTTGTGTTTCTACGCGTTTATCTAGCTTCGAGATTTATTTCCACGCACACAGAATGTTTTGATTGTCGTTTAACTATCTATCTATCTATCATTTGTGTGTTTTTTTTTCGCAAGGCCAGGTGGGGTGACAAACCACCCCCGCCCCCTCAAACGGAACCATAAAAGAAAAACTGTAAACTTGAACAGTGTTGTAATATTCTATCATTTACTGTTTGCAAGCAAAACCAACCTTAAAAAATTGCCATAGTGTTCGTGTATGAATGGGCGATCTAATGTGAGTACAACGCACCGGTTTACTCTCAATTGTATTGTTTTTAATTAGTCGGTAATTAATATCGCAAACAGTGTGTATGACAAGTGCAGCAGAACAATAAAAAAAATTTATATCGAACGTTTAATCTAGAACAGGAGATAAGATAAAAAGAGCGCGTTTGTTGGATTTTTTTTTCTCGTTGCCCGTGTTTTATTGTTATTAATGCGGGACTTGGGAGTTTGTTTACTTATTTTTTGAAATCACATTTGCCGTGTCATCGCTATCGTCGTCGTCGTTGTTTCGTTTTCAATCGATTATGTAGGTAGGTACTTAGTATAGATACATATACTAGATGCTTAAGTCTCGCACTACCTACAAATGTTATAACTCTTTATCTATCTCTTTGTGGTTGTTTGTATAAATAATGTATTTTTTTTTTCTTTTTACACAATCGCACCAGTCTCGTATAAATAATAATAATTGCTATCGGATTATTTTTTAATTAAAAAAGAGATTCTGTATTCTATGGTATTGGGATTACACACAAAAGAAAATAAAACAAACAAAAAAGTGAAAGGATTATTTCGCTGTCTCTTCTGTGGTTATTGTATCTATGTTAGTTATACCTATATAAAGTGGGTGATATTTCTATCTTTTACATACCTATAACTATCACTGTATAATCGGAAAATTTCATCAGTTGGATGCACTATTTCTATTTGTTTGCTAAGGAGACACAAAGTCCTTTGAGGTAAGTCCTTGATTCTTCTTTAAGATTTATGTAAATGAAAATGAAACAATGATGAACTTTCTTTTAGTATAGTAGATGTCTATAAAGCAAGGTGTCAAGAAGAAAAATCTAACTTACAATGCGGTTCAACTGATTAGACGCATTTAAAATATTTAAATTTGATTCGATTTACCTATACTAAATACCTACCAACCATAGTTATTTAAATATTGACCAACCAGTACCTACATATAACTAACCGTTAACAATTAAGTAGGTATAGGTAAAACATTTTGCTTATTACAAACAAAGTGATTGGAATAACCAAGGGTTTATAGAACTGTGGTAATGGCAAAAAAAATATATTCGGCCTTATCACAGGCCCCGTCGTAATAGAACCGTACTACGAATCCCGGAAAAAAGTATTAAACCTGCCGTTGTAACAGAAATATTTCCAAACCAATTCAATGGTCGTGAAAAGTTATATCGATAGCCTACAAAATAGGGGCAATATTTTTCTTACGAAACTTTTTTGCTATGACACTTTTTTCAAGATTCGTAGTACGAATCTATTACGACGGGGCCTGTGATAAGGCCGATTGTTGGAATCAACGGGTAGGTAATCCTAGAAAACTCTAACGAAGATGTTCTTCTAAGTTCCACTCTACAGAACAGTTGCGAATCAGTAAATATCGAATACATCACACATGCTTTTGTCGCATTTAGGCAGCAAAAGTGATTAATTAATGATCGTCAAACAATTGGAAAAATGTTTATGTTTTTGATTGTGGTGTTGCACTGAAACTTTTCAGTTCAAAATTTAGGAATAGATAAATCCTATTTTTGCCAGCAAAAATGTTTCAATATACCTATCTAACTAAACTCATAAAAGCAGAATCAACGATATCGAAAGTGAAATTGCTGATCTTCGACCAAGCATAAAGTTGATGACGAAATATAAATACCTAACTACATGTGGGTATAGGCATTTATATTATAAAATAATAGATCTTAAAGGTTTTTGCGATTATATTGAACTCTTGAAGGATTTGTCAATTCCTAGAAAAAGGCAGTTCAAGTGAACAAAAAACATTTTGATTTTCGGCGTGATTCGTGATTCGTGATTCATTTCGCCATTGATTAAGAACTGTAAGTTCTTCACGAAAGCAACAGCCTGTAAGTATAGCTGCAGTAAGTAATGTAATTAAGCATTATAGGTTATACCTGTGTTCTTCCACAGCCGTTGTTCTAATAGAATTTCATGTCCGTCAAGTAAGCATTACTATTTCAAAATTTTAAGATTCTAATAATTGGATTAATTATCGTGATTTTGTTGTAAATTTGGCGTGAAAGAAAAAAATTTGTCGCGCGTGTTTTTCTAGAAATAACCCCTGGTAATGCTAACTAGTCACAGCTTTTACTATACCTAGTAGCTTCTACTAGACAGTTTTAGCTTCAGCTTTGTTTTATGTGAATAAAAAACATTACGCTATAAATAGCTATAAATTCTAGCTATATAAATAGTATAAATTCTAGCTTTAGCTTCGAAATTTAAGGTTTTGTTTGTTTATTCACATGTTTCCACTTAGAAAGCTATAGCTACAACTTACTGTTTTATAGGTATAGACCGAATCGTAAAGCAAGGGAGTTTAAAATTTTTTTCCAAAGTTTTTTATCTGCTCTAGGGCAAGTACCTAATGGTTGCATGGTAAAACAATGTTTTTTTTTATCATATCGTCCATCAGTCTGTGCGTCTGTACGCCCACTTAATTAATCTTCGTAGGTACATGTAATAGGTAACTAACGCAATTTGATTGTTTTCAAGAAAATTGTATTTGGGTTACTCCATAACATACATATAATTAATTATTACGCTTATAAACCACATTCACACCATAACTAAAGATAATATTAAAAATAAGGCCTAGTCAAAGCTTTCAAAAAGGGTGAAAGCTTCTTGATATTTTTGTAAATTTTACTTACATTTTTGTAGTTAAAGTTTATTCATTTTCGTATAAAAAAAAAAACAAAATTACTTTAAGCTACATGGCTTTACTTTAATTAGGTCCAGTGACGAACCATAACCTATACATTAAACAGAATAAAAATTTCATTTTTTAGGAACCGTATTTGAGCATTTAATTTGGAATGTTCGATTTTAATTTAGTTTTGATTGAAAATATGTAATAAAACTATGTACATATATATATAGCTAAAAAACAGTTTTCCAAATACAGTTTAAGAAAAATTGCGAGTGTATCTAATCAATTAATCCTCACTGTATCTATTTTATGTCTTTAACAATGAACACACTTTGTAAGTAAAGAAAAAGAAGAAAGCAAAACAACAACAAAAAAAAATAATAACTTCGCTTAGAAGTAAATATACTAAAACTTAAGCTTTTAATCCTGTATTCATGATATAATATTTAATTAAGAAAAAGAGAATGAGAATGGGTGCTTAAATGTTTTTTTTTTCTTTTTCTTTGGTAAATATTGACCGTGTGAGTTATTGTACTGAATTTAATTAACCCTCCAACCCTAAGTATACTAATTTAAGCACGTATACAATTATTTAACATAAGATTTATACTCCGTGGGTAGAAAGAATGATTTAAAAACAGACAAATTAAATTGGAGTTTAAATACAGAAGCTTTAAAAAAATTGAGGATACATTTTCGTTGTTGAATTCGTATCTGTTAATACATATGTACATATGTATTATACCTATATTTTGTTGTAAAACAAAAAACAAGTGAAGTATTTAGATATTGTATGTATTTTGGTTTCTTGTATCGTGTATGTGTAAGTGATGTACCAACCGTCCGTAGCTTAGTGGCCAAAACTTTAATTTTATAAGCTTAAGTAGGTATACCTATGTACATATTTCTATTCGCTGAACTAAATGGTTCTGTCCGTTTTATGAGTTGAGTATAAATCGGAATAAGTTAAAGCTTAATTTATACTAGAAAAGAGAACAATTCGACTTTCAAAGTTGATATTTCTGGTTCAAATTGTTAACGATTTGAATCGATTTAGCATCATAAAATGTATGGAGTGCTGTAGATTTTTAAAATAAATTAAAGCAAACTACCTGACTTTAATGCTAAAACTGGAGCAATAAAATGGTTCTTTTCTCAAGTAATTTTGAACTTAGAATTAGAGTTAAATGAAAAGATTTTGTGTATCAATTTCCTTGTTCTCTGTTTTCTTCACATAAGGAAAATTGTAGCTAGCAAAAAGTAACATACAGTAGAATCTCAAAAAGATGAACAGATATAAAACAGGGCCCGTTCATCTTTTCAAATCGTTCATCTTTTCGAGCATGAACATTTGGTTGAGGAAAAAGATATGGTTATAAATAAAAACATCAAAAATTATTTACATATAATAAGTTAAAATAAGCCCCAAAACACTGTTCAGGTGGAGGCAAAGAAAAAGAACATTATAATGTTTGGAATAAAGTTTTTATCTTTTCGAGTACAAAATTTCAACCTGTTCATCTTTTTGAACACTCAAAAGTGGAAATATTTCGTTCATTTTTCCGAGCTGTTCATCTTATAGAACCGTTCATCTTTACGAGATTCTACTGTATTTATGTTTTCTGTTAACAATTATACACAGGTCTTTATGAATTATAACAAACTTTCGCTTTTAAAACATTTTTGAAGAATTTTGATAGCCAGAAATCTATGCAATTTTTCGTTTTCGTTCTTATAGATCAGTTATTACCTTATTATTAGTAGACAGAATGTTGATTAAATGTTCACGTGTTTTTCATTCAAGTTAGAAGAATAATACAAACTTTATAAATAAACCTCTTATTATGGAATCAACAAACCTTTCGTATGTAGACTTTTTAACCTCAAATACTTTCACCCTACCTCACAGAGTAAAAACAGCACAAAATTAGAAATGTATGAACGAAATCATGTAGGTAGGTGTTTGTACAAAAATGTGGTCTGTAGTTTAGCTCCCCTTCCTAGAGATTATCTTCAAACTTTTCTGAACATACCTAGTCCAAAGGTTAAAAAAAACCACAAGCATAAGTTTATCTTCAAACCATTCCTTAATTTTTCCAATTTCTATATATATGAGAAACCTTAATGGTTGCCCTCTGTGCTTGTTATATCTCCAACGCACCTTTTAGCAATGATAAAGTTGAAGAAAATATGCAACGACCTCTTGATAAAAATTACAACATACTAAGTAGGTAGATAATTGACAAGAAATCTGAGAATCATTAATATTGTAAAACCGTTAATCTATCACTGTCAATTATAAATATCCTTCGATTAAACTTGTCTTAAATGAACATCATCTTAGCACCTGTAATATCGTTGTGATAAGTTTCATAATACATAATTCGCCAACGAATAAGTAAGTTGCGAATCTCATAAGAAGTAAAACTTGCACAATATGTTTTTCTATATAGCCATAATCTTATCATTGAAGAAAAAACATCGATTAACCATGTCTAAATAAAGTAGGTTCCTACCTACCTTAAATTAATATGATGCTGTGAGCAATGAATCAAAATGAAGTGTTGCATTTAATCGTTAAGTTAAAATGGTTAGGTCGGTTGTGACCAAGTGTGACTTCAAGAGATAATTTAAAAATGTTCAAGATGGCAATAAAATTCTTGGTTAGTTTTTTTTTTTTACTAAATATACCTATCTGTCACCCATTCCAATTTACACACTGCCATTTATAGATGAGAGGAAAATCAAACACTTGAAAAAAAAATAAAATCTGAACACTTATATAGATTGACGTAAAAGCTTGTCCTTTTGTTCATCTTCTTTTCATTTTTTATTTTATTTTTTTTATATAATGATTTCCTTCTAAGTCCCATTCCTGATTCTGCTTTGTTGAAGTTTATTGCATTACCACCCTTCTTTACTCTTCTAAATCAGTTGAAATACCTACCTAGACCTAGACGAAGAAGCGCAACAGAAAAAAAGGCTCAACTTTAATTTTAAGTAAAAAGAATAAAGATACATAGATATATTCTTTTCGCTCTATACATAATACCTACATAACTGTGTTTTTATTTTTTTTTTTGTTAGTGTGCTTTTGTTGTTGGAATTTGTTTTATTGAATCATTTTGAAGAACATGATTCTTGGTTATAGTAAAACCCGCTTATAGTAATAATATGAAGATGAAAATTGTGGCTATATAAGGCGGTTTTGCTTGAACAAAATTGTTCGTCATAAAAGAAGGTAAACGTTTTCCAAATCCTGTGTTTATATTTGTTACGTATTTGGAAAGTTTTCCAGGGGAATGTGGCGATTTAATTAACGAAAAAATATTGTTTTAAGCCTATTCTGTGTAATATTATCGGTGTTTTATTTAAAAGTGTATATACCCATTCCATTACCCAGCACAGCTAATTTTTAATTTTTTTTGTTTTGTATACAAATAATAACAAAGTTTTTACTGTATATGTAGGTACATTGTACATTGAAATTTGTTTTACTAAGTTGCTATACATTTTCTCCAAAACACGGCTTTATTGTTTTGAAGGCAAAACAGTATTTTAAAATTACGATTAATTTAGTTTTGTGCTTCTTAGTGAAATGTGTGTACAAGGTAGCGCAAAATTAATCACTCTATCGGAAGATGTTGTAATTTTTGCAAATGGCGTCTTACGTCAATCATATTTGACATTTGTAAACTAAGCAGCTGCTGTATACAAATAGACAAGCAATGGTGTGCTATAATACGGTGCAAATAAAGATTTCCATCACTCAAAATATTTTTTTTTTATTTAGTAAAAAAAGTAATTCAAATAATTCAATTTGTACATACGCGGGTTTTATTGTACCTCCGATTTTGTTGGAAGTAATGCTTGTTGGAGCCCTTCAGATTGGGGTTCGTTTTATTTTTTTTTTTATTCTTTCTTCTTAGTTTCTACTAGAATCTAGACAAATTGGAGACACAAATTCGATGCGATTGAGTTTCCCTTAATTTTGTTACAGATAGGTATACATTCGAAGAAATATGTATAGAGAAAGAGAAAGGATATACAAAAATCTGTTCTGTACCCTGATTCTGGAATGTTAGGATTGAACATCGATTTTGATTCTCATATATATTTTTCCTTTCATTCTTTAATACATATTATATTTGAAGAGAAAACTAATAGAATTGATTCGGTCTATTAAGTTTTGAGTACCTATCTACGGTTTTTTTTTTTTCTTGTGTACGCATTGAATATTGTCAAATTTTTTTTTTTTACTTTACAGAGCAATAAAAGTGAAGGATTTTTGTTTGTATTTTTAAACTTCCATTTTTAAAGGTTTTTTTTTATGACTTTAGTCCACAATGTAGTACCTCATGGAAGATTTTATTATATAAATACAATTGCAATAAAATTGCGTTTCAGTTTTTTGGCGTTTTAAAAACGTCATTAACGTCACATTACGAAAATTGTTTTTGAATTTTATATTGAAAAATTCGAAGATTTTTTGATTAGTTGACAAACAGGTTCTTCGTAGCAGTTCAGATATGTAATATTAAATTTAAAAAATAATCAAACAAAAGAAGAAAGCCGTAAATAAGAAGTTTTTAAAACTTTTTTTTTTGTTTTTTTTTTTTATTAGGTATTATTTGAAAAACGGTGGTAGCTGTTTTGATAAATAAAAGGTTTACAGTATCGGTGGTGAGTTTTACCCAAAATTATTTTAACAATAACTTAACTTATAGTTTTGGCTTAAAATTCAAATAACAAAAATATGGTGTTGGCGATTTCTTCAAAAATTGGCATATTTTTTTGTATTTTCGTATCACTTGTTATTGGCTAAGCCGATTTTAATAAAAAAAAAAATAAAATAAAATATTCTTAATAATTCAGCTATGTATAGATAGTTTCTTTTTTAAATAAATACTTTTTTACAAAAAACTAAATCAAAACAGAAACATTTTATTGAGTACTTTTCTCACTTTTTACTTAATGATTGGGAATGGGATACCTACAATTGACCTACAATTGACTTAAAACGGAAAATTATATATTTAAAAACAACGGTTAAACTTACAATTCCATGCTATACCTTTGTTTTTAAATAATTTTGTTTCCGTTTCGAGTCAATTTTTTTTAGAAAATTGCACCTTCCGGCTAACAGGGGGGAAATAGACCCCCCCCCTCCCATACGATTTTTTTCTTGTCCAAGGCCAACCTTTTTGTCGCACCTTATACAAATCACCCTGAATACACTATAGGGTGATTCAAAAATACACCTTTCTCGAAATTCGGGTGAAATTATGAAACTTAGATTGAAACCAAATGATTTAGACTAAAAAATTCAAAATTGAACACCATTTAGGCCCGTTTGCTGATACTACACATAACGATTTAAGTTGAACTTAAATTCTCAAGGGGGTACTTTTTCCATGTCATAAAGTGATACTTAAGAAATTAAGTTCAACTTAAATCGTTATGTGTAGTATCAGCAAACCTCCCTTAGAGGTTTTTTCAATAATTTGGCTTGAAATTCGGAATTATTCTAAAATGTTAAAAGCTGCATAACTTTTCGAGGTTCGGTGATAAAGCATAAAATTTTCAGAGATTGTTCGTAATTTCATGTAGATTCTCAATATTTTGTTAGAAAATTATTTTTTGAAATAAAATGTTCATATAGTTATTTTTGTTTAAATATATAACAAAAATTAAGCGTCTATAAAATAAATAAATAATAAATTGGGTGGTGCGACAGCTCTTGTAGAACCAGGGCCTAGTGACCATTCCTGTGTACATGTTATTGCCAGGAATGGAGGGTTCTGCAATGTTCTGCTAAATTCGAACGGCTAAGGTGAGAATCACTTTTTCATGGCAAGAGATACCCTTGGAGGATTTGATAATTCCTCGTAAATGCCAGTAGCCCGTGAAAAACATTTCTGTTTTTTTTTTTTTTTTTAGGTGGCATAGGCTGGGAATCCAACCCAAGACCTTCGGCGTCTACGCACTAACCAATACACCACGGGCTACTACAAAAGTAAGCGTCTACAGAAGGGATGTGGGACTTGGTGTTGACTTCAAATTACGTCCAGTTACACCGAAAACGCATTTCAGTGGCCAAGAACCTGCCCCAAAAGTTCATTTTTTGCTTGAAATTGTTTAAACAATATTTAAAAAAACACTATAACCGCGATGATGTAAAAAAAACACTTATACATATTATACAGGGTCCGTCAAAATGCATTAAAAAAAATTCTCGAGAATTTCATAACCTATAATATTTTAATACTTAATCCAAACGGTTTTTGAGTTATCACATTTTTTTTCAATTTTTACAAACCTCTGTCTTTATTTAATTATTGGGTCACCCTGTCCAAAATTCATTTTTATTTTTTTATTATTTTTTTGTTAACAATGCTTAGTATGACTTACATTTTATAAAGAAACATTTTTTTCGTTTATGACCTTCAGCATGTTGCTAAAAATAATTTGATAACCCTAAATGGTGGTCAAAATTAATTTGTACTTAAAACGTTTGAAACAGCACCCTGTATTTTACTGCTCAATGCAATTTGTTGCTTTTGAAAGCTTGTCGTGGTTCTGCAGTTTCTTAAAAGGTATGCAGCTTATCACAAACTCAAAGATCAAAAGTTATGACCATTTGTACCCAATAAGAAAATTAAGAGTCCACCCTTTCATTTAATAAACCAATACACACATTCACAATTAGCAAGGAATTTCCTTCCATTTTAAAAAATTATATTTTATTTGAATTTTTTTTTTTTTGAGAAGTATTTTTGATTGGATTCAAATGTTCATAACAATTGAATTTTTCCTCAAAGGGGATTACAAAAAACTGCACTCTACAAAATTTTAAGCAAATTAGTCTATCCGTTTAAGGCTTATTGCTTTAATGTACACCTGGGTATATATGGACGCACTGCAGGCAAAGAGTAAAGACCGACGCGATCCCTCCAGTGTACGGCATGCATGCCGAAAACATGTTTTAAGAATTCTTCTTAATCAGAATGTTGGTTCCGCAAATTAAAAATGTCGAAAAGCCTTGAATTGGTAAAAACAAAGCCTAAAATAGTTTGAACTATTGAAAAAAGACGATTTTTATGGACTAAAGGCTGTTAAAAGCTGTTTTGAATCAATTAATCAACAAGTCCAATTAAAGAGTCCTCTACTTAAGCTAATATGTATTTCAATATTATAGAAATTGAATTAGTAAAACCTTCGTAAGTATACCTATTAAAAAAAGAATGACGTCTGATTTCTTGAGCAAAATATGAATTTACCTAAATTTTCGTAAACAAAAATTATTCTACTTTAAAGGATATATGAACACTTGAAAACCTTATATTAAAAGAAAAATAATGAACCCATTTTCGAGGTAGGTATTGAATTTTCAAAAATATAAAAAATAAATTAATATTTTGTTTTCTTCAAAAATTCAATTTTAATTTAAATTTAAACCTCCTTTAATAACATGCGAAGTCTCATCGATTAGTTTGTTCACTGTTTTTTTTTTGGTAATAATTCCCACTCCCTTAAAAATAACACCCGCGTTCACCATAGTTTTTTTAATGGACTCATTCTCTTGATTTCATGAGAAATGAAACATTGAAGTCAAGTTTCATCAAGAGGGTTTTCGACGTTCTGTAAATACCCACCTACCTATACCTGTTGTTCTGAACTACCTAAAGGTATGCATTACTTTTTTTAGGTCATATCGTCTTGGTCTCATTCGATCAAGGATTTAAATATCATGTGTAGTTTCACCTCCCCCACTTCAAAAAACACCATTCGACCCTATTTTTTTATATAGACTCTTATGATTCTTGTAAATATGATTCTTATAAATTTTTCATGAGTGTGAAATTTTTGTTTACCTTCCTACCAACCTAGGTGTGGCGAGGTACATATGTCCTGTTTCACACTAACTGTATTAAAGAAGGCATGTATATAGGAGAACCCGTGCTTTAACTTTCCATAATAAGCAATTCTTGATACAATTTTGAATTAGGTAGGCAGGAACGAATTTAATTTACGACCTGACGAAATTTCGTAAACTCACTTGACTCACTTACAAACGGAACTCCAACCAATTCATCCACGATCTACCTATAGTTAGGTACCTACTTACGGACAATTTAAAGAAATCCCTTTTGAAGGATCCGGGGTTTGGCAACGAATCCTTTAACTAAAAACTAATTTTATTTTTGTGCATAAAATTTCCTGGAAACGTTCTGTTTTTTTTTTTTTAACTTTGTAGAATAATTTTAAAAAGTTCCTAAAATTAAAGCTTTTATAATATGCTTAACCCTTTTTCATTTTTCTTTTCTGAAAATCATACAAATAAATCAAATTATAATATTAAACCATTTTTCTTGACAGAAAACAAAAATCTTGAAAATGTTAAAAACTTAAGAATAATTTATTCCATTGGTCACTTTTTTATTTGTATATATATAGGAAGGTAGAATTCATCGCCAAGTCACGTTTACCAAGACAATATAATACCTTTGCCCATGTCCTTGAACCTTTACTCGTTTATTCCCAGAATTTTGTATTCTTTCCTCGTTTTCCATTGTCTTGTCTCGTTTTGGTGGGTGGTTCAACTTATACCTACGAAGCTGCTCGATAAAAGAAAAAAAAAGAAGAAATAGAAAAAAAAAAGAAAATGAAAATAATAATTCTAGCAAAACCAAGACCCTTATAATATGTATTTATATGTAGGTATGCTATCACTCTTAACCCTTAGAGCAAAATTTTCTTTTGCCCTCATTCGTTATTTAATAGAAAAATTTTGTGCATGCAACATTCATCTATGTCCCCCCTTCTCTCATGATCATTTCTAGCATGCAATCTCTAAATCGGCACAAAATATACCTAAACATTCTTTTGCCTGGCTATCTATACATTCTACTATTACAACCCCATTGCTTGCTTATTATGAAAATAACCAAAGAGGGAAAAACCAAAAACGATGGGGATAGTGACTAAGAGAATATACGGTACGGTACTCGTACTGGGTACCACATTTTTCCTAATTCAACCAACCCTCCAGAAAAAAAAACCTTTTCCAAGCAAATTGGTCTCAACGATGTGTCGTGTCTTCTTCCTCGTTTGCAACAACTCCTTCGATAATTCAAAGAAATCCATATATAAAATAATAAGAAACACAAAAAAAAAAAAAAAAAAAAACTACCCTCGGGAATTATAGTGGATGAATGTTAGGAAAATGAAGAAAATCAACAGCAACGCCGCGCCGCGCCGCACACATGCATTTGTGCTTCTAAAAGTAAATGTATATACCTATCTTCTACTTTTGTGGACTAGAAACTCGCAATTTTCTTTGAGCAAAAGAAAACGAAAAGAAATTCAAATAAACTAAAGGAGCCAACCCCATTTGACAACATAATCGGTGTTCTTGTCGTTGTTTTTGTTCCGGTTTTAGCCGTCACCATCACCGTTGCCGCCGCCGCCATCATTGTCGTCTTCATCGTCTGCATCTTCGTTCTTCTTCGTATCGTCATTTAGAAATCATCATCTCAAAGAGAAAATGAGGAAAAATCTGGGAAAATCAAAAAAAAAAAAAAAATCGACTATACGTTGTCGGTTAGAGTTAAATTCCCCGTTATTCGTCCTCGTTTCATTTCTTTTCCCATTGCACAAAGTTTATATATGTATATTATTTCATGAAAATTATACTAAAAAGGAATATATAACTAAAAGAAGAACGAAATAAATCGTCGTCGGTCGTCCTTTTCCGCGCTTGTTTCTTTCTTTCTGGTGAAGCTGAAAGTTGAGTTGTATAGTAAAACACCGCCGCCGGCCGTCACCGAGCCGAGAGACTTTTGTTTTTGCCTTTGTTAATATCTTCTTACTGAGTGTCCTTTTTTGTTTTTGTTGTTGCGCTGTTATTCTTTCTTTGCTTCTTTCGTATACTTATGTAAGGGTACAGGCATCAGAAAGAAAATGGAAAGCTAGGCAAATCCCTTGGGGCGAATCCTGGATAAAAATAATAGCTATACAACCTCCCCCAACCCCAATTTGTAAAAAAAAAGAAAAGTTTGATTTTTTTCTGGTTTTTTTCTTAATACCTATTTAAAGTAAGGTTTTTCATTCTTCTTCTGAAGACCTATAGAAACAAAAAGAAAAAAAAAACGGTGCAGAGAAATTAATTTAAATTACAATTTTTGGTGTTGTTACCGAATGTTAGTTGGACAAAGAAGAAAGTTCTGCGCCTAAAATGTATTTTTGAAAGAAAACAACAAAATTTTTGTTGACTCCTTCTGCAGCGGAGGAGTAAGTTTTTTAACTTTAAATTGTGGTGTATTTTTTTAGGAGCAAATTGGACAGGGATTTGGTTTTTTTTTTAATTCAACAAAAATGAAAGTTGATAGCTCGATTTTTGTATGAAATTATTTAGGTACATATGTATGTATGTAGGTAGGTTGAATGGGCTGAACTTTTCTTCTGGTATTTTGTTTTGTTTTTTCTTCCATTTCAAGTCCAATTGTTATAGCAATAATTGCTTATTATAATAAGTTTTTTTTTATGTATTACTTGACACGTAAAAAAAATTCTGTTGGATAAGATTTTATTACGTAATGAAATTAGACCCCAACTTTTGTCAATAAAAATTCCTTTCATTATGTTGCTATGCATGGCACTCAGAAATTGTGTCATTTTGTGGAATAAAAATCATTGCTTGAGTGCCAAATAAATTGGTGGTGGAAATTTTATGCCAAACAGTAAAACTTAAACGTTTAATCTAGAGGATAATAATTAAGTTGGTTATAAGGCGTTTGTGGCTTTTTTTTAAGATTATAGTATAAAATGGTAATAATTTTTCGCAAATTACTGAACTGAACTGAATTTGATAAAAGCCAAGATTTTCAAACAAATTAAATAATGTAATAAATTTGATAATTTTGTTTGACAGCTCATTTCATTTTGAATTTGATTTGATAGTTAATCGCTTGTTTTTGTTGTTTTCGAATAGAATTTTGACATTAAGGTACAATGGTTTTCTTTTTCTCTTTTTTTTTTAATAGGTACCTATCGAATTTTTATATTTTCAATGGATTCCACTTTGAATGGATTCCACTTGGGTATTTTCGTAATTTTTGCTCATAGTTTCCTTTCATATTTCGTACAAATTAATACAACGTTTTCATTGACCGCGTTCAAGTTTGTATCCAAAGCGATCTGGATAACTTTGTGTTGTTGTAATCCCTTGTAAAATCACAGCTGATGTCAAAGCAGCTGTTGCTAAAAAAATAAATGTCAAGCTATCCTAAAAATTCTTGGATACTCATCTATCGTATGAGAAATGTCAACAACAGCTGATTTGCGTTCAGAAACTTACTGGATACTCGAGTATCTTAAATACATAGTTGCCACCCGACTGGAAAGTCAGGGAAAATCAGGGAAAGTCAGGGAACGCGAATTTGGTCAGGGAAAGTCAGAGATAGTCAGGGAATTTCGAAAGTAGTCAGGGAAAATTTTTTGAGCACTGAATTTTTTTGTACAATGAAAAAAATTGAATATTTCGTTGAACTCAGGGACCCTACTCTGTGTTTTGTTCCGAAAGTCAGTTGTATTCAAAACTCGAAAGTGATTTTTCGTCCCGCTTTTGAATTGGAACTTTGTAAAACTGTCGAAGGGCAAACAATAGTATTTAATACTTCATTCACTTATGGATTATTTTTTTCAGATTGCTCGTATTGAAATAATTTTTTTTTGTAAATCTTGGAAAATGATTTTGAAAATGGGGTACTTAACTCGAGCTAGACGAGCTTTTAAATAATCAAACAAATTTGGGCCGATAAAAGTTAAATTGTTTAAGAATCGAATTTAAGTTATAGTACGACAGCTAACAACGTCGACAGAAAAAAGCATTTAAACAGTCATGATTTTTTTTTTCACTATCTCGAGTGAAATTTAGAAAGTCTAGCTGGTGGCGTTTTTCTGTACGCGTCACTTTTGCAACCGTAAAAATTGATTTTTAAAGTCATTTCAACAGTATTGGCTTCTTTCATTCCGTTCTATAAACTATTTGCCATATGAATTACAGGTCATGTAGGCTTTTTTTTTTTAATAAAAAAATAGAATATGAAGATTTTAATTCAGAAAAAAATTATTAAAACAATAACGGTAACATAATATTACTATAGCTTTTTGAAATCTATTCTTTTATTTCACATTTAAATTACTATATTTGAATGAATAGTTTTTTAACATTAATTTTCAAACTTCAAATAAAAAAAAAAAAAAACAAAGACATGTTACACGTATTTACTATTTTTTTTTCTTAAAAAAATGTACACATGTTATTAAGTTCCTGTTTATCTTTTAGTATATAATACTATAATCCATTTTTATTCGATCACTAAAAACTATAGCTGGTTACATGTCTTCTATTTTTTAAGAATTTTTTTTTGAAATTTTTGTTCGGATTCCTAGAGCTCTTAAATTATAGCTCCAAAATACTAGACTAAAACTTTTTTCCTTACGTTTTAAACTTTTTTTCGGTAATTGCTCTGCTAACTGCATTAATTTACAAGAATTTTGTTGTTGGGTACTTAATTAGCACTTGATAAGCGCATAATGATGACGTCACAAAAATTAAGTTATGTTTCTCAAACAGCTATTTTTTAAATTTTTTTTTAAATTTGGTCAGGGAAAACTTTAAAATTGGTCAGGGAGAGTCAGGGAAAGTCAGGGAAATTTATTTTGAAAAAGAGTGGCAACTATGAAGGTTATCCTAGTGCATCCTGAACGCGGCCATTAGTAAGAGCTTAAATGAGGTAATTTCCTAAATTACAGGAAAAGTATTTTCAACCCAAATTTGTTAATTGTTTAACAGTTAATTTAATTTTTAATTTGATTGTTGTTGTTTTTTATTGGTATTATTTTTTTTTCAGGGGATTCCCCTTTCAATGAATTCCACTTGGATGTGTTCGTAAACTTTGCTCTTAATTTCATAGCATATTGCGTGCAAATTTGTACTACGTTTTAATTACAGCCCGATACTACGTTTTCATTAGAGCCGAAATGAGGAAATTTCCCAAATTATACGAAAAATGTTTTTTATTTCAAATTTGATAATTTTGTTCATTTTAATTTTTAGTTTTATTGTCATTGTTGTTTTCTCTTTCTGTTTTTTTTTTAATATCCAAATTTGACATTTACAATAGATTCTACTTTGAATGGATTTCACTTGGGCGTGTTAGTAAGCTTTACTCGTAATTTCCTTACAAATTTCGTGCAAAATTATACTACACTTTCATTAGAGCAAAATGAGGTAATTTCATAAATTACAAAAAAAGTTTTTTCATTTAAAATTTGCTAAATTCGTTTGACAGCTATTTTCATTTTGAATTTAATTTAATTTAACATCGAATTTTGACATTTTAAATAGATTCCACTTTGAATGGATTCAATTTGGATGTGTACGTAATTTTTGTTCGTAGTTATCTTTCAAATTTCGTACAAATTTATACCACCTTTTAATTAGAGCCTAATTGAGGTAATTGCCCAAATTACAGGAAAAGTCTGTTCATCTCAAATTTATTAATTTCATTTGATAGCTCATTTTATTTTGAAATTAATTTGGCAGTTTATCACTTGTTATTTTGACATTTTCAATGGTTTCCTTTTACAATGGATTGCACTTGGACGTGTTCGTAAAGTTTTTACTAATTTCCTGCTTAATGCAAATTTGTATAGAAAAAGAGATGATGTGACTTAGGAAATTTTCAACGAAATAACCTCATTTTCAATACTGAAAACAAAGTATAAATGAAGTAATTTCCCAAATTACAGAAAAAGTAACTGTAGACAGACCTGATAACTTCATTTTGAATTTGATTTTAATGTCAATCGCTTGTTTTTGATTTTTCTTTCGGTTTATCTTCGAATTTTGACATTTCAAATGGGTTCCAATATGAATGGATTCCACTTAGGCGTGTTTTGAAATGTGAATTTGTAGGTATGAGAAGTAATTCTACGTTTTTATTAGAGCTAAAATGAGGTAATTTCGCAAATTGTAGAAAAAGTGTTTTCATATAAAATTTGCTAATTTTGTTTGACAGCTCATTTCATTTTGAGTTTGATTGTTATAATTGTTGTTCTCTCTTTCTATTTCTGTTTTTTTTTTTACATTTTTAATTTGGATTCTATTTTGGTGTGTTCGTAAGGTTTTTACTCAATTTCCTACCAAATTTCCTGCAAATTTTGTGGAAAATTCCCTCATTCCGCAATGTGAATATGTTTTAAAAATGCAATGATTTTGAATCGCCTTTGAAATTTTTCATGGAAATTACCTCATTTGTCTTACTGAAAACGTAGTATAATTCTTACTCTATTCCAAACGATTGAAAGTTTAACATTTTGTATGGGAGGTTAAATTTATTATAAAAGATCAGTTTAGAATCTAAATCATGTGAGATTGTGGGTTGTGAAAATTTAAATTAAAATCTTATCCAATTCTATTTTCCTATACAACATCGAATGCTCTCGCTTATGACGATGTTTTTAATTTAGATTCAACTCTGGAGTTGTTTTTATTTAAGTGTCGCCCACTAATTAAAGAAAACAAACTTTAACTTCAATTCTCATATATCGGCGCGTCGGCATATCGTTTAATCTTAATAAATTGTAAAATTTATTAAAATTGTAATTCATTCTGATTGTGCTCACTGACGACAACACTTGCAATTAAGAAAAAATAAAAAAAAAAAACCTGAACAAGTTTCCCAATTGAGAAATTATAGTAGATATAGAAGACTGTATAATTCTGGCGAAAGCGTAAACCTATGTATATTAATCGATCAACCTACATTGAATCCATTTTTTTTTTCTTCATTAAGCCTTCTCGTATAGTCGTCGCCAAAGACTTAATTATTTATGTTTATGTATTCAAGTCGAAACATCAGTAAGGCGGAATATAATTAATAGGTATATAGGTACCTACTGCTTATATGATTATCGATATAGTGTGAGACGCAAATTAATATAATCGGTGCTGTTAACACAAGTCTGTATATTATAAGTACGTACTTTGTTCATTTTAACTTTAATCATCGTAAAATTTGTTTATCTTATGATACAACAAGTATGTATATTTTTTTTTTAATTTATTTTATTTAAAAATTCACTGTCTTAATTAATTAGTAAATGATTTGTATGCACAAAACGTTTGCACATTAAAATATACATTAGACAAGGTATAATCGGCACTTAAGATGCACGTGAAGTGACTTGTTTGCTTGGATAATTACTTTTAACATTGACTTTGTAAATTTATAATTAAAAAAAAAAATGAAACGTTATGTGAAGCGCCTATGGAGATAATATCACATAAGGGAGTTATTAAGTAACCAGACTGCGTAGTGGGTTGTCTATTCGAAAACAGTCTTAATTAAATGATGAGATTTACAGGGACGTTTTTTTCAGGAAACTTTGAATTTCAATAAAACAACAAATACAAAATTAATCAAATTATTATATTTGCAAGTTTACGGTATATAAAAACAGAATGTAGGTATGCCAAAAAATTTAAATTTAATTCAATTTAAATTAATTAATTTAATTTAATTATAAGAACAATAAGTTTAATTTACTCACACTAGAGGTAAATTAAAGAACATTTTACTTCTCAAAATTTCACTTATATAGGTTTCAAGATTCGGCCTTTCGATATTTCTAACGACTTAAGACCCTCCCCATTCCTTCCCAATCTTTAAATTTTTCTTAAATCATTTTTCCACTTAGGAGGTACCTATTTCAAAATATATAAATGACTGATATTTATTTCAACTAAACGTTTACTATTGACACTAGGTATACCTATACCTATCTGCCTACACCAAATGTTCTATTTATTTAACTGAAATAAATTCAACCAGCCTTTCGTTATTTATTAATCCGAAAATTGACAAAGACTTTCATTCATTTAATTTGATTTATGTTCTTGATGACGATACACAATAAGCGTCTCTATTTTTAAAATGAATGCCTCTAAGGAACGTGAAAATTCCGGTAGTAGGAGCAATATATTGTTATAAAGATTATCAAATGCTTCCGTTTTCAGATTTGAAGTTTAGAATTTTTTTTTTGTATTTTTTTTGTATCGAAGTCAATTGAATATAGGTATTGGATGGATACCTACGCAGCTGGTTTTATACTTGAAGAGTGTGATAAGCAATTAATCAATCTATCAATCACTTTAGACACATTTTTCTCTTTTTTTTTTTTTTTTCTTTTTTCTTCTTAGTGTCACTGGGTTTCATTTTGACGTTGTCGTGTGAGATAAGCAACGTTGTAAAGCTAAAAGAGAGGATAAGTAGGAAAAATCAGCAAATGTACAGTACACGTGCCTATATATGGAATATACAAATATATGTGCACACATATACTTATAGGTATATTCAGTTGGATTGGAGCAAACAAGAGGACAAAGTTTTGTATATCTAATAACACCAGAAGAAGCAGAAGAGTCATTATTTAAAAAAAAGATTCTTGGGTATTCGACTGGTTGTCCTTATATTAAATATATGCTTAGGAAGCACACACATGACAGATGAGTACACACTCTGACACAAAGATATCCAATGATTAATTACACAGTATACGATCAACTTCTTAAAAAATAAAAAAAAAGGAACAAAAATGTATCCTAGTCAGGATACAACAGATATAGGTTCGAATAAATGGAAAGGGTAAACATCATGAACACACACAAAAACACTGAAGAGTTCTGTACAATTTTGTGAGGACAAATGTACCTAATTTTGTTTTGTTGTTCTAACGTTTTTACTCTTTCTGTGTGAAATGACAGGTATTGTGAATTTGAAGGAGGAAAAAAGTTCCAGATTTTGATGGAAAATAAAATAAACTACGATGATACAAAAACAAAAAAAAGTAGTTAAAAGCTATATTTAACTGTCACCTAGAAATAACTACCTACCGAAATTTTATGTGACCAAAAAGTTTAATTTGTGATTAAACTGAGAAATATGACTTTTTTTTAATATTATTTTTCTAACACAAATGCTCTACATAGTGCAATTTTTTTTTTTATAAAACATTTATTATAGTCTAGCTGCACGTCTTAAAAAAAATATAACTTAAAAAGTTTAGAAACTCAGTTAAAAAAAATATAAAGAGGTTCAATTCAAAAAAAGTAACGGACATCGCCCTGGGAAAAACTTTCCCTGAACATTTTGATGTTTAAATTTTTTCAATACCATTGATACTTATTGAGAGCTGCAAGTCTAAAGAAAAAAAACTTGGGATGCAGCGATCTTCAACTTTATAAAATTTTTGGCAACATTTTTTTTTTATTTTTTATTTCCTTTTTTTAGATTTTGTCCGCCAACTTCCGTTTTATGTAAACTGACCGAAAATGAGCTTTTTAAATTTAAAATGCAAATAAAAAATGATATATAAAGAGTGAAATTTTTTTCTACCTAATTACATATTTAACACTTAACATAACTTTACACTTATATTAGTGGAAACTTGAATATAAAATAAACTATTTGAGCTACAAAATCAAGGTTTTCGCAACTCAAGATCATTTAAAAAGCTACAAATTTGGGAGTCCAGCAAATCATAAAATTCGTATTGTTTTAGATTTTTACTTTAATATCTCAGAAACAATGCGATTAAAAAATTTTTGGTTTGCGCAACAAATTAGCATTTATAATTATTAGGTACAAATTCATGGATATCAAGATTTTTTGATTCCGCCAAAAAGTATCTGCCAAAGTAAGGGATATATGACAATTGTTCAAAATTTCAAGGTGAATATTTTTTGTTCGACAAATGGCAGTTGAAATAAATCGTTAATTTAAAAAATTGAACTGTAGAATGGGGGAAGCTCTCGAAAGATGAATACTAAAATTTGTAGCAATGGATTTTTCAAAGTTTTCAAGCAAATCGGTCCCCAGCTTCTGTTATTGTTTTGACTCAAACGTCATGTATATACACAATATCTGATTTCATTAAAAAATCTTAATTTATCAGAAAAAATGAAAAATTTGAAAAATTTTAAGACCGGTTTTTGAAACAAATAATTTTGTGTATATTTAAAATTTTGTAAACTTTTCTAAAAAAAATAATTGTTTCGCTATTTCTTATTTATTATTAATCTGAAAGTTTAACAAAAATAATCTTTCCTTTTTGAAATATTGAATTTTCTAAAAATTATAAAATCCCAAAATTATTTTTTATTTATTTATTTAACTTTACCTTAGATGCTAAAAAAAAAAATTTTTGAATCGTTGAAACGGTTAAAAATCAAAAAAAAATTCTATGGGAGTTATAGGTACCTATACAGTTAACAAGCTCAGTGTTAAAATGTTTCCATTTAAATGGTATAGATCGTATACATATATTAACTTAAATACACAAATAAATATCAATAAATTGTAGAAGTCGTTTTTGAAAAAAATAAGATTTTCTTTAACGTTTTTTAAACAATTGTTTAGAAGGTACATATATATCATTAATTTTGGCGGTAAGAACAATTTTGGCAATATTAACAGCTTTGTGCCAATTTTCATAAAAATCCACATAGTCGTTTTCGAAATATGTAAATACTTATTAAGTTTTGAAAAAAAAAAAATGTTTATCAAAAATCAGAAATAATTTTTTTGTTGAAAAATGTATGTATTGCACAATACCTACTACATATTTAAATTTTTCAAAACATTCTCCAAAAAAAATATTCAAAACCAGTTGAACCGTTAATTTAATATCTTTAAAAAAAAAATTATTCCATTTTTTGAAGAAAAATAGGTAAATAATTAATATTCTAGGTACCGTTATTTTTAAAAAATAAAAAAGAACCTACCTACCAAGTTTAAAAAAAATCGACCCATACCGTGGACTATATATAGCCGTTCAGGCAGACGATCAAAATTTCGATCCCAACTTCTTTTTGTGTTCCCTATAATCGTTATTTCAAAATATGGAGTTTTATTTTTTTTACGAATGCGTACATACATACCTAACTTGCTCTATAGAGCAAGTACATATTGGTTGCATGCAAAAATAAATTCGAGGTTAAAATCAAAATTAACACTAGCACTATGGAGAAGTCCCAAAAAGTGGGTGTGCATCCAGTGTCCACTGTAATATGAGCTGAAACCTTAACGGGTTTACCAATTTGTTTTAAATTCGGTTCAGAGCATTTCAAACTTATTCCCAGCTAGAGGGGAAATTCGAATTTTTGTTTTAGCTCATCGAAAATGGTTAGCTGCCATACAACGATTTATAATTATTTTGATTGAACTTCGTACCTCAAATAGCTAAAGTGATTTTGGGAAAATTGCGTTTCAAGTTTTTGTCAAAAAATTCGCATTATAGAAATAAAATTTTGACGTATTTTCAGTACTGGCATTAATTCCTTATTTGTTGGTTATTCGCGTATGTCTTTAGGTAATGTTTTGATTGATTTTGTTATAATTTTGAAATATAGTACTTCTAAATAATTCAAAAAATATTTCATTCAAAAATGTTAAAATTAAAGACAAAAAAAAACCATTTTATTAGCATTTTTAAATTTTTTAACATATTTTCATTAAAATGTATAGCTTAATTAAAGTTGTTAACGACAAGAGCATGTTCGTGTGATCTAGTCGTGCATATATTTCTTTTTTATTGCTTTAGAGCACATGAAGGCAGCACAAACTGAGCACATTCATTGGAGATCTAAATATTTCTCAGTGTAAAAAAGAATCAATCCTGTTGGTCAATTTAGAGTCTTTCATTATTTTAACCCAATAGTCAATAAAATAGTCTCTTAAAAACTTCAATTACAGATACATACTTTATGTAAATATACATCAAATGAGCAATTAATTTTCAACTCTATTTGTTTTGAATCACATTTCAAAAGTACTTATTCTAACAATAAAATTCATTTATATTACATCGACGATTTTCTATTTTATTCTCGATTCCAAAGAAATACATTTTCATAGTTTTCTTCCTAAAAAAACATTAAATCTAAAAAAAAAAATACCAATCCATGTCGACCGGAAAGATTCGTTACTCTTTACATTTTCTATATACCTAAAACAACAAAGTTCACTGAAAAAGAAAAACAGATTCTAACAAAAACTAACAATTCAATTTCATTTACTCTAAAAATGTAAAAAAAAATAAAATAAAAACATATTAAAAAAAAAAAATTACAAAACATCTGTTGCAGCATCTCTCTCCTGTCTTACTTATATTTTAGAAGATAGATTGTATGTATTCTTTTGTTCTACCACCCTCCATCGCATCACATCATAATATGCTCAAGCTCATGCTCAATTGCTAATCAGAACAAGTTAAGAATGCTACATCTTGGATTTCCGTTTCGCAACAACGAATATAATATGGCAACATCAGCTAATTTAAATATGCATGCAAATTATTATTCCCTTTAATTTTTTTTTTGTTTTTTTTTTTCACAAAAGAAAAAAAATGTAAAAACGAAAAGGAAAATTGATTCACGTCGTCGCTCGTCGTCGTCGCCCATATTCTGAAGTAAAACCAATTAAAAAGTTTTTCACTTAAGTGGCTTAAAGGGGGTGGCTCTCTGGGGGTTTTGTTGGGCGTCTGATATAGGGTGGCGCCGCCTGTCATCCGAAACGGAAGGAAATAGCGGATGAAGGGGGGGGAGGAGGAGGAGGTGATTGTATATACTCACAACGATTGAACAGTTCTTCTTGTATGGGAATTTAATTAAGTCGAAATGTCGAATGGGCTCAATAGTACCTACACTATACATGTATATACCAACCCTCATCTGCCTCTGTCTTAACGTCGTCGCCGTGTCGTAGTAGATGGCGAAGGACGAATATAAAACAACAAAAAAATACAAAAATTAAACAGAAAATCGAACAGAATTGAACATAATTACATCTGACAAGTATAATTAAATTCCTTTCGAAGTAGCAAATCTTCTTTGAGCCTGATGCGATGCTATGAATTCAACGTTCGTCGGTGCTATGCTAGTGCTGTGCTGGGGGTGAAAAAGAAGATCTGACATTGTTGACAGGATGGGCTTGAGGTAAATTGGTATATAACTTAAAAAAAAAAAAAAAAACTTCCAAGTGTGATTTCGTACACTTAAAGAGTTGTTCAAGCTGAGCTGACTGCATGTCGGCTGTCAGTTCATTTGACACTCTGACTGAGGCTCATAGCAATTGATTTCAATTAAAATTCTCTGACAAATTAAAGCTGTCGTCGTCAATGTTTGCCAACATATTTATATGTAAAGCTATCTTCTTTGTTTTTTTTTCTGAAGTTGTGACGCATATTTTGTCTATATATGAACATACGTCAGATTTTGTTTGACTTATGCATCAGTTGGTATATTTAGGCGCCTTGTTAAGTGAAGTAGAACAATATATTAGAAGAGGGTCATATCCGGTTTGTTTAATATTATGAGTGACACAAATTTGTATTTCTTCTTCACTTTTTTTCTTTTGGGAACTGCAGTAAAACTGGAGGTAAACTGCAAGGCTCAGTGCATATGTCTTTCCGATTAATTCCATTCTGGACTTTATGCCCCCCAGTTATCCATGTCTTTACTTGGTCACGCCACATTAAATGGTTGTTTTCCATCCATTCGAATATCTTTTAGGCTATAGAGTCTTGTTATCCATTCGCTTTGCTTGCCCTAAGCCATCGGAGTTGTTGAATACGTTTTCTTTTGATCAATTACATGTCATGGTTAAGCCCTTACAATTCATTTCTTTCTCTAAATGAGGACTAATAGAGATTTTAGAAATATTTCTCTCAGAATAATAATAAAAAAAACACCAATTTATACAATTTTCGTAATAACTTTAAAGATAAACTGGAAACATCGGTTTAATTCCTCAACCAATTCCAGTTCGTGGTTCAAAGCAGAAAATTTGAATAACTTAAAGTTAAATGTAGATTCCAGAGCACTGGAAACCTTGCTTGTTTGAGCGAAGAAGGGCGGTATGATGGTTTGACCAACTGGAATATGGTTATCACCAATTTTGGTAAATCCTAGAATTACCAAGAAATTTTTTCGCTAACCGAAATATGGTAATCAGCAAATTGGAGAAATCCTAGAATTACCAAGGGATTTCTTGGTTCAGAGGTTTAGCAACACTTCAACAACAACAGGAGTAGCCTTGGAGTATTGATTGTTCTTCTATAATATTTTTTTTATTGACTTGATTTGTTTTTTGTTGCTAGTAAGGTAAAGTTTGTATGACAAGAATAAAATATATCGGGGAGTTTTAGCCAAGCTTCGCAACGAGACCATGTCGCCGCACCTTCACATTACTACCCTTTTTCTTTTCTTTTCCTTTTTTTTTTTCCTAAATGTTTCCTTCCCTGCCTACTTTCATTGGGTGACGACCGACGTAGGCAAGGACTCAAACCTTGACTTCATTTACGTTCAGGATAAAGGTTGAAAAACCTGTTAAAGAAGGCGAAGACCTGATTTCGGTCGTATTGCAGACAATTTATAATAATGATGAAAACCATATTGATGCGCAAACCTATCAGATTGTTGACATGGGGTTTTCGGACCCTCATACATATTTTAGAATATCCTATTTGATTAGAAGGTTGAGATTATCATTTATTTTTATATTTTAATAGCTGTTTCCCTAAAGTTGTCTCTTTTTTTTAAATTTAATCCTTTTGCTTTTTTTTTCGCTCATGTAATTCCACATGTTCACTCTTTCAAATGAATCAAAAACAAGCAGTTATTTTTATTTTATTTTCTTAACAAGCTCATAGATACACCACGACTTGATAAAAAAAAACTTGGGCTTTCTATACAAATTTCTCCTTAAATAGGATCTCAAAATTCAAACATTTTTTTTCACGGGATTTAAAGAGAAACAAATTTAAGACTTGTTAACCGAAATCAAAAACTTTAGACCAATCGTCTACATATGCGGTTGAAGCTCATATCACAGTGGAGGCCCGTGCGCAGCACTATATAAGAAAAAAAAAAAAATAGATTACTTCTGGTTTTCCCTGTTAGCAATCATTATAATCGGATTATGAATCTCCTGAAACCCAAATACATATGTTTCTTGCTCTTGGCTGCATTAAATCGAATTTTAAACAAGTTTCATAAATCCACTGATGGCTGAAAAAAAAATTGTAACGCCATAGGTTGTAGCACCAGCGACATGCTCTGCATCAATTCTCAAGCTAATAAACCAATGACCCCTTCCATTCCATTCCAAAATGCTATTCCATCACCCTAAACCCCAAAAAGGTATATTTTCAATCTGAATTCACTGCAGATAGATAGATGTAAGCTGGTTATTTTTTTTTATTTATTTTTTTTTTCAATTTGTTTTCGATTTCCAACTTGAGGTTCTTGCGGTTGACATTAATCCGACGAAGAACTCTGCAACAACCATGATGTCTTTCACGACTTCGTAGTCATCGTTGTTGTCGGTCGTCACCATCATCATCATTATCGTCATCATCATCAACAAAAATCCTTGTGGCATCCTCTTCATATCGACAACAAGACAACATCACATGGCGTGATGTAGCCTCCGGTTTTCATATTTTTGCCCAGTCAGTTGGGCGAAAAAATAAAAATTACTTTACAATTTTCTGTTGAATACGTGCGTGCTCTGTAAATGGTTTTACGGATTCAGCGAGGCTTCAGATTTGGGTTTGATTCTACTTATAAGTTTCTCAGCCAAGGGGTGCTGAAGCACGATGGTGCGGCGCGCGCGGCGGGTGCTAGCAGGCTGATTTGATATGTTGGTTATTCCATTTCATATTTTAATATGCAGAATGTATCGCTCAACAATAGTATTAAGCCGTTTAAGTCAGAAATTGCTTGTTGTAAAAGTCCATTTCTATACTATACCTATAAATAGGGTTGCGGGAGGGAATTTTGTACTTTAAGTTTATCTGATTTTCTGTTGCTATGTATGTAATTATTTAAGTTGTAAAATTGTGTTTTCTCTGTGAAGTTATCATCATGAAGATTTGGCTATCGAGGACTTGTAAATTTTGTATGCGTGACAGACCTCCAGCATTGGAATTAATTAAGCAACAAAAACTTTTTAAGCTGGCACTCTATATATATAGTGGTGAGAACTTTGAACATTGATATACAGTACTTTAGCAAACTACATGTATAAAATTTCCCCCATCTATTGTTTATGGAAAATGTACCCCCTCGAAGTCCCCCTTCAAGTTCTTTTTTTTTTTTTTTTTTTTTTTTAAGTTTTACTTAAAATTCAGGTCATAGTTAGGGGCACACTGTGTCTTCCTTAAAGTGGATGATCCAGCGACTGATATGGTTGTAGGTTTGTTCTTTGAAGACCTGACATTTTGTCAGTTGATGATTTATTAAATGTCACTGAACAGTAACTGATATAGCTAAGACATATAGCTACTGAAAAAGTCACAAAAAACGAAAACAAACGGAATGGAAAGGAGGATATAGAAAATGTGTGTAAGTATTGTTCGTTGTTTAGTGTTACAAATCATGTTTAAAACCTGTCATAACCTTATTACGCTGAAAAAGGTTGATATTGAATACTATTAGCTGTGTTCCTTTACTTTGAAACTCTGTACATTTGTGTGAATTTCTTCACAAATTCTGTCAAAGTTCATATAAAAATAAAATGAAATATGTATCACGCTGAAAAATGGTGGGTTAAAAACAACGTAAAACTCGGTTAAGTTAAATAACAAACATTTGTATTATACAACCTGTAAGCTCACAAAGTTAAATTATACGAGTCAACTCCATTAAAGAAAATTACTTAAGTCTACACACTGATTCGGTTAAAGTGTACTAAATTTTATTAAACTACTTCTAAGGTTAGTTTGTTCGGTTTCAATGACCAATTAAGTTACACCCCTATTACGATTGTAATTGTAAAATTAATTGATAGTTGATGAATTTTGAAAATCTATAATAAAAAACCCAATTGATACAACTTTTGATCATTGAGAATGCTGCAGAACGTTGTGAATTACAAGAAAATTGATAATTATCACGGAATAGTTGATCAGATTTTTAAATAAATTGATTTTAAGGGCCAGTTTATTCACAGTTGATTATCTTAAATCAAGGATTACTGCAACTGGTAAATCATCGAATCTGCATATTTACCAAATTTTGTATAAAGCAATCCAAAATTTGAGTTCTTAATCATGTAAATCGCTAATCAGCCGATTTTAATTGATTAGCGCTATTTCATTAGAGCCTGTGAAAGTGATGGTGCAGATTTAACCCACTGTAAACAAACTGGCCCTTAATGTACCAAATTTCAATATATATCAACTATCAATTGATAATTGACAACCGTAATAGGAGTGTTAGTGAAACATATTACAATCTACTCAGAGATGTGTAAAATAAAATAAAATATTTATTTTATTTAAGAAAGCTACTCGTTTAACATAAACGATCTTACAAATTTCGAATCCTAACCAAGTTTCTTAATTAATATTACATTTTTAGGTTTTTATTTATTTCAATGGAGTACACAACGTTTTAAAATTAAAAAAGTGAACTTTGTAATTTTTACCCTTGACGCTCTCGGTTAGTACCTAATCATTTTTCTGCGTGTAGAAATTCATAGAAATGTGCATTGTACAGAGTTTCACAGTAAAGGAACACAACTATTATTTAGGTAGGTAAACGTAGGAATAATATTTAAAACCAGAAGACCCATGCGAAAATTTCGCACGTTCAATAAGGTTTTGCAATTAAATTTTCAAATAAAATTTTTGGACAAAATAATTTAATTCTTTATTGATATGAACATATTAATTTTAAAAAAACTTCTTTATAAACAATATTTGATGTAAGAATGGAATCAGAAGTGACAAAAAAATATATTTCTTCCCCACTCATTCAAGGTGCAGCGAAAAAATGTCTAAATGTCTCTCTCCCACTCACTCAATGTGCAACGAAAACAGGGGATTTTAAGTTAAAGAATTAATAATAATATGTTTCTTTTTAAAAAAAAAAGTGTCTCATAAATTAATTACAGATTTTTATTTGTAATACGATTGCTTTTCTAAGAGTAACTGCTTTACATAAAAAAGCTCGTAGTGTCTTTTCATTAACTACATAAATATAAAAAAAAAATATTCAGTTTATTGAATTTATTATCTTTTTTATTGATGTAATAATATCATCAAAATAACTACTATTGCTGTATAGGTTTTCCTATCTTAAAACCTACGGTAGAAAACTTTTATAGGCGTCATATCGTTTTATTATTATTATAGAAGTTCGCCACGCATATTACACCTATAGGCTATACAGCCTCTATCTCGCATAACAATATCTATACACAATTTTAAATTGACAATTTCAGTTAGTGTCGGCATTTTTAAATAATTCTTTTGATCAAACCTTTTAATATAAGAAAACTTTGAGTTACATCAAAGACAATCAGCCGCAATCTTGAACAAAAAAATAAAACATTTAAATTTATTTTGATGATTTGGTTTTTGTTTTCCTTTCTCATCTTAATATTCTATGGGTAATTTGGCGAGCTATCGTATTTTCATTATAATTAATTTGTCTTAAGTAAAGCTTCTCTATATTGGTTCCGCCATTAATATAGTTATAACAAAAAAGAGCGAACTCTGTTTAATAAATTCCACTGACCCGCAGATTAGAAATAATAAGATGAAACCATTTGAAACAGGAATATAAATTTGAGAATAGATTTTTGTCATCAGGATATAATGGAGTGGGGGAAAAAATTGTCATCTATTCATTTTGTTAGCTAAAACTTATTCCTTCATTATCCTGTATAGGTATACCTATATATCTATTGTGCTTAAATTCAATGACAGATCGTATAACACAACCCCCATGTGACAGAATATAGCAAAAACAACAACAACAACAAAAAGCAGATGAACGCATTGTTCTGATGAAACCATCAAATGTTTTCCAATAAATCACAAAACAAAATCCCCTATTCTATAGAATTTCAAATAAATTGTCTATAGAGTGACACTGTGTTTTGTTATAATATGTATATCTTGGCAAGTCTTATCAAAATAATGGTATTCGTTTATTCAGTTTTTTTTTTTATTCCTATACTTAAAATTGTCAAATTCAAATTGTTTTCCATTTTCATCACTGACAACTATAATGATTTTTTTTTTAATGATTTACTTATAAAAAGTTATAATAATGAATTAGAAACAATTTTTGTTTTCTTTATTTTTCGCACAGTATTATATCTCGAATTTTTAATTTTGTACAAAAAGATTAATTAAGAAAATATTTATTGTATATAAATTAAATTAATAACGTATGATGAAGAAAATTAGAAAATTACTTCTGTTTAAGTTGAGCGATTGAATATAATTCAATTTATAAGTTCGAGCCCAACTGTCGTACCTGGGCGAAACCCAATCTTTGGGGTTGACGTCACTTGAACTTATATAAATTGAATTATATAAATTAGATTTATTAATCATACACCCAAGTCCGTAGATAGTAAAATATTTCGAAAGGGAAATATAAATATATTATTGACTCAAACGATTTAAGTCAACCTCTGATTAATAAATTCCTGACAAAATGTTGTGTAGTTTTTTAAGTAGACAATTTTAAAGCTTCCTAATTACTGTTTTTTGTAGAACTACAAATTTATCTTAAGCTTTTTCTAAGACATATCAAAGATCAAGGAAATAGTAGTAATTGTTCTTAAAATAATAAAAAAAAATATCAAAATATGTAGCTTTTATAGCTTCAAGTCCACACAAATTGGCAAATCGGGGTTTTTTTTTTTAAGTGATCTTATTTGGATTCCTTTTAAATCCTTTCTTATTTTTCTAACGTTGAATTTTGTTTAAACATTTTTAGGGTAGTCAAAAACTCTTTAGTGCGCGCATAATTAAAAAAAATCAATTAACTAGTTAGGGTCTTTATAATATGCAGGTTTAGTTAAGTTTAATTGAATGTATAGTAAGATCTTGGCTTTTTAATCCTAACTACATTGAAATCGAAAATATTTTAAAAGTTCAAAGAAAGAGGTTTTGTCTTTTTGAGCTTAATTTCCTAATTGTTTTAATCTTTTTTTTTATTTTTCTCTACCTTTAGCAACAACAATACTCTTATATTTTTTTCTTTTACATTTGAATTTCGTTCCTGGATCATTCGTTAGTGGATTTGGATTTTGCTAGGATTAAGAATGTTTCCTTTTATTTTGTATTGCTTAATATAATAACTTTTTTATATTTTTGTACACTGGGGCGTATGTGGAACTTTTTTTTTTTTTTATAAACTAAAATCAAACATCAAACATGAAATCAGGAATATAAGCATAAAGAGACGTAAAAAAAAGTCGGAGAAGAAAGTCTTATGCGAACACCGTCAATTATACTGTTGGGTTGTGTTCTTTTTTTTGTAATTAATTTATTTTACCAAATTTAAACTTAAATATTTAAAAGACTATATACGGCCAAAAAATAAGTTTTTTTTTTATAAAATAAAATAATAACCGCTATTTTCGTCTCCCAAAATGTTAGCATGTTCATTTTTCTTTAAGTATTACTTTTTTCATATGTGGGGTTCTATATTTGCTTGCATAATAATAAGTCTCCGATGAACCTCTAAACTACTCCTTTGAATATATATGACCTCCCACTCTTTTGATTAGATTATCTATTTCCATTCAACCACTGCACGTTAGTCATTTAATAAGCGACTGTTCGGCTGACAGCTTTTCACGTACCGAAGTGTAATTTATTTGTGACTTATCTTTGCATTTAAGTAGGTACATACCTACCTACAATGCAATAATGTTTATTTTTTTTATTTTCAACCAAACTTCAGATAACAAACTTTTTATGAGGATTGATTAATTGACATAGCCTTCGATTAAATCGAGAAGTTGGTTTTGTATTGATAATTCCTGGGTAGAACAAAAATATTGTACTTTTGTTTTGATGTCAATTAACTGAGTAATGTATTTCTGATAGTTTATTTTATTTCATTTAATGGCTAATAGTATATTAATTTTAAAATAAAAGATTTTAATCGTCATTATTATCTCAGTTTTAATTGTGTTTCTACTTTCACTCAAAAACAAAAATAAAAACAAATAAGGTGTCAGAAGAATAGGAATTTACTTCAAACTTGACGAATTGCACTTTCTATTTATAAAAATCAAATCTATTTAATATGATTCTCTATATAAGAGGAATATATTGCTTTAGCTAATCTAGAACACAAATTTTCTCGTAAAACAGATCTTTAGTTTTTCATTAAACATTTACACTCGTATTTATTAGATTTATTAGATCTACACTTAGGCACTGTCTAACTATTTTCAAATTGGTGGGAATATTGTTTATTTAATAAAAATAAATATCACATTATTCACGGTTAAAACAATCTACTCTTGAGTGGATAAACATAGTTTTTGGACACATTTTCCAAAGTTGGACAAGTTGTGTAAAGTTATACAACGTTTATAAATAAGTTAGAATAATACTGCATTTCATGTTTTTGCCGAAAAAAAAATCGCAAAACGGAAATAGAATTTATTTATTTAAAGAAAATCTTTCTTTCAATTTAACATTTTTTCGTTAAAAATATCATACAATTATTGAACCATTTACGATGTGTAGCTACATTATAGTTTTAAACCACAAGAGCAATGTGTGCGGCGATCCAGTCGTGCCTGTTATTTATTTTTTTTATAAAAATTTTGTGTTTAAAAATAATCTTTCAGAAAAAATTTCACTAAAATGGATTTCATAGAATTTAAATTTTTTTTTTTTTTTAAATTAACATCCTGCCTAAAGGACACAAAATAGACCTGCTTCTGTGAAAAAGTGAATCGAAAAAATGTTCACCCTTTCACACTAAATCCGATTCTCGTTTTTCGAAAATGTGAAACCAAATGTCAAAAAGTTTCACATGAATATTTTGCTTTCACGCCGGCATTTGGAAGTGAATCTGGAAAAGAAAGGGTGAATACGAACAAAAACATATGCTCAATCCAACCACTTCTCCTTCTCTGTTCTATTCATGAAGAACAAAAATTTTTCTATCTCATGCGTGTCTCTTTTCTCTTCAAAAAATAAGAAAAATGAAAGAATTGCGCTGAGTTCAAAAACTGATAGTTTTCGAGCAAATTCAGAAAAAAAAATTAATTTTGCTCCTTTCACCCCAAACAAATCAATAGACCTGATCCAAATTAAGGGTACTTTGCATAAAATGCTTAACACTAATAAAGTTCTCTTTCAGCTTTGTCGAAATTTTTTCCAAGTATCAGTCTTATTATTAACTATTTTTCCATTCGTATTCAAAAGAAATAAATTTTTCCAAGGACAATTTTTTTGTGGTTGAAATAAAAGAAAAATTAAATATATAAAAACCAACAAACAAATACTTATAAGCATATTTTCTCTAAAGTATTTTTTTTTGTTAACCAGAAATTCAATACTCTTCCAAGTTAATGGTTATACTTCAGTAATTTCAATCAATCTTCGAGAAAAAATAAAATTAAACATGAAATCCTCAATAAAAACCATTCATATAATATATGTAGGTATAACAAATGGAGGAGACACATCTTGAAGTCAAGAAATCTTCTTCTTTTACGACCTTGAATACTCAGCAATTTTTTTTCCTGTAGATATACATATAATATACAATAAAAAAAAAAGATTGTATATTCGCATTATCCAGGGCTAGAGCGATATGTGTGGGAGTTCTAATGGCTGAATTTAATCGAATAAGTTTATTGTTTTATACCTCCACGCCCCCATAAAAATAATGCCAAGAATATTCTGTGTGTGTGTGTGTATACACAGATTATACAGATACACATCCGGAAGAGGACAAAATCACAGCTAATGGATCGGTTTTCCATAAAAACGAAATTCAAGATGGATTTTGTTCCTTCGTCCTTCAATTTATGTTCGTTTATTTTTGTTTTATTTCATATTAGAAGACATTGACGACAACAATTGCAAAAGTGTGTAAATATATACCTACTCGTATAAAATGAATGTATGAAAAAAGAAAAAAAATTTGTGGGTTATTTATTTTGCTTTGAATTGCTGTCGTTTGACTTAAGCTAATAGTACTTTCTCAGGGCTTGATGGAAAGGTCCTAAATATCTACAGCTCCACTTTATACCTACCTACCACCCAAAAAAAGAACTCACCCTCATATTATAAGAGGAATATAAAAACAATGCAATAATATTTATTGTATTTATATAGAAGCTTTTTCGTTGAGTGAAAGAAAATCGCATGTGTCGCAGGCAGGCAGAGAGGAAACCAAAAAGAAAATTCAACGAATGCTTTAGTTCAGTGAACTTTCTTTCGTTGTGATCCTGAAGCTATATATACATAAATAGATAGGTAGAATATTATAGAAAGTTGTATGTATGTATATATACAGCGAGGAGAGTTTAGAATCGATTTTTGGCAAAATGCCTGGTGATGGCGATGACAAATATTTTTATTACCCTCATGGAATGTGGATTAGATGTGTTTTATTCGTGAATTATTAGAATGGCTGCTTTCAAGTGGCTGTTATGACTTTGTCAACGAGTCTTGTAAGCTCTGCGAATTGTTTCAATTTTATTTATTTAACTATAAAAAAATATATATGTATAAGAATTTGGGTTGTGGTAGGCATGTATAAGTATTTATACATAATTCAGATTTTTTGACGATGGAATATTTTTTTTTCCCAGCTTAATGATGCAATTAGAAATGCTATAAAAATAATCCCGCATATATAAAGTTTTTCATATTTAATAAATCTTTTGTTTACAATACTTTAGGGTTTATCTGTATAGTGCTATGAAGAAATGAAAGATGGTTTGGTAAGGTCAAGGATATTATTCCAGAAATTATTTAGATTTATAACATATAGAGCTTTACGTTAAATCCAAGGCTATGGAATTTGTATGAGTTAGATAGGGATTATCACCGGAAACACAGATATTATAGTTCTGTATAGATATTGCACTCAGAGGAAAAAATAATGATGACTTTTTAATTTTGGGACGCAATAATACTTCACACTTTGATCTTATTCGTATATGGATGATATATTTCATCCTCAACTTCTTCATGGGGTGCCTCTTATCTTGAATCTAATGGCGCATATTCATAGTCGTTTTAAGACCCCAGTTTATCTTAGCCTGGAGTTTATTCAATGTTATAATTAGATAGGATAAACCCAGTATTTTTTTTTAGAAACAACTTAAACAGTGACTATGAATATGCCCCAATGAGTTTTAAGGTTTTCTTTTACAAAAATTAAATTAAAAAAAATATTTCTAACAACTTTTGTTCAGAACTTGAAAACGCCTGAACCGTTTTTGCAAAAATTTCCACTTACACTCCAATTTTTATTATAATTTAATTTTCTACCAATTGAACTTTCTGAAAAAGCTTAAATTTTGAAACGAAGCTCTCTTAAACCTGACGCATGTCATGTGCAGCGGCGGTGGACTGGGCAACCGGGATTTTGTCCGTTCATCCCCATGGGAGAACAAAGAGTGCATGAAAACCTCTGCTGTACTTTCTGTTCTTTTAAAAGAAAACTTTCTCATTTGTAAGGGTCTTACAGTAAATATACAGCTTTTATGGGTCCAAAGGAATCTCAGGAAGCTTATACAGCTCTATTTGAGGCCCCAAAATGAGGATAAAGCTATTGGCATCGTATAAAAGATTATTTTAAAGAAAACTATAGTTCAGCTGATGAAAAAGTTAGTATTTATTGAGCAGTTGTAGGCCCAAAAAGGCCCTCACAGTACTCTCAGACACTAAATGAAACTATAGTTGGGGTTCCCACATTAAATTTTTGCTCATAGTTGCTAAAATGTTAAGGTAAGGAAGACCCCAAACTACTTTAAGTAAATTTTGTATTGCATAGGTTTTTGAAGTATTTCCAGTTTGAGGAAAGCTATCATAAAAAATTTCAGAGCTGCAAAAACAGAATAGAAAAGAACAGCAACCCTATTTCGATTGCTATAAGTATCTCAAAGTTTCGGGAAAAGTAGGAAACATCAAAACTTGCATTATTGCAGTAATGTTTTCGAAAATTAAGCTACATTTTTTGATAACTCAAATACATAACAAAAATTTCTGAGCACACTGTTAACGGCTGCAATTTCACAACCATAATTTTTTTTTCTAAAACTATCTTGATCCTAAAACAGAGCATGTGTATTTTTTTTCTTTGAATCCACCCTTTTACCAGCCCACCTATATATAATATTTGAATTTTCTCTTTTCTTATGGTCCTTAAAAAGTTGGAAATTTGTAAATATTTTGAACCTAAAATATAGTATGAGTACCTACCTTATAGTTTTCTTGAAAATCCGTCTTATACCAAGCCCCTTTTTTTTCAAAAAAATTCTCTGATTTAAATCCCTGAAAACTTGAAATTTTGTAACTGAAGTCTCTTAAAACTTAAGAACGACATGTGTATTTTTTTCAAGTTCATTAGGTACTGCTACACCAATTTTTTTAAATTAAAATTTTATCCTAAAATGTCACAACAAAAATTTTATTTTTTTCTTTTCTTTTTAAAAATCCACATATCTGCTACCACAACCAATCTTCTTATATTTCATTTGAGTTTTTTTCCTTATTTTAAGTTTTCTTTTAAAGGTAAAATTTTTTAGTTTTAAGAAATTTCAGTAGGTGGGGCTACAAAGTGTGGCAGAGTTCAGCTAGTTTCTTTTATTTTATAATTTCTAACCGAAATTTATTGTTAAATGATCACAGAATTTGATTTATCAATTTATCTTTTTAAAGAAGTTTCATGCTTAAAAAACAACAATGACTTGAGTGTGCTATTTATCTCTTAAAAGGCTCAACTTCTATATAATTCTCCATTATTCCTACGTGAAATTAAAATGAACCCATGTTGATATAATATATTTATAATGTATAAATCCTAACTTAAATCTTTCTAAAGCCTTTGATTTAGAAATTTAAAATTAATGTGATCTAGAAACGCCACTTGAATTATACTTTTTTTTTTGGGAATTTATAGCCTCCTACTCTGTACCTTTGTGTAAAATCCTCTCAAATCCAAGCCGTATATTATATATCTCTTAAGATATCTCTAAAAAAAAAATTCTTTAATCGAATATTTTTTTTTTGTTATTATTGTCCTCCATTCAGATTTATTCTCCATAAAAGTGATGGAAAAGATGCCTACTACTTGTGCTGCTGTTGCTTGCTTTGCTTATACCCATTGTTACAACAAGCTTGACAATGAATTATTTATATGACATTCACAATTTATATCTTTCCACCATATATCCACATCAGGTCGAGTCGAGTCGAGACTATGGGAGAATGTCATAATTTAGAATTTAACATCTCTCGACTTTTCGAGCCACTTCCAACGCACGACACAACGACACCGACACCACATGTGCATTGCTCACCCAGAATCATATATACCTACCTAGTCATTCCGACTTTTGTAGGGGTAATGCAGGGCAGGTCCAGCTTTGCAGCTTTCTATATATTATTATAGGTATGAAGAATGTACATAACTTTGTATCTTTTTGATCCCACACATATAACGCAGAATAAAGAATATTGCGTGGGTAAACATGTAGTAAATTATAATACTCAAGATACTTAAATTCAATTGGTGACATAATGCATAGGGTAAGCCATTGTGTGTGGTTGGGTTGGTATGGTGTTTCGTATGTTTGGTACTGTGCTTTGTTGTGTTCTTGAGTCTTGACTTGAAATCAATTCAATTCAAAGAATAAACCAGAGATGAGATGAGAAGAGTAGGTACTTCACATGAAGAACTGTTTTTTTTTTTATTTTTTTGTTGGATTAACATGAGTAAAAAAAGTCTTAAATCTATTAAAGTAATGTATAGGTACATCAAAAGATTATCATTTTTCAAGTGGAATTAATTTAGTCATGATGGTGAAGCGAAATCGTTTGTCACTTACTTTGGCGCCAAGGGATTTATTTTATTTTTTTTTTTTTTTGTTAAATTAAAAATCATACTTTAGGTATAAAATAAGATTTCATCATTAGTTTTATGAAAAAATTTACAAAGATGAGAATTTTTTGAGTTTGTAAACTGAGTGCTAAAATAAATTGATGAAATTACTCATAGGAATTTTTTTAAATTAGAGATGATTGCAAAAAGTTTTATAAATAAATTAAAATTCATCCCTGTCCAAAATATGTGTACAATATACGGTACTATATATCACTCTTTTTCCGTCTAAAAGTCCAACATGTCACATTTTTTTTTTGTTGCGCAACAATAGGGATTAAAACACAGCAACGACAATAACAAATAAATTATTTTTCTCGTAATGCGATTATCTGAGAATATTGATAATTAATTTTTATTTTTGAAAAGAAATCCAAACAAATGCGCACAAGAAATTGATAAAACCTTTTTCTTCATTGCAGACAACAATGAAATACAATTAAAATGTTCCTTCAACAGATCTGTAATCCTTCTTATAGGAATCTTTCGATTATATGTACATTGTACATATAGTATTGTGTGGGAGTAACATTTTTGTTGGTGACACAAAAAATAAAGTACACGAACTTGTCGTATGAAATTGCTCATAAGATTGGAAAGGTACCTACTAATCCAATAGACTTGATTTTTTTTTTTCGAAAACTGCAGTAACGAGTTTTATTTCAATGTATAAGTTCAAGTGACCTCAACTCTAAAATGTGTTTCGCTTGAACTTATAAATTGAATTAAATAGGTATATTCGATCGCTCCACCCAATCAGAATTTTCTAATTTTCTTCATCTTTAATTTTAATTTAAAAAAAATTCTGCGTAACAAGGTACTATTGAAGGTACCGAATGGTAAAATTTTGGTAAACAAAATTTTGTCAAGTATCTTTGTTAACAGTTCTTACCGCAGCACCTTAATTTTTTTTTTGGTTTCAGAGCCTTAACAGATTTCGAAGCATTTTTGTATGCAAAAGAATTTGTATAGCACATAGTTTTTATTTTCGAATTTAAAAACTGCTTGTTCGAGCATCATTTAAAAACGAAATGATGCTTTTATCAAAAGGTCACGTCAGTAACTATAATTACTGAAGAGCCCAACTGTAGTGCCTGGGGGAAATGCATTGGACTAAAGGTCTTAAAGAACTTTAAATTGAATTTAATAATAAAACTAATAACATAAAATTATAAAAAAAAAAAAAAGAATTTAGACGTGTATATCTACCATGGAAACTTCCGTCCAGTATTTTATTTTTACTTGCTGTAAGGGGCAGCTATTGGTTTCGTAAAAAAATTCGATGTTAAAATCAAAATTCTGCGATGATGGAAAAGTAAAAAAAGTGGATTTCGGCATATCACATAATGTCCATTATAATTTTAGTGAGAACCCTAATCCATGGACTGATTTGGCTCGTGGAAATTACCCCAGAAGTTATTTCTTTGTATAAAACGCCAGACATTTTTTTACTCAAAAAATAGAAAAAAAAATGTTAAAACGCCAGACATATTAAAAATTGTGCCAGACAGATATGAAAAACAAGACAGTAAGCGAAATGAAAATATCGCTAGAATATATACTCTAACCTTAAATTTCCAAAATTCTGTTTGCAGTCCGTTTTAAGTATTGATAATTAAAGAATCATTCTTTTTTAAGCTTAAATTTCATAAAACCGCTCTATGTTGATGTTCTCGACGCGTTCTCTTGATTAACAGTTCCTACCGTGGGTGGCCCTCCATGGGTCCTCTGTACCGCTCATGCAACTCCATTGATACGCTTAAATTATGTTCTTTCGCCAGGCAAGCGAATTCCATTAATATCTACAATTTTCAAGAAATGAAAAAAGGCCAGAAATTTTGTATTGAAAAATTTCCAAAAAAGATTGATCTTTTCTCCTAGGAAAATGGACTAGAATTTTTTATAAAAAATGTTTGGTGTTTTTTTTTTCAGGAACAATTCTGGTCAAATTTTGTGAAGAAAAAAACGACAGAAAATTTGTTTGAAAAAATGGGAAATAAAGTCTGTTTTTTTCAACTAAAAAAATAGACCAGAATTTTGTATGAAAAAATGTCAGGTGGTTGAATGAATGAATAGTATTGGGGAATAATGCTCTGCTACCTCAAGATCTATTGCGCCCCCATTTAGAGCTGGAAGATGTTGCTCCTATTAAAGCTACTCCTCCAAATTTATTCCTTTGAGAAATCGGAGAGAAGTTAGTCCGCTCTCTTCGACCTGGTATTTTCCCAGATGTTTTATTCGTTGATGCATTAAAGCATCACATCGCCGTAGTACGTGGTTCGGCATCTGCGCTCTTGAGTATTGCATAATCTGCAAAGGGGATTGTTTTCCAGGTCAAGAAGATTCAGGTGGTTATTTTCAAGAACAATTCTGGTGGAATTTCCAAGAGCCAAATTTTATTTGAAAAAAACCCAACAAAAAAAATTAGAAAAAATGGCAGAAAAGTCTGATTTGTTTTCCTAGAATAATGTACCAAAATTTTGTATAAGAAAATGTCTGTAGGTTTTTTTTTCAAAAAACAATTCTGGCATAATTTACGAGAACCAAATTTTGTTTGAAAAGAAAACGCCAGAAAAATCTTTTCTTTTCTGCTAGAAAAATTGGTCAGAATTTTTATTAAAAAAATGTCGGGCCTTTGTTTCCAAGAACAACTACGACACTATTTCCTAGAGCCAAATTTGTTTGAAAAAAAAACCAAGAAAATATTTTGGGGAAAAGCCAGAAAAGTCAGATTTTTTCTCCTAGAAAAATAGACCAAATATTAGGTGTGTTCCTTTACTTTGTACAAAAATTTCTGGCGTTTTTTTTTTAAGAACAATTCTTGCATTATTTCTAGAAGCAACACACATATGGTACCTAGTACCTACTGAATATTTTTATGTGATTCCTTAGAGAAAAAAATCGGCAAAAAGTTTCTTGACAAACGATGAACAGGTGGTTTTGAGTTTTTTTTTTTCAGAAAATTGCATTATTGTAAGGTAATTCAAAAAATTTTCTTAAACAAAAAAAAATAAACATCAATTTTTTGTACTTTCGTCTTTTTTAACATTTTTAATAATAATAATTTAATTGAAGTTTTCAGGTGCATCTTCAATCAAGGTATATAGCTACGTTATAGTCCCTAACCAGAAGACCAATTCAGTCGTGCATATTTTTTAAGCTACAGTTTTTGAATTGAATCATGTCAGTTGATTTTTTTTTAAATTAAATTTTTTTGTAGAAATTTAACTATTGATTTAAGTGCTATATTTGAACAAGATACTTTTTTTTAAAGTGGTTTGGTTTAATAGTTTTGTAGCACAGATATTGTTTTTCAAAATGTTGGTGGAATTTTGTATCAAATATTTCATTTATAATAACTGAAATTCGTTTAAACTACAAATTTAGCGAAATAACAAAAGTTTTTGAAACTCAGCGTTTTTCCATCGACCTCGGAAGTGCTTTTGTATAGCTCTAGCTCTATAAAAACCTAATTAAAGAATATGTAAGATACCTACTTTAGTATTTCTTGTCACTAAGCCACCAAAAACGATAAATGTAACAGTTTAATGGAAGTTTTATCGAAAGTTTCTGATAAAAAATATATATGAACATTGTACATGCAATCGTATATATATCCTTCGATTCTCTACAAATCCGACAAGGTATAATAAAAATGTTTATCCTCTCCATAGAAGATGTTCAATTCCATTTGAACCAAAAAAAAAAAACAACTCGTTTTATTATTCTGATCACATTTGGTTTACATTTGCAATAAAAATCATCATATCATGCATACAAAACCCCACTGGGTATTGTAACATAAAATGTCGCAAAAAAAAAAAACAATCTTATCATGAATAGCAATCAAATTCACATACCTACACCCATACCTACATACATGGAAATCAAAGTCGCTGATGTATAATAAAATCGAAACATCGAAGTTAAACCAGATAGATTGGTTGTTTTTTTTTTTAAACTTCCTTAAACATAAAATTATAATTGTTCAAAATCAATTTGAAAGTAAGTACGAGTATGCTTTTGATGTGTGCCTTTTTGCGCCGAGTATACATACATAAATGAGTGCATTTGCCTTTAAATGGTCAAGACATTTAAGTGCATTTTGGTCGAATGTCATTCCATAAGTAGGTAGTGACAAAATGGAAAAAAATAAAATAAAAATAAATATATTGTGCTTAATCGGTGGAATGAAAATAAAAGTACTCAAATAGCATTTAGTCATCGGATTGATATGTTCTTAAATCTCAAGTGGCAGAAAGATTTTTTTTTGTAATCTGTCAGCATCCATATAAGACGGAAATAGTCACTTAATTTGTAAGTTAACTTTCAGAAATAATAACTATGATGGATAATTATAATCTTGGGAATCAAATGTCTGATTTTTGTATTTTTGTACACATTGAATTTAGACACTAGACTTTAATTTAATTACTTTTTAGGTACTTGCCATTATGTTTCCTTATATTATATCGGTTGCAAGTCTTCTTTTTAAGAGTTGAAACTTTTCAATGAATTAAATTATTGCTTAATTAATGTTTTGTTTTCTGTTTCTTTTCAGGTGAGTTTCAATGGAAAATATTCATTTCAAATAAAAAAAAAATTGTGGTAAGCACAGGGATTATTTTAATGATTAATATAAAACTGTATAGAGGGTTAGGTACCTATTTGTAAATCAGAAGAAATGAATAATATCTAATATACTGGGTGAGATTTGTAAGTCACTGGGTCGGGTTCTATACGAGCTGCGTCGCGCAATGTATTTTTTATTTAAGAAACATTTGTTTCTTTCGAGCACCAACGTTATATTCCATTTTTTTTCCTTATTGTACTTACATATATGTAAATCTAAATACATAAGAATTAATTCGTTTCTGTTGAATTCATATTGAACCAGGTATAGAGAAACTACGGAGCCGAATTTGGAAATTTCGACCCGAAAAGTAGTAAAATCGTGCAAACCTAAATTGTATATTTTTAGGTGTAAGCGGTGGCGATATCTAAAAATTCCATTTTGTATGGGAAGAAGAAAAAATTGATTCTAAGGAATAACAAACACTATGGAATTGACAATCGTGTTATTTTTTCCCTCACGGATGGTATCGCCAACATGATGGCGTTACGTTCTCATACTGCTATTTTGTCTACAAAAATTATTGGAGTGTACCAAAAATTGAATTGTGAAGCCCCTATATATATTTTATTTTACTTTTTAAAATGCTAAAATTGATGACAATTTCCATGCGAAGACGGGCTGACCCATTTTGGAAGCAGTGCCAAGTAAGAAAGTCAAAAGTCTCAAAAAAAACTTGACCGATTTGTATGAAATTTCAAAATTCGTGTCTATATAATGTAAGAAGGTTTAAAAATAGCTTATGGAAAACTCCATCTCTGTCACGCCCACCATGTTTTTCACTATACTGTCGAAAATTTTTCAATATTCCATCATAATATATCAATTTATAAAATTTAAATAAAAATGAATTTATATTGAAGGTTTGAATGAAACAAAAACACTTGGGTGCGCTACCTCCAAGTTAACAGTTATAGCTATTTCAAGACTGCCACGCCGATCATGAAACTCATCGGACAAAATTTGCTAGAGAATTTTTATAGCATTTATCTATGAGGAATTAGAAAATTAATTAAAAAAAAAAACAGCTATTCATTTTCGAAATATCGAATTTTCAAAAAATAATTTTGAAATTTTTTTTTTTAAATCAAAAATTTAATTTTTTGAAAATTTTGATTTGCAATATTATTTTAACTTATTAGAAACTCTTTTGTAAAAAAAATTTCCTTAAAACGGGTTTCCCATTAAATGAGATAGTCGAAATCCAAAAAACTGGTTTTATGAGAGAGACCATTTTTTTTACCACAGACAAAATTTTTTTTCCAATAATATCGTACTGATCTCAGAGAGAAAATTTAATAAAAATCGTAGAAGTCATTTTTGAGCAAAAATAAAATTTTCCTTTATGGTTTTTTATACACATGTATGGGAGGTACCGTTATGTTTAGTTATAAGAATAATTTATATTTAAAATCTACTAGATATTGTTAAAAAAAAACTGCTAGGTACCAAGTTTAATAAAAATCGACAAAATTATTTAAGAATTATGTATTAAGTTCTCAAAAATTATGTATTAAGTTCTCAAAAAAAAAAAAATGTTTTAAACTCTTTTAAAAATTAAAAAACAAAATTGAAAATTTTGGTATACAAAACTTTTTAAAACGTTCTTCATAAAATAATTGATCAAAATTAGTTGAACCGTTTTTGAGAAAATTGAAAATAAAAAAAAAAGTTCTATAGAAGAAACTACTATTTATAACCATTTTTCGGAATTTTTTTTTTTTATAAAATGGTAAAAACTAAATTGTAAAAAAAAAATTACAGATTTTTTTTTTAAAGTTGTGGGCACGTTTTTAAGAAAAATAAGATTTTCATTTTTTGATAAAAAAATTTTATACGGTAGGTCCCGTTATTTTTGGTCCTAAATAAAAATTGAAAAAAACCTGTCTGGGAAATTCCCAAAAAAGGCAATGTTCTAAGTTTAAAAGAAAATCGAACCACTCGTTTAGGCTGCAGCCGAAAGGGAAGCTACGCGGACAGACAGACAGAATTGCAAGACCCACTTTTTTTGACTTAGCTATTAATGTCAAGTTTGATCAAAATTTAGAGTTCGATTTTTTTTACAAATCCATAACTTGTTATAACTATATATTGCAAGTAAAAATGGTTTCTGGCTTTTAAAAAAGATATAAATTGACATTGTTAGTGTTGCCGTTAGTGAATTTTGTTTCCATTTCAATTCGATTATTTAGAAAATTACTGTTCTTCGTCGAAAGAGAGGAAATAAAACCACCCTCTTCCATACGATTTTTTTGTTTTGATCCAACCTATGTATGTTTTGTCGCATCTTATCCAAAACACCCTGTATATGTTAGAATGATTGGGCCATTCAATTCGGATCATCCGAAATAAACAAATATCCATCATAACTTTCTTTCATAAATATTAACCCAAATCCTCTTATGTTAGAATTCCAACAAAAGATTTTTTTTTTGTGTCAAAACTGAAAGGTTTTGAGAAAACCCATTTCTTAATTGACAGAAGTAAGAACATTGACAAAGGAAATGGGTTCATCACCATTCATGTTTGTCATCATCATTTTATATGCATTCTCTTAACAAGATTTCTCTAGTCAAATGTAGTTTTTTGAAGTAGTATTTTAGCATATTGTTTGAAGTTAAAACACCTACTGCCGTTGATATTGATTTTCTTTCTTTCTGTGTGAAAAATCACAAACAAAAGTTTGAACTATTTTTGTCAAATTTTTGGAAAGAGTGATTTGGAGAGCAGATTTCCAATAGAGCCCATGATTTAAGGATTTCATAAGTCACTTTACTTTGGAGGATTATCTGAAAACATGATTGAACCGAAATGCAGTTAAGGCTTCTTCCTTTATTAATTTTACTCATTTTACATCCTGTTTATGTGTGGTTTATTTTTCGACACTAAAACACTTGCAACATAAGCTTTAAATTAATCAGTTTAATTTAAGATAAGGCTTTTAAAGACATAAAGGTATATTTTTGTTAACACCATTTCACTCACTCAATAGAATACCAAGAAATTGATGTAATCAAGTTTTCGATTCAAAACTGCTTAATTCAACACTTTACTCAATTGAATGCGTATAGGTTTATATTTGGTTATGCTTTATCGGCTTGTGTTTTGTGAGGCCCACCACAAAGTTTCGAATCTTTGGTCTATACAAATCCAACTGTCTGAATGTTGCTCATATATATGAATCATCAACTGGAGCAATTAATTGCACGATTCTCTTTGGTCAGGACGAAATAAAAGGATTTTATTGGAACCTGCTACAACACTGCCACTATATATACCTACCTACCACTTCATGGAAAACATTTCAATTGCTAATTGATTGCGCAACTGAAGCGGTGATTTGATTGAGTTCAGTTATTGACACAGAGTCCCGAAAATGATCACCGCCACTGCCACCAATGTCTGCCGTCCTTTTACCATGCGCGTCATTATTCGAAAAGGAGATTTTCTATTGATTTGCTGTGATTGAGAGGCCCCTCGCTTCGCATGCTTTAGGGAATTAATTTGGTTTTCAATATATACCAAAAGAGAATTACTAAGCTTAAAACCACATAATATATCGCTTTAGTCCGAAAATGAAATCGTCTGTGTTTATAGTTTGTAGCACATCAAAGACGATGGCAGTTTGTATGAAGGTGTTGATAGCTTAATGATGACAACTAGTAACCCAGTTCGTGGTGGACTTACCATATTGCTTTGGGTCTTTGTGGATTTTTATATCCATATGCAACAACGATAGACATCAGTTTTTTAGGGTGATGCAGGTGCAAAAATGTATATATTGAGGGGAGATCTTACGATAAATATGTAGTTATCTGAAGCATAGGTATAAGAAGGTGTTATTGGGGTAGTGTATTAAGATTAACATTTAAAAAAAAAAATACTTGCAAGATTTTTCCAAAAGAAAAAGAGTCTTATGATTGAGTGAATACCGCATATATAGGGTAGCCTTTTCAATGATCATAAGACGAATTTGTTTTTTTTATTCAATATTCTAAGGTCAGTCGATTCAGTTAACCTCGATGCAGTTTTTTAAACTAGATTTTGTATGCATTTAAAATATTCCTTATTTACGCCTATTTTTATTTTCCCTTTGCGCATATTGATCGATGAAGGCATTGATAGGAGTATTTTTTTCCACATGACGTCTGGTTAATTCACACACTTTCTTATATATATCGAATTTTGGCATTTAATCTATTCCCTAGAAGCCCAGTCTTGGAAGAATAAGATGTTCCAAACAAAAGTGGATTGGGGTAAACTTTAAGGTTGACAGGCGAATACAAAATACAAATATTTTTTTCTAAGCCTCATATTTAAACATTACGTTGGCAAAATATTCATGTTTTTCATTTAAATTGTTGTTTTCCTTGAAGATAAAACACCAATATACCCAAAAATTTGATTGAGTCAAAAGAAAGTCTGGAAGTTTGATTTAATAAAAATCTTAAAATTAGGACAATTGGTATGAAATTCAGTGTCATTGCATATGACTCGGTTTACAGGCAGGTTCAGAAATGTAATGAAATTTTTTTAAATAAGCGGTTCAAGAATCAAATCATCAATGACAGTTTGAATATTTTGAATTGTTTTTAAAATCTTAGTTCAGACATTTCTATTCAAATAATCTCATAGAAAAAAGTCTTATATAGAGGATGAATTTCACGACGAATCAATTTCTCCTCACTAGGCGAAAAATGTAGTCTTAGAATTTCGTAAACATTAAGTTCATTGTACAGGGTCATTCATTTCGTAGTTTCAAGTTTATAACGCTGGCATGTGACACCTGTCAAACTCCAGCTCTAATTTGAAGTAATATTAGTTGAATTTTTGCCATTTACGATAATGGATCGCTTAACAGTCGAACAACGCATTAAAATTATTAACGCTATAAAAGTGGTGATTCAAACATAGCCAATTTTTGCGCATACCTATTTCGAACAACATTTTCTTCAGCGATGAGGCATATTTCTCACTCGGTGGGTATGTAAACAAATAAAATTGCGGCATATGGGGCTCAGAAAACCCACAAGTGATCGAAGACGTGCCGTTGCACCCAGACAAAGTGACTGTTTGGTGTGGTCTATGGTCGAAAGGTAACCAATTTCTTTTTGGCCGGCGATTGAAGATCATGATTTGTTCGATAAGTGGTTCCAAAAAGACGGGGCGAAAAGTCACACAACAATACCAATTATGGCTTAATTGCGTGAGAAGTTTCCTGGTCGCGTAATTTAACGTTTTAACGTTCATGCGATTTGACACCGTTAGATTTTTTTTTCTGCGGGGCTACGCAAAAGACCGTGTTTAAGCGAATAATCCCCGAACTCTAGACGCATTAAAAATCAACATTACTCAAGTTATGGCCAAGATACCGCCCGAAATGTGCGAAAAAGTGGTTAAAATTACCTCAAAAGAATCACATGCTGCAAATCTTCCCGAGGCGGCCATTTGAATGATTTTGTTTTTCACACTTAACGGCAAAGCCCAAAATTTATAATGAAATAAAATTTTCATCAAAAATGTATCGCTGTGTGTGTTTTATTTAGCTTTACTTTCGAAACCGAAAAATGAATGCCCCTATATATTGATCAGATCAGTTTGACTTAGTATAATCATTTTGAAAAAAAAGAGCTCCTCAACTTTTAATTTACTATGTAATTTTGGAAGAAAATTGGATGTACATAACATTGATCTTACGTTGCTTTGTTCGGAATATATTTCAATAATATTTTCAAAGATGTAATTTGAGCTTTGAAGTAGACTGTATTTCAACAAATTGTGAAATTGTTCATCAAAATTTTTCTTTAGAATATTAAAATAAGTATAATACATATAAAGATGAAATTGGTTCCCTTTACCCTCCTCAGTTCTTTCCACCTTTTTTTTATTTAATTTCACACCTACAAAAATAATTGTTATTCCAATGGTAGCCACATATTTCTTCTGAATTTTTAAGCTTAAGGTCATCATATCCAATTTTTTAGATATGTATAAAGATTTTAATTTATCCAATGTTGGCGATCGTTATGGCAAACGATCCAGCAGAGAATATTTTCGATATTCATTCACTTTTTTAGTATTAATTTTCAATTAAGTTTGTTAAGCACGTACGAATAATTTTGATGTACAAACATTTTAAACATAATGTTAAGTTAATTGAACACAGTGAAACTAAACAAAAAGTCATGAAAAGTAAATTAAAAAAAATTTGTAACCATCTTTGAATTTTCTTATATTCTTCAAAATTGATATATCGTCGCTTCATAGGTCTCACTAACTAACAAAGTTGAAATGTTATGAATAAAAAAAATTTCTTTCAACATTATTTTGTTAGTACTAAAAAGAATTTTGTATTTATAGACCGACACAGATATCGCAACGATATTTCGATTTCTATTAGTCAGAGAAAATTAAAGTGGAATTATAAAAAAATTTCAGTTTGAAATTCTGAAATCTGAACATTGCTGACCTCAGTTGAAAACACTGTGGATAGTGCTCAAAATGAAAGGATATAGAAGACATAAAACTTATCAGTTTTTTTTTAAGTCAACATTTTTGGGCTGAACTTTTCTTCTCTTTTATCAACAGAAAACATACTATGTATATTGTTTTATTTTTAGTGAAAACGATAAAATGCTAATATTTTCTCCGTTCAAAAGCATTTAAGATATTCAATATTTTTTTAACTCATATCTACCAAAAAATTCAGTAAATTAATTTTCACTAACATGATTTCAAAACTTTTAGACATTTACCCAAAAACTATTTCCAAAACATAAACATGCTTAACTTCATCAAAACTCCTTTTCAAAGGATTCAAAAATCATTTCAATCGATAAATTACACTGATTCATGGTTATTTAATTTTTTGTTTATTTAAGATTGTCAAACCATCATATCTGGAGTAAGTTTTGAACTTATCACAATTTTTTAACACAACTTTCACTTCGACTTCCCCCTTTATATCCTTTTTATGTTATTAAAATGAGTTTTTGAACTACAATTACACGCCAAATTTTATTCGAATCTGTGCAACCAAATATTAAAAAATTCCAAAACACACTTTCACCTCAATATTATAAAAACATAGGATGTAAGATATTTAAACGTGTTTCTAACGATTTAAAAAAAAAAAAAAAAAAATTGGATAGATTGCCTTCTTCAAACAAATTCTTTTTGCAACATACGGAAAACATAGAGTAAAATTCAAGAGAAATCAACTATTTACCATGTTGTTATTTTTTTCAAAAATAATAATTGATCATGTTAAAAATATGTACCTAGATACAAAAATTGAACATACATATTTTAAACCAATACAAATTACCTGAAAAATGTACTTGCACCTTTGAAACCTTATATAGTTTTGTTAACATAAGCTTAAACGAACAGACATGGAAATAAGCTTACCCAAGTCCAATTTAAATTAAATTATACAACTGTAACTATTTAAAACCTCAAGTTAAATTGAAATTTTCTATGTTAAAATACCACAAATATGTTAAAAATTAACAATGCAGTCATGTAAAAATCTTCTCAAATGTTTGTTCTTACAAGAATCTAATGTTGAAATGGCATGACATCTTTTTAAATCAACTACAATGTTATCCAAAATAAATACATGTTAATTTAATCATGAATAGGTATTATTTTATTGAAATGGTGTAAAATTTTAAATTTTCTCCAACTTTCAATGGGAAATGTGTTAATTTAACTAGAGCCTTGTTTAATAATATTCTACCGAATTGATGGTAATGCCTTTTTATTCAAAGATTTTTTTAAATAATAATATACCAACAAATTCTTCAATACTAGTGAAATAAATTAAAAAAGTTAAAGACTCAAAACCAATTTGAACCAATTAAAAGTCGTTAAAAGCTGGTATTTCAAAACAGGTAATGTAGGGCGGGGCAAGTTGGACCACTTTTTACTTGAAGTCTCATAGTTACCAAACTACTCATAGTACAACTATGGAGCTGGTATCAAAAGAAGGAATGGAAATGGAATGAAATCTAAATGAAATCTGAAAAATTTGAAAATATGTAAACGCAAAAGTATAAAGTTACCTTAAATGGACTAATGTAAGTGGGCCAACTTACCCCTAAAGCAGGGTAAAATGGAGCAATGTGTGGGGTAAATTGGACCAAGCCCTGATAAGTGGCAAAATAATTCTCATCAATTCTTTTAGCGATTCAATTCTTTTACACTTGAAAAAGACAAATCTGTTTGTGGTTTACCTTCTGAGGGCACAATGCAACTGAAACGCGTTATGGCACGTGCTGGTAAGAGAGAACGCTTTGTTCGTATATGAACATTTTTTTGTATAGTACTTTATTTGTGAGTAATTCGCGTGGGCCCCGCCCTATACCCTATGTCTTTTTTGTTAAAAAAAATTTTTTAACGGCCTTTAATCCTACAAAAATTTGGCGTTTTGTCCCGGCGATCTCACTTGGACTCATCAGTTGTCTAGTGAGATCGCCGCGCCGCACAGTGGAACGATCAGTACAAAATTCCGGTCATGAGGTGATTTATTTTTTTTTAGATATGGACATAATGTTTTATTGCAATGTTTTGAGGAAACAACCCTCTTACATAAGCAAGAATTTTATTTTTTGAAAACATAACGGTTCCCAAGATATAAGGTCTCAAGTTTAGACTTTTTTTCTTAACCGAATAAAATGTGATATCAGGCTTTATTTGTTTTTCGTTTTGTTCATTCAGTTTTCAAGATAACTCTTTAAAACAAATTTCGTTGGACTGATAATGATTAATTTAACTATTTATTGTTTAAAAACCAGCTTAATTAAAAATACTTTAATTTGAAAACACCCATTTTTAAACCTGTTCTTAAAAAAAAAATAATTTGAACTTTCAGTAAGCTTTTAAAAAAATGCTTACATATGCCTGCTTTCTGGTTAACTTTAACGGAATGGTATGCTTTTTCTTATTAATATTTGGTAAAAATTGGATCCGACCGGATCCGACCCCGCTTAATTATGTGTTTTAAAAAAAACGTCTATTTATTTTTTCTTTTTCTGCAAATTTGTATTCCCTTATTTTTTTCTTTACTGGGTTAATGTACAGCAAATAAAATAACATTTTTATGTGTATATATACAATTATTTTCTTAAATAAAAAAATATTTAATTATATATAACCCATTATTTGTAAATAATGAGCTTTCAATGTTAAAAATTATATATTAAAAAACTGATTTTTCTCAACTTTTTAAATGAGTAGTTAAATAATTATTTGGGTTTCATCAAATCTCGTTACTTACCTCCAAAAATAATTTTCAAAAATATATTAAAATGTAAAAAAAAAAATAACTTTTTTTCGCAGTTAAAAGCAACACAAAAAAACTAAATACTTTAGTTTCAAAAATGTGGTCTTTATAACATTTTTACCGAAATTCAACTACATATATTTAGCATTTTCAATATGTAATAATTAGTGTATTAAGTAAGTATATGAACAAATGAATATAAAAATTCATAGGATTCATTTAACATAAGCACTAAAGATATAATTTTAAATATATGTATATATATCGTACCCTTAGAATGAAAGTGACCTAACTAAAAAATTGGTCATCTTTTTTACAACCTGGTTTTAGAGTTCATTTCACTTTCAAAGGTCAGTTTATTGAAAAATCAGAAGTTACAGAAATTTTGAGTTAGGTCACTTTCATTCTAAAGGTGCAATATATAAACTTAAAATGAATGCAAAACACACACTGTATGGTTTTTTTTGCATGCTAAAACATTTAAGTTTTTAGCGTTTTTTTTAAGAAACATAATTTAAAATTAAACAGATTCAATTTTCCTTATCGTTCTTTAAATTCTTAAAGCTGCTTAATCCACTGTTTTGATATTTAAAAAAAAACACATTCTTTGCAAATTATCTTAATCATTTTTGACCTATTTAACATAGCTGTTGCAGAACCTTAGAGTAATCTCTAAATCAATTTTTGTACTAAGCCAAATGCTACATTTTGTATAAACTATAATGCATAGGTACCATTATTAAAAAAAAAAACAGAAATTGGAGTGTAAACATTTTTATTTATTTTTTCCTGGACAGAATTATGGTTTTTCTTTATGAATTTAGTTTTGAATTCGTAAATTTATAAATACCTACTTAAATTTGGCATACCATTATATTTTTTTGAATGCGGAAAAAACGCACGTACGTTTAAGCCTGTGTTAAAAATACTACTATTTGATTGAATAAATTTAAGTTAATATTTTATTAATTCATGACATATAACAAACAAAATGGCGAAAAAATCATCAAAATCCATCCACTATTTCAAAAGTTACAGCACGATGTCCACTTTTTCAGCTTTTCCTTCCACTGTGCGCCGGGACGAAACGCAAAATTTGTGTAGGACTAAAGGCCGTTAAAAGCTATTTTGAATCAATAATTCAACAAGTCCAAATAAAATAGTACTAGGTCTTCTATTTGGCTGATGTATTTCAGTAGAATTGTATTATTAAAAAAACCTTATATTTTTTTTTGTCAATTCAATTATTTTATTTTCGATAAATGAAACTGCTTTGAGAATAGACAGCACATTTTGTTGCAAAGAATTACATTTGTCCACTTATAATTTGCGTAATGACATACTAAAGTTAAATTTTAAGAAATGTTCAATTTTTTTTCTAAATAATTGCTTAAATATAATTCGACGTTTAAATATTCCTAAAATCCAAAATCCTTTATTTTCCGGTAGATATATCTTTTATTTGTATTATAAAATATTAAAACAAACAACTTCTATACATTGTATTAGTTTTGTTCTCAATGCTATAGCAATTTTGTTTTCTTAGTTTGAAATTTCATCATTGATAAACTTTGAATTGACCCAACATATTAATTTATCTTTTTTTATATAGGTATATGTCATTCCATTGCTTTAGGACATAACTTGTTATCAGAACGATAAATCTTCTTTTCATGACAATTTCTTCCATAAAAGATATATTTGTGTGTTGGTCTTGTTGACAAGATAGTTAACATGTCAGGGTGTTTGGGAAACTCTGAATTCTGAAATATATTCTGTTGCTGATAACACCAGACAGAGGCATATACAAATACAAAAAACCATCTCATATTATATTAGATATGTTTATACAAACCTAACAACAATCTATAACGTTCATTTGTTAAGGTTTCTGTTTACAATGCAAAATGTTTTCCTTTCCACCCACCCACAAGCATATATCGAAGAGACAAAAACTACTCCTCCCCCTATATCTTGAGCCCCAAAACTAATTACACACGATTCAAAAACTCCTGACGCAAGGAAAATCTTATATAGTGGAGACGTTTGTATATTTGAAACAAACTATCTATTCTACTATATAGTATCCTCAAGAGATGTCAACATTAAACAAGAGGCAAGCCTCAGCCCACACGAAACAATACAAAATAAAACAAATACAAAAAAAAAAAATAAAAAGATAAACCAGTCGCCACCCAAGCAACCAACATAAATTCCATTTCTCCAAGTAGTGGTCATGATGTGGCTGGCCAGCAAAATATCTATGAGATAATTTTGTATCTGACAGCAGCCGATTTATAGTGGATATATTGTTATGTAGTGTGTCGCACCCATTAGATGCGGAACAGAGTTTCATATTATATTCCCTCTCTTGCACACAAAACACGTTCCGATTCGGATTCGGATATTATTGATAGGCAGAGGCACCTATAGTATACCTACATATATGTGTAGTGTGCATACCTCTACCTACCTTCCTACTCCTTAATCAATTGGACTAGGTTCGAATTTGTTAGATAGTTTCGTTGTTTAGGGTGCACACACAACTCAATCAATCCAAACGAGACCGACAAACAACGATGCTGACGACGACGACGATGAAAGACAAAGAGGCATTTTATGCTCTATTTTTGACATCAATCCAATCGATGACGATGACGACGCACGTCATGACCAAAGGAGACAACCATATTGTAAATACATTTATGTATATATGTAGGTATAGTCGTATTTAAGATCTCGAAGGCTTCAAATACATCCGGTGGTGGTGCAAGTTCGATTAATTGATTTGGCATTTTCATGCGTGTAAAAGTGTTGATAGTTTATTTGGCAAATGATTCGTTTGGACAACTCAATGAGGTCAGTTGATGACAGGTTTGAACGTATATAGAATATTTCCTTCGCGGCAGTGTGACTTGATTGCCAGGATGTTTGGATAATGCAACGCCCCGACGCACGACGACAGGCACTTGTCAATTTCAGGGCGTTATAGGAAGAAATAACTTCGGGTATTTATTTATGGATTTGCAATGAGATAATACATATACATATATGTATAGGTGTTACATACAAGAAGAGAAGAAAATGTAGCAATTAACATGAAATCGAGGAATTTTAACTTTAAATTTAGTTTTTCATCAATTCCTCGTTTTGAAAATTCAGAAATAGGAATCCCGAGCGATTTCTGAGTGGGGATTTACAAATGTTCGTCAAATTTGCATTACCACTTTAAAATTGATTTTTAGGAATTTAATTATTTATTTATTAGGTAACTGTGGAGAATTTGTCGCCCTTGTTTTTTTTTTAAATAACCCCCGGGTAATGTTAATTTGATAGTTAAGTCAGCATTACCACCTTCCAAAAATTATTAAAATGCACTCAAAACAGAAAGAGAAATGTGTAAATAATTGTCCTAAATTTGTCTTAAAATTATAAATAAAGAAAACGAACTTGACTGTCATAAAAAAAAAACAAGCGCGGGAATTTTTTTTCTTTCATGACAATTTCGCGACAAATTTCCGATATTAATTTACACATGCCTCTTTCTGTTGTAAGTTAATTGGACCCCTTCAAATCAAAAAATCTAAATTTTGAAAAACTTTGCTTTGGTTTATGAAAAATATTTTTCTCTTTGAATTTGAGAATTTTGTTTTAAATGTTTGTATTTTAGATTTTAATTTTTGTTCGAATTTGATTTTGGAACTAAATTTGATCATCGCCAGAAAATTTTTCAAAAAGTCTCTCCAAAATTCGAGAAACTTTATTATTTTTTAAATTTAAAATTTTTAAAAGTTTGTTGTTTGAGTTTTGTATTTTTATTTTTTTAAACATATAACAGTGTTGCCAAAAATATTGTACCAAAATTCTACTTACAAAAATATTTTAATTTTGAGGTTCAGATAAGAAGATTCGATATTTCTTCCTTAGAAAAAGATTAAAAAATAATAAAATTTTTAAAAATCTTGCAATAAATATTAACAAACAAATTTAAATTATTTTAAATAAAAATTTGATTTAGTAATAACTTAGAAATTTTATAAAGAATCTAAAAATGAAAAAATATTTATGGGATATGTAAAATTTTTGGCTTGAATGTTCGACACGCTGTATTTATACAAATTGATAGAAAAAACATATTCAAAATAAATTTTTAACACAATTAAACACAATTCAGAACGAAAAACATTTTTGAACTTTTTTGGTCGGATCAGAAAATCAGTTGAATGTACGCCTAAGACACTGTTTTCAGTTTCCTTGCGATTTTGCTTTGACCATAAAACTTAATTACCTATATATCATATTTTGTTAGCGCCATGGACCAAAATTCTGTACTTAATTTTGAGGTTCAGATAAGATCTTTTGCTCCTGGAAAAAAAATTTAAAAATAGGAATTAACAAAATTATGTTCATCATACAGAATTTTGAACCTTTTCAATATTTTGGATAAATGTTCACAAAAAATTGATTTTTTTTTTCAAATAAAAAACCATAGTTACTACCATAGTTTTGAAATTTTATAAAGAACCTTAAAATCGAAAATATTTATTGAAATTTTGTAAAATTTTGACACTTTATATTTATTATTATATTGATGGAAATTACATATTAAAAACTTAACTCTTTACAGAATTTAAATTAACGAAATTCAGAACAAAACATTTTGGAACTTTTTCAGGCGGGTAAAAAAAACTGTTAAATGTGCCTCAGTTTCCTTGTGGTTTTGCTTTGTACGTAGAACTTATTACATAATATATCACATATTTTTAGCGTCATGTACCAATATACTATTAAAATAAATATTTTAATATTCTGTACTTATTTCTGAAATTCAGTTAAGAAGTTGCGCGATGTAGGTATATTTTTTTCTTGGAAAAAAAAAAAAAATTAAAAAATTGGAATTTTACTCAGATAAATATTTTAATATTCTGTGCTTATTTTGAGCATGATGCTCGATATCTATTTTCTTAAGAAACAATTCTTAAATTAATAATCATGACATTTACAGAATTATGTTTAGAATTTTTCGACCTTTTTTAAAATTTTTAAATAAAAATTAACAAACAAATTTAAAAGTATTTAAAATAAATTTTTACTAACTTTATATCTATTTATTTAAAAAAACCCAAAATATTTATTGGATTTGTAAAATTTTGGACATTCTGTACTGATATAAATTATAAGCAAATTAATCAATGAAACGGAATTCAGAAGAAAACATATTTAAAAAATATATTTTGGTCAGGTCAGAAATTTTGCCAAATGTTCCTCCGACACTGTTTTTCTTTGACCGTAGAAATTTTATTTTTTAACCCATATGCGAAAAATTGAATAAAAAATATGTGTAAGTAGCTAAAATGGTTGCCCCGTTCTTAGGAGATATTCCGGTCCCGGACATATTTTGTGTAAATCCACTCTCTATGACGCAATCCACCTCAATCTTAGGACTGTTATCCTTCTGGCATGTTTGGTTTCGCTATCCCCGTACACGTACAGTTCATTGTTGTATAGGTACTGCAGTTCTTATTTTGTTAAAGTATTTTTCATATAACGATGATCATCAGTGCATGATTTTATTCACCCACTTTTGGGAGTTTTTGGCAAAGAACATCTATTTTTTCAAAAATCATATTAAGTAAATAAAATTTCATATGCTTCAGTAATTTAATTTCAAGCAGCCATTTCAATAATATTTTAATCTTCATATTATTTGACTAAATTAAAACAATAAGATCTAGATGTTTATGACCATCTTTACGAGTACATATTATATTCATAATTTTCAACAAATCTCTATAATATACTTTCCCTTCATTTCCATAAAGAAATAATTTTATTCATAGAAACACACAAAGTAATTTACTCATCCGTAAATAAATGAATTTCATATCTGTTGCTATATAATATGCACACGATGTAAAATTTTAAAAAATAAAAAAAACATAAAAAAATCTTAAAACGTACATCATCTTGTGTATATTGCCAGACACAGATTCCACTGTCTTGGAGCATAAGTCACAGCCAGTCAATTATATATACTATGGCAACGGATATACTAACTCTACTATTTACATGGATCGATGCCAAGAAGCAGCAGCAGTAGCGGGAGCAAAACTACAAAAAAAAGAAAAAAAAACATGATGAACAGCCAGAATAAGGCCCCAAAAGAACAACAAATTGACTAACGAAACGAAACTACAGACAGGCGCACACCGGATGGACAAACATAAAACTTTCATGGGCAAACCCAACAATGCTCCAGTATATAATTCTGGGAGAACCTTTTCAGACCGGACTAAACTTGCATTCATAAAACAGGAGCGGATTTGATTAAATTTTTAAGTAAATTATAACACTTGATGATTGTATGTGTTCTATAACTGACAATAAATTGACACGAAATTATAAGATTTTCCAAAAAAATTGCAACAAATTGTTGTCAAGTGTTCCTACGTGTATTTTTTTCAAATTTTGTAGATACCTACACCTGTCATACAAAATAAAATATTGACATTTCGTTTGAGCAAGAAATACTTTGACAAAAAACTAAGGTCCAGTCTTGCGTTCGATATGAGTGACAATTAAGTGGCAAATATGGAAGACTAAGGCCCAATTTCACAGTTCAAACTTACGTGTTTATGTTAAACTTAAGTCTCCCGTAAAGGCCACTTAAGTGTCACTTACTCAGACTTTGTAAAACTTTTTGAATCCGGCTATGTGCATAATATGCAATGCCAGTTGTAGTTTTTTTTTCCTTTGAGTGTGTGTGCAGAAAAAGGTAGCCTGGCAAAAGCAATATTTAGAGTTGCACTTTCCTGTTCCTCTTGGCAATGAATGTTGTTTTTGTTTGCTCTTCCTGTGTTAGAAAATGCATGCAACCAGTTCTAATGTGTGTATGTCCCTGCGACGATGACGACAACGACGACTAGACGACAACGTAGAGGTCATTGATTTCTTTTTTTTTTTCATTTTTTTTTTACAATCGGTATCACACACTTACTCTCTCTTTTGTTGGGTGTTGTAGGTACATGTATAAGTGTCCTTTTGGGAAAAATAACAAGAGTTAAGCTACCTTGGTACTATGTGAGTTAATTTTTTATCCGCAGATTTTTTTTGTTGAGTTACGATTGACAAAAAATTTCGATGCAGACAAAAAAAAAATCATCGAAAAGCACCTATATCGCACTGTAGAATACTGAAAAGAGAAACTGATTGTCTGCGTCTGTGCATAGAAAAGAAGAAAAGAAAAAAACAAAAGAAAAAGTCCCTTTTTTCTAGATTTTGTGAAGGAACTTCTTGGATGATGTATAAACCAGCCACCAGCCCAGGAGTGTACGATGCAAAGTGTGAAATGTAAAATTGAACCTAATCGTTGTTGGCGTAGAACTTTACACTATGAATAGGATTATACCTACCTATATCTATACTTAGAGCTTTAAGAATGATTTGTATAAGGATATGCAATTAAAAGAGAGTTGGAGGAAGTCGAAGTAGATCCATTAGGTGTGAATTGAAGGAAATTACAATGCCATGGCTATAAAGAAATTGAGTGGCATTTAATGGATTTGCTAGTAAAGTAATGTAGAGAACTAATTACTATCGAGAACAATTGGATGGTACCTACATAATGTATATATGTATAAGAAATGGTAGTTGGATTAATTGAAGCTTATGTGAGTGTTTTTCTTTTCAATTAATTCTATATATACCTAAATAGCAAGAAAAGTCCAATCAAATAATAGAAGACATTTACGATCATTAAATTTAATGTTTTGTTCACCTTGGAAAAGAGTAACAATTTTCTAACCTTTGAAACCTTAATCAATTCTTTTTTTTTCTAAATTAAAAGTTGCATATCAAAAGGAATTTAAAAAAAAAATGTTGAAAAAGAAAAAGTTTTAACACCATCATATAAATTAGTTTTGTGTATGCCTTTTTCCATTTTGTTTAAGTTATATATTTAGTCGTTTATTTAAGTGTTTATAAAATTTACATTTCTTCGATGAGAAAGAAAACCGACGCATAACAACATTCATACATATCTTTTTAGGAGATCCAAATAAAACTTTAAAAAATAATATGTAAACCTATGATTTTTGGGGTTTAAAATTAAACAAAATTAAAACCATAATTTCAGCTCTTTGAAAATATGTTTTTTAATGAATGATACTTATTAAACAAAATTAAATGAAAAATACGAAAATTAATCTTTGTTTTACTTTCAATATTTGCAGCTTCTCGCTTAACATATTTATGTTTTTTTTTTGTTCTCGGTAACAAAAATTAAATTCTTGTTTTCTAATTAAAAATATTTTAACGCAAGATCTAAGATAGGGAGCTAACTCAAAAAAAAATACCAACCGAGAGGAAAATAACTTCACACATTTAAAGCTAAGGAGGAGTATGTTATTTATGAAATATCTCCGAAAACTATCGATATTGCTTATAACTTTATTTTTAACAGTTCCTCATAAAAAAAATAAGAATATTGAAAAACAATATTCTACACAAAGTTATTTCTTTAACCCCTAAAATCATATTAATGGATATTTTGAGGTTACATATTTTTATTTAACAGGAAAAATGTTATAATAGTTGGCCTAACAAATTAAAAAAAAAAATTATTTTATTCCAAAACAGCATTGTTTTATTAAAAAAAAAATAAGAACGAATTCATCGAACAAACTTGCCTTGTGGTTTAAAAAAAAAATACGTACTAATAAAATTAATTTTTTGTTTGATGTTTTAAACTTTAAATGCAATATTATTTCAACTATTCACAAGCAATCGACTACAAATTTGCAACAAAATCGGTCAAATTATTAAAAAATTAAAAAAAATATTAAAATGTGAGATTTTTTAACAAAAAATTTAAACACAGTTTTCCTTAAATCACTTTGGATGTTATAGGTACGAATTTTAATCAAAATCGCATTGTGATAAACTTTTATGAATTGGAAACTTTCTAGCCTCATCCTAAAAAGGAATTATGGTTCTTTAAAAATGTGTTAATGACAAAAATTAAGTCAATAATATACCTTTATTTAGGTAAAAGATTTATAGTCGATATACAAACTTTGAAACAAAAAATGTATTAGGTAAAAAATGGTAAAACAATCAAAATAAATAATTGTAGTTAAGTTTGTTTTGAAAAAAAACGAGAGCGAAATCTCAGGTCTTACATGAGACCTGAAATTTATTATCTTCTAAAATTTTATTTATTAAGTTTTTGAAATCACCCGGTTGCATACAACCTCATTACATTTTATTTTGTGAGAGCGATTATATGAGTGAAATTTTCTTACTTTTCTTCAATTGCAATTGATATTTCGATTTAAATGTGTAAAGGAAAAAATTTCAAAAATATCTCAAATATTTTCCTCTCTAAAAAATATTTTCCTTTCAAAAAATTCTTTCTACGTTTTAAAACAGATGATGAGAAAAAGCGTAAGAATCTTATCTTTCGTCGTGGAAGATAGATTCGCAGATAGACTATTTTTTTTATAAAATGGTAAAAGTGCCTTGAAACAAGCATTTATTGTGTTTTGACAGTTTTCTTTTAGACCGACCTTTTATTGTTTATGCATAATTTTGATGTGTAATAAAATAACTAATAATCTATAATGGCGGTAGGGTGAAAAAAAACCTAACGTATCTTGTGATCGTGATTGTGATTCTGTGATTGTGATTCACGTTACGTTACGTATGTTTACAAATCTTAACCGTGGTTCCCGGCACTCACACTTTTTTTTAATTAATTTACATAGTTAAATATTTATTTATCATCCAAGCTAGTTTTTTAAATGAAATTTCCTTCAAACAAACCATTGAACTAAAAACTTCGTTATAAATGTTTCAAACTTAAGATACGTGTAGTAAAATTTTCACTACCATTCTTCTTGGCATTATTTTGCAAAATAAAATTCATCCACTCAATTCTTTACTTTTATTAAAATAATGATTTTTTCTATGTGCGGGTAACTATGGCGTAAACGTACTTTTTATACTTTTTTTAATGTCTATACGTAAATTTGAGCGATATCCGTATTTTACGATACTTCATATTTTGCCAAGTGATTTCAATTATATGATACTGAAAATTATTTAGTAATATTAGTATCATGAATCATATTAGCAAGCGTATATTCATCGACAAAAATTGTTATAAATTGGGAGTTCTGATGACGAAAACGGATTGATCCAATTTTCACATAAACATATATATGTATTATAATCTGTCTAGTTTTATTCGAACAACTGGCCAGTATACACGTTTCTGCGATCTCAGATCATAATTGCTTCGTCAATTTTACTAAGCAGTAGAAGTTTGCTCCCCAACTCATCTAGAAGCCACAAGTTCTTTAAATTTCCTTTTTTTAAATTGATTATATAGCTACGGAAATCAAGTCTTCGACTTAAGCGAAAACCAGCGAATCCATTTATTTCCTCAGTATTTGACACTAAAAATGAGAGATTTTGCTCAGGAATCGAATTCGTATTTTTGAGATTAGGTACATGTACATCTGATCTCATTTTTTAAAATAAACTGGCCTTAATTATAATTTTTTCTTAAACAGTTAATAGCTCAAATGTTATGGACAAATCAGTGCTGCCAAAATTTTAAAATGCATTTTTTGCTCAATTTTATTTTTTGTATACAGGGTGTTCAGTATAAGATAGCACTTAAAGACGTGTAATTTGGGTTAAAACAAGAAAAAACAAATGGGAGGGAAAGTATATTTCCCCCCGTATAGGCGGGAGGAACAATTTTTTGGAAATAGAAAAATGTAAATGGATCTAGGTACTATACATAAATCCTTTAACTCTCCAAATTCTGCTTTCTTTATAGAATGATACGTCCATCAAATCCACATACTAAAATCAATCATATCACGTCCACTCCAAATTCCAAACATGATTTTTTTTTTCAATTTTGTCAATCTTAATTGATTTTAAGCTGAAATCGCTCTACGAGAAATTAAATTAAGAGAATATTTTTTAGGAAAAAAAATATATATATTTAAAAAATAACGGTTATTGCATTTTAAAATCCAGTAAATTTTTTTCCATATAGTATGTATAGTTATTTCAACCGTAAAAAAGTAAAGAACCCAAACAAAAAAAAAACTTATTTCACAAAAATCTGTTTTGCATTTAAATTTTTTTACTACATGTATATGTACATATGTATATCCCAATCAATCTGTCAATAACTTTCAAGTCTCAAACTCATGTACATTTGTATATAGTTGTAAAATAAAAATAAAAAAAAATAAACAAAGAAAAAACCATCCACGACCTGGCTTAATAAAAAATTGATTTTACACCCTGATAGAGAAGGTACGTCGTCGGTCGCATCGTTGCTAGTGGTGGTGATGCAGTTCGTGTAATGGCGCACCACCGCACAGTGTTAAGTGCCCATTGTCTGCCGCCTACGGGTATTTTTTCAAGTTCAATATTTTATTTCGCCTTTTATTCGTTGCTGTTTTGTAATTTTTTTTTTTTAATTCAACTGGCAGCAAATATCGCAGTTGAAGAATTTAATTGCAGCAATATTTACACCACACATATTGTCTACATAATATATCAGTTCTAGCCCATATAGCCACCCAATGTGAGTCATAGTGTTGCTTTGCGTGGAAGTTCATGTATCGAATATCATAATAATTCCAACCCTTTTTAACGAGAGTGAAAAAAAAAACAGTGGGGCAGATTAGGTGAAAAATTGACACCAAATCAAAAACTTTCGACTTTGAAATTTAATATGTTTACAGTTCAAATTATATGTATGCCAAACTTTTATTTTAAAATTAAATTTAGCTAACATCAAAGATATTTTCCTCTTTAACACCCCATTTCTTGGTCAAATTTAAATAATATTTTATTTTTGAGAAATGAAACAATGGTACAAGGATCCACATTTTTAAATCAAAAATTGTTGACAATTTAATAATTTTAATTTATTTATTAAAATTAATTAAATTTAATTTTCTAGAAGCAGATGAGAAAATTCTTAAAATTCGCTCTAAAGTACCTGGAAATGTTAAAATAATAAAGTTCATCGAAATCCTTTAAAACGTTCTAGGAATTATTTTTTTTAGAGTGAATTTCAAACGACTTTGCAGTAAAAAGTGTCCCACTGTACAACGCACGTCCATCCGTCAGGCACTGCATAAGGAGACTGTAAGTATAGCAACAGAGTCAAAGTTCGAAAAAATATCTGCAGAAGCAGCATCAGCACTCAGCAGCAGCAGCGGGACGAAACTCCATGAAAATCCATTATCCCCATACATATTGATGAATTGTCTGGCCATAGGGCGGCTGTCATCAGATTCACAGAGTCAAAGTCAGCGTCAGTCGCTCGTTATTATGTTCGCAATCAAGAAATCGCAATATGTTGCATGAAGTACATTATTTGTTGCTGATTTTTGTTGTTGCTTTTTTATTGGCATACAGCTAGTTGCACATCAAGGTTTAAATTGCCATGGTAATAAAATGTGTGTGTTTTTTTTTTATGCATTTTGCAACTTTGAGAGCGTATAAAACTCCTCCACATGATTTCATATTGCTTGATGCCATGATTGGGAACGTTGCGTTGCAAAGAAAAAAAAAATGATAATAACGTAAACGGTTTTTTTTTTTTAACGGAGCATGTAGCCAACAGACGCTTATGTACAATAAACACATTGTTACCATTGCATAGGCATTCAGTCAGTCAGTCGCAGTACCTCCTTCTCCTCCTTCATCATCATCATCACCACCACCACAGGCAAGAGCACAAAATCTGCCAAAGGAAAAAGGAAATAAATGCAGGCTTCAGCCATCATCATCATCATCATATCGATGATGATGAAAAATATTGCAACGAACGTTTTTTCTTTGCGCACTACATTCCTCCACCTATATACTGGTTCCATCATCGCAGGACTGAAAAAAAATATTTTTGCTCTGGAAAATTGTCTGATTCATTAATTGATATCAGTTTCAACTTTGCAACAATTGATATTAATGTGGTTTATGGTTTAAAAATTCAACAATATACTTAATGGATGTTGAAAAATTAATAATAACAGTATGTACATACATAAATACGTGTACATTTTATATTCAATTTGGATACTCTTCAGGGATATCCTTGTATTTGATTGTTATTAAAGCAGCAGGTTACAAAAGATATACTCTCAAAGTTCAATGTTCGTTTGAACAAAAAATTTGAATTTATTGTCTCAACTTACATTATTTTTCTATCGGTGATGAATTTTTATTTCAATCATGTGGGAGCTTAGGGAAATTGTATGTCAAAACTCTTTCTGCAGTAATTTATGATTTTAAAATATAATCATTTTTAATCATCAAGCTGTAATACTGTATTTTCTGTGTTGGGATTTTAATTTATTTGTAATTTATGGGATCCATTCATAGTCTAAGATTGTAAAAAGGTTCTATATATTATAGCCTTTAGGTAAAATGCACATTTTTACTGCGGAAACACATCAAGTGAAGATTTTTAAACGCTATAAAAAATTCACTGCCGAACCTCGATTTGCATAACAAGATATTTAGGGTAACATGTCGAAAACTTTAGTTTTTCACATAGGTAAAGCTATTGAAAAGTAAGCATTACCAAAAAGTAATTAATGCTCAACTTGTAGATCATGTGAAAATATCATGATAGCTAGCAAAATGGTTTTCTTTCTTCGCCTAACCATTAAAAGATATTATGGCTATTTAAAAAAACCTAAAATTACAAAAATTTCTGTTTTTCGCATTTAACTCTTGAAATGTCAAACAAACTTCCATAAGACTCTTTTATATCCCATTGCTATACTTAAAAATTATTGTCTTGTTATGAAACATATAAAAGTCCTCTTATCATTTTTATTTTAAGAGCTGAACACTTTTCTCTCTTTTTCTCTCTTCAAAATACTTAAATCTTATAGCTAAATCAATTTTTCTTCTTCGAATAGGATTATATAAACTTAGAGTCTTATTATAAGAATACTTTTGTGAAAATTCAGCTCTAAACAGATGTTCGTAGTCTTTATAATCCCATAACAAGACTTATATAAGAGTTTTAGTCCTTTTATAATTCTATGTAAACCCTTACAGGTTTAATACTTCACGTATCAAGAGTATCTGGAGTTTAAATACCAAAAATATTGCCATAGGTGGCTTATGAGATCATTGATAAATAATAAAATAATTAAAATATGCACTATTGGTTCACATTATGTGAAAAACAATAAACAAATATATAGTATCGCCATTATAACACATAATAATAATTGATGAACTTACAAAATAAATATTCTCACACTTAAGCCTTTCAGTTTCTTGACATAAGACACATACACACAAATAAAAAAAATATTTTGATTATCTCTGAGAAAATGCTAAGTGAGAAAGTTATATATAATTTTTTAATGTTTGAAAAATGTACTCTGTTCTCTTTTGAGCGAATCTTGTAGTATTCTACAAGATTACTTTTAACTCCCTGACTATAGTCTCGTTAAGCTCTTGGAGCATCTTATGAGAGGCAAAATGTTACTTGGGTCCTAATGATGATACCAAAATAATTTGATGATTGATACAAATGGCAAACATTTAACTAATATTATGACACTTAAAATGACGGTTGAGTTTGACAGGTGTCAAATGTCAGCGCTATCAACTTGAAACCACAAATGAATGACCCGTTACATACGAATATGTATGCACGTAAATGGCTTAAATTGTTGTCACACCAACGGGATGTATATTATTTTGCTTCTTTAATATCTCAATTTATAAAAAACAAATTTAAAAAATCGAGCGTTTTTAAATAAAAAATATTTTTTATATATGTATAAAATTTTGTAGACATTTTTAAGAAACAAAATTTTAGGCAATTTTTTAGCATTTATTGATGCGGAGACAAAAAAATTAATTTTGAAAAAAAAATCATCCGCCCATTTTCCAAATATCAAATTTTCAAAAAATGATTTTCAATTTTTATTTTTTAAATTCAAAATTTGTTGCTTTGAAAAATTTTTATATGCAATAATATTGAAACTTTTCTTATCTAAAATGCAAGGTTCTCCCAAATTTGTGTAATATTTCAATTGACTATACATTTTCTGTGAAAAAGTTTCTATGATATATTGTCAGAAAAGTCATTACCTCTGTTCGTTTACTTCCTGAAACTACATACAAATTTATCAAAAATTCTGTTAAAGTTCATACAACAAAAAAAATTGCCTAAAAATGTTAGAAATTGGCAATTATATGGTTAGTAAAAAAATATTGTAAGTTTATTATCAAGCCAACAATCTGACAATAAAATTTTCAAACTTTGGAACAACAATTTTTCATTTTAATTCTACATTTTCATTAGAGCTGAAATACATATGGCAATTTCACAAATAGCAGGAAAAATGTTTTCATCTTAAATTTTCCAAATTCGTTTGACAGTTCATTTCATTGATTGAATTCATTTTGCCAATAATTGCTTGTTTTTGTTTTTAATACATCCAATTTTCGATATTTTTAATGATTTCTACTTTGAATGGATTCCATTTGAATGTATTAAAAAAAAATTTACGTAATTTCTTTCAGAATTTCGTACAAAACTAGGTGATATGTGAATTTGTATGGGAAATGAGAATTTGAAAATTTTCAACGAAATCACTTCATTTACCCTAATGTAAACGTACATAGTATACAAAAATTGGCTATTGTCAGCACCTTAATAACTTATTGTTAGATGATTGGCAGATATGAAAATCAGCTTTACTTAGCCTTACAATTTAAAATTAAATGCAATAAAACTGCATCTTTATATGCATAAAAAAAATCAATAATTATCACTAAACATAAACTCATCCCAAAAAATGTCAGTTCGGATTTTGTTTATAAAATTCAGTTATACAAACATCCTCTACCTTTTTTATTTATGTAAATCTATTCGTTAAAATTAACCAACATTTTTGTAGAATTTTTTTTTTGAAAATTCTGAAATTTTTCATACACACACCCCTCTCTTATAATTTTTTTTTTGTTGACAACGTCCAATACCTTATATCAATAGCCTAGTTCCTTTACTTTGAAACTCTGTGCATTTCCGTGAATTTCTACACCAAAGTCTATCAAAGTTCATATAAAAAAACTAAAATGACGTAGAAATTTACACTAATGCAAAGAGTTTTAAAGTAAAGGAACAAACCTATAATGTATCCTGATGTTTGCATCGATTTTAAATTTTTTTTATCTGATGTGCGTCAATAATTTGATAGAAATTGCAGTAAACCCTACTAGAATACTTGATATGTTAATATTTATAGTTAAAAAAAATAATTCTTAAGACTTTGCGAAGAAATGCTAGTGAGAGTCCGCTTATATATAAAAATAATTTCGCCAAACTTACATATAGGTAAACAAAATTTGTCATTCTCCATAAAAAGCTGGTTTCGAGCACTGTTATTGAACTTCGGTAAAATTTTTATATGATCATCTTTTTGACTTGTCTTTTGCATAGAAAAGTTGTTATCAGTTACCAAATTCATTATTTCTTATAGCTCCATGCATATACAGACAAACCTTCCGTTTCTATGTAGGTATACACCTCTTCTCAGCGAGGTTATATATATGAAAATTTTGTTAATCTTTTTGCCTTTTATTCTTCCCAAATTCCTGATATTTTTGTTAACACACAAATCACACCCACAAACGTTATAATATAACGCATAAATAAGCTTATCTAAGAGGTCTTTCACCCAAAAACTTTTCAGCTATAAAACATTCTTATAGTTGACTTTATTGTTAAACACACTAATCCACATTATTCCTTTTGCCTATAAGTGTATAATGTATATAATGTGTGCCTGAGAGTCTGTGTCTTTTGCCTTTGCCTCTTGCCAACCAACAGTATTTATAAAGGAAAAGTCTCACATGATAGCATAATACACAATCTATATATAGCGTCACAAAACTCTCAAAACCTTTTGTTGTTACTTACATCACACACCACACATCCTATACAAAATATAATATTGCTATCCTATATATCGCTCGCATCCTTATAAACGGCCAGAGATATTTATTATAGTTTCTTCCTTCGTTATTCATTTTGTGAATAAATTTTCGACTCCTTTCTTCTTGGTTATTGTTGATAAAATATACTACCACCATCCATCCATACACACATGCACACACAGGTATATATTATTGTGTAACGAAAAGTTCTAAAATTGATTTATGACTACCTTAATGCGAAGGAGTAGGTAGCGCATAAAGTATATTTTGTGTTGGTTAAGAAATCAAAAACTATAACTTTCTATATATCTCCTCTTCTCTGAAATAGAAAGTCAAACAAACCCACATTCTCTCCCTACCGCATCACCGCTCTAAAAAAAAAAAAAAAAAACGAGCCTTTGGTTGATCTGAATATTTGATTAAATTATCTGTCTCTCCTTTTTCTATACCTATATAAAGTTCAATGTGCGCTCGAAGGTGTATTAGAAATTCTAAACATTCCTCAGTAATTGCAGCAAAAATCGAACTTAAATATTCGCAACCATATGTCATCCTCGGGGAATCCAATTGGCTAAAGTTCCCATAACTTTGTCCTGATGTGGATGGTGGTTCCAATTTTGTGAGGGGGATAAATGTGATTAAAAAGTCGTTCACTTAATTCTGACGGACCGACTACAACATAAAACTGCTGAGAATACGTTCCGTTATACTAAAATTGTAGGTGGTTGGTACACAGTATTATAGTTTTAAGGTGACCATATTTAAAGAAAAAAAATAAACTAAACAAAAACCAAGTAAAAGAATTTTTTTTGTTTGGATTAAAAATATTTAAATTATTTTTATCTAAATATTTGAATATTAAAAAAAAATATTTAAATAAATTTTATTGTTTTTTTTTTGAAAAATCAAAGTTCAACAAAAACAATTTGTACACGTTTTACTAAAACATTTTTCAAAACATGCTTTTTTTATATATATTTTTTTTGTAAAATAACGGTTTAGCATTTGATGATATTTTTAAACGTATCCTACCCGAAGGTAACCAATGTCCATATATGTTTGAAGTAAAGTTATAACGTTTTTGTGTAATAAAGAACAAATGGTCACCCTAAAACAAAATTTTATAGGAAGAGCACCATGTCATATCACATAACATAAGTGAATAAGTCTGACAAGTTTTCAAAATGGTGGCGGGACCTGTTCCCGTTCATTCGTTTTGCTTCGGTAAAGTAGTGTAGTCACGCAAAGTAAAAGTTTCTTTCGCAATATAAAAAATAAAAAACATCTATGTATGTATATTTTTTTATGAATTCTTTATTATTAAGTCCTTTAAAGAACATTTCTACAAGAAGGATATGAAATAGAAAATTCAGGATATATGGTAATGTGTATGCAATAGTTGGTTAAGGTTAACGTATATATACCTACAATTTTATGATTATGATAGAAGAAGAAGAAATAATTCAACCAATTTGTGGTACAAGTGAGACGAAGACGACGACGATGATGGGAAGACGGTTGAATCCCGTTGATTTATGTATGCATATGAAAATTGAAAGACATCAAGGAAAACCCCTTCATGTAAATTAATTTTTACAATTTATCTGCACCGTTTTTGTAAATTAGGATCTCTCTCTTCTTTTGCACGAAACGAAAATAAACGAATGTGCATATATGTATATTGCAAAGGTGTAGGTATAACTATGCACGATGATGAATAAGTAATGCGGGAATATTATCATTGCAAACAAAAAATATCCTTTTTTTATGTGTATAAATGTAGATGTATTTACCAAAGAATATTATGTGTATAAGAATGTTGTTGTTTTTGTTGGAGTTATTTATTTTTTTTTCTCTTAAAATAATGTCACAGAAAATTAAAGTAACGGGTGATTTTTTAAGAGGTTTAGAACTTTTTAAAAAAAAAAACACAAAAAATTCGAAAAAATGAATGAAATATTTATTTGAATCGATAGCTTGAACCTTGCAATTTAATGTTTAAAGATAATTTCATGCAAATGTTGACCGCGGCTGCGTCTCAGGCAGCCCATCCGCTGAGTCCAATTTTGGCATACTCTTTCACACATATCGGCCGGTATCTCACGAATGAATGCATGGATGTTGGCTTCCAGTGCGTCAATCGAAGCGGGCTTGTCCCTATAGACATTAGCCTTGACATACCCCCACAAAAAATAGTCTAATGGTGTCAAATCGCACGATCTAGGCGGCCAATTGACCGGCCCGAAACGTGAAATTAACTGTTCACCAAACTCGCCTCGCAATTGCGCCATTGTTTCGCGTGCTGTGTGGCATGTGGCACCGTCTTGTTGAAACCACATATCATGCAAGTCAAGAACTTCCATTTCGGGCAAAAAAAAGTTTGTTATCATCGCTCGGTAGCGTTCACCATTGACAGTAACGCTGCGATTCGCATCATCTTTGAAGAAATATGGCCCAATAATGCCGCCGGCCCATAAACCGCACCAAACAGTGGCTTTTTCGGGATGCATTGGTAGCTGTTGCAATGCTTCTGGCTGATCTTCACTCCAAATGCGGCAATTGTGCTTATTTACGTACCCATTCAACCAAAAATGAGCCTCATCGCTGAACACAATTTTTCGATAAAAAAGCGGATCCTCGGCCAGCTTTCCAAGAGCCCATTCACCAAAAATTCGGCGTTGTGGTAGGTCGGCTGGCTTTAGTTCTTGGTTAAATTGCAAACCAAACTGAAGCTGTTTGACAGTGACACAAGGTACTAAACACACGTCAGCTGTCAAAACCAGTGTTGCCAAAACCAAACCAGCTAAAAAATCACCCGTTATATACGAACAGATAGATAAAGAGTAGAACATAACTGAGTCATTAAACTGTGTAATATTTTTTTTTTTTATCAAAAAGGAAAATAAAAATAAACTTCAAAGTTATACATTTTGTTTATATTATAACTATAATGTAGTTTAATGAAACTGAGAAATGTAAAAGTAATCCTTTTACAGGACAGAATTCATTTTGAAAGTTTTGCAAGTAAACTATATTTTTTTTTTTTTTTTTTTTTTGTGTTGCTACTGACTTTCTCTTTGTTTCCTGAGGCCAATGGATTTCATTTAATGGTTTACTGCTCATTATTCTTTTACAATTTTGTTTTGTTTTATAAAGTTCTGTTACAAGCTTTGAAAATGATGCTTGCATTAAAAATATTGTTTGCTTTAAAATTATTATATCTCTATGGAAACAGCAGCCTAATAAAAAAAAAAATTGTGAAAAAAAAAATGTTCACTCATGAACGGGTTCGTGAGTGAGCAATATACCGAATGAGTACTTATAAGAAGCTCATGAGCGAGATGAGTTATTAGCCGTAAGCATTTTAATTTTTGCTCACGCTCACGAGTGAGCCTTTTATTCTTCTACTTTTGCTCACACTAACGGTCATGAGTCTTTTAAAACTGCTGACACTCGTGAGTAAAATATGAGTTGAGAGTTGTTAATAAAGCGCTCGTGAATGAACATTTACGTTCGCTAACAAAAAAAAATTTAAATTTAAATCAAAAAAATTTAATTTGGTATTTTAGAATTTATGTGTAGTAAAAAAAAAAAATCAATTGAATGTACGAAAAGAAAGAACTTTACTAAATTCGAAATTTTTCGACAGAACTCAAACTGAAGCGCAAAAAATTGAAAAATCGATTTTTGTTTGATATACATAAATGGGGTGGTTTTGCCTAAGTTCATTACAGATATAATAAACCTAGAAGTTATTTCATCTAACCCGTACTATAGGTACTTGTGAAACTACATAGTCAAAACCTCCTCTACCAATGGATACCAATTAATATTTTTAAGTGTTTTTTTTTTCAAGCACCTGTTATATTATTAAAACAACAAGTTAATTCTTTCGAAAAAGTGGAAATAATAAATATACAAAACATTAATCTTTTATAGTCAAATAAATAATTTCTAAAACTCTTAAATGAGTTTTAAATGGCGTGGCGGTGGCTGTGGCGGTGTTAACATGTCTCTATTTTGCAATAACGATCTATTAAATGTTAACGAATACATAAAATCTGCCATCAAAATAACTTCACATTTACGGCGACGACCGACGATGACGACGACATAATAAAATTCCATAGACATCAGCTCATAAAACAAAGGTCACCGCAACACTTTATATATATTTATTATTTCTACAGAAACATAATACATATATAGTATATACCTAACGGAAAACAAGAATTAATATCTCCTAATTCCTCGGGCAATTAAAAACCACCACCAAACTTGGACGAACACCCTTATTTTTCTTTGAACGTTTTCTGCCACAACTTTTCATAGTAATCGTAGTCCGTAGATATGTATATAGAAAATGCACAACCGAGAAGTGTAAGTACCTATGTATATTCCTCCTATACATATAAATATGTTTTGTATTATATCAGCGTATTCGTCGTCGTAGTTTCCATTACAGTAAACAATCTGATGATGGTCCTTTTTGGAGAGTTGGGTTATATTTCGACTATACCTTCGTTAAGTCTATTTACCTCCCCAAAAATGTATTCGAAATTCAAACCACTAGAGAAAAGGGTATAATATGGTGAATGGAGAATGGTTGATGGGCAGTATAACACAGTCGATTCGCTCGACTACTCTTTTACACATTGAAAGTGATGTCTAGAATAAATACAAAATATCTATACATCTATGTACGTATACGAGTATATATAATTCTATAGAGCTCCTCCATAAGGGAGATACATGTTCAGCGAATTTTATTAGATACCACTTTCCACATCATGATGGCGAAGCTTTATTACAACCCTTATTCGGTTTCCAACCGGGGACTGCTGAAGAATTTGGAAAATGGTAACTGATTTCTGACGAGTTATATAGGACGAGGGTGTTAGTATTAGAATTTTAGCATTTATGCTGGCGCCGCGCCGTCAAAGAACATCCTTACATTCAGATAGATAGATATAGATAGACATCATTCTCTGAGGTTAGTTTTATTATTATTATTATTATTCGCTTCATCTTGGTTTTACTCTCACAATTTCTGTGAACATTTATTTATGAGTTTTTTTTTTTTGGTTACTGATAAGTTTTTTTTTCCGTTTTTTTTTTTTGTTTTATAGATGGAGCTAGAATAAGTTATGAGGCTCCTTTGAGGATACTAAAATAAATGTAAAAATAATATTTAGCATAACCTTTTTAGCAATTTTTTTAACTCCATTACTCTACTTGTGTAATTATTTCTTAAGTTTTCTTCATGTTTTTATGATAAGCTTTAATTAGTGCGGGCTATAAAATAATTTAGGTTTCTGTGAGAAGATCGTTGATTAATATTAGAAAAAAAAATGGGATATATACAAAATATTGACAGAAATGAAGCCATCCAAATGGGGTTTTCTTTTCAAGAATTGAAATCTTATTTTTTGGTTTGAGAGAAAAGGTCAAATTTGTGTTTCTCGAAAATTAACAAAAACAGTTTTTTTTTTTATTTTTCACTCAGCCCTTTGGCTAACTTGTTTAAAGCTTTTTTTAAATTATGTAAATTTTTTAATCAAAATTCCCTTATAATGTATGCTATGCTGTATTATTCACTCGATTAATCCAGTTTAAAACTTACATAAATCTGGATGTAAATTAATATATACATATGTAAATTCAATGTAGTAACATCCTTATTATAATACTTAAACCGGATTGATTGAATATTGTGGTGGTTAAAGTCAAATATGAATAGCCCGTATATTTAAAAATTATTAATTGATTTATTCACCATTTTACTATAAATTTTTGACGCTTTTCTTCTAGAAGATGGATTTAAAATTTGCAAAAGTATTTTGTTAAACTTCACTACCTTACTATTTCTTAATGTTAGGCGTGTTTTTTTGCAAGCCCGGGGGGAATTGGTTGAAAAAAAAAGCGACAGCGGGGATTAGCGACGCCATGACAGTAAAAAACATGGAGTTTTCATACAAACTATCGATAACATTACATACATGTTCATGCCGGTAACACAGTTTTTCTGTGCGCTTAAGTTAAACCCCGAGAATTCTCTGGGATTAGTTGTTGTTGCATTTAACATGTTAATTGTTTAGCACCGACGTCGTTTTTTTCATCCAATTCCCCCCGGGCTTGCAAAAAAACACGGATGTTATTTCATCCAAATAAATCAATAAAAAAATACTTCTTACTGAAAAGAAAATAAAACCATTTCTATTTCTGTATAAAATGTTTGTTTTCCTTTTTATTTATATTTCCACTTTTCGAAGCTGGTCTTTCTTCTTTTTTTTTTTAACTTTCATTTTCAAACACCGAATCCGGTTCGTGATATGATTTTTTTTTCAATTGATTTCGGTAAAAAAAGCCTGCATTGAGTTGGCAGCCATAAATAATAAGGAACAAGATTTGCTTTGTTGATTTACATGTCAACGTCAACTTGCTTTACACGCACAAAACATAGCTATGTAAGCTAACAATGCATAAGCAACTTTTTCTTTGACTTAAGGCCTACCAAACAATGGTCAGATAGCATATTTATATGAAATTTATATGTATATATGGGTACTTAGTTGGCTATTGGATGTTATACAAAGGTTGTATGGTTGTATATGGGGAAATGGACACTGGACACATTTAAAGTAAATTCGTTCCATTATCTTTAATACAGGGTGTCCCACAGTCACCAACGCAGATGAAAACCATGGGTCCCTGATGTCATTTTAAGTCGAAAAACTTAAGATTTAAATTTTATCGTTTTCGATTCTTTTTCGACATATAGCGGTTTTTATTATTTTTACCAACGCAGATGAAAACCATCGGTCCCTGAGGTCATGTTAAGTCGAAAAACTTAAGAGTTTAATTTTATCGTTTTCGATTCTTTTTCGACATATAGCGGTTTTTATTATTTTGTGATCTCATTTTTTTTTACTGGCCAAACCACAACCAATTCTTGAATTTTGAATTATCTATACCAAACAGCAGTTAACAATTTTTACCCGCCCTAAAACTTTTTTCTATATGACTAATGGTTTTCACGCCATTTATTTTCAAACACATTTTTTTTGCCATTTTTGGGTTGTTTTTTTGACTTTGGTATATAATTGTTTCACAAAAACATGTTATTGTAATTTTTCCTTTTTTATTGTAAAAGCCCAATTTTTTTTGCACTTAAAGATACTTTAAATTCTTAAGCAAAAAAATGCATGAACATTCAAGAAAGCTTAAATATTTGAATTTATTTGATTCTAATGTTTTCTTAACGGTTTTTCAATAGCTCAAAAGCTAAGATAAAGTTTTTACATTTTCTTCTTTTTTGTCAAAATATACGAAATATGTACTGCACAAGAATTGTAGGTATACTAATGCTGCAAAGGAAATTGTACTAAATCTCAAATTTTTTAGTTCTGATAATTTTATATCAGACCTTGAAAATGTTTTTCAGTCAATGATGATGCCAAGTTTAATCCAAATCAACTCACACAATTGGTGAATTAATTCTGAATTAACTGAATTGATATTTCTGGCAGATGTTCGTCAAAACACTGTCAAAATAGAAAAGGGTACACTACTGAAATTTGGCTTTCCAAAATGCCGCATAGTATCGCCTTCTCTGTTTCCATTTTCATAGTTTGTTGATTTCAAACTATGTATCTAATTCCAATCTAATATTTCTTCAAAAACAAAAATATATAAATTATGCTTACTTCTTTAAAGATAAAATAAAATAAAATAAAATAAAATAAAATAAAATAAAATAAAATAAAATAAAATAAAATAAAGTAAAATAAAATAAAATAAAATAAAATAAAATAAAATAAAATAAAATAAAGTAAAATAAAATAAAATAAAATAAAATAAAATAAAATAAAATAAAATAAAATGAAATAAAATAAAATAAAATAAAATAAAATAAAATAAAATAAAATAAAATAAAATAAAATAAAATAAAATAAAATAAAATAAAATAAAGTAAAATAAAATAAAATTAAATTAAATGAAATAGAATAAAATAAAATTACATTAAATAAAAGTTAAAAACAAGTAAAAATATAATTAACTTTTAAGATGGCTTTTTAATACCGGTTTTAGTCAAGAAACCTTTGTTTAAAGTTGCTTAAATAAATGTTAAAATTAGTTATGCATAAATTCCCATTTTGCACTTACCACTATTTATAGGTTTTTTAAAGTTAAGCAGCTCTTAAAAATGTCTATGAAAATTACATACTAAAATATTTTAAAACTTTCAAATTACTTATACTCTATATATCGCACCCTCAGAATGAAAGTGACCTAACTCAAAATTTCTGCAACTGCTGATTTTTCAATAAACTGACCTTTAAAATCAAAATGGACTCTAAAACTAGGCTGTAGAAAAGATGCCGAATTTTTTAGTTAGGTCACTTTCATTCTAAGGGTGCGATATGTACATATACATACCTCCTTTTGTAAAAAAAATTCAGAATTTCTTAATGGGCAATATTTTCAAAAGTCAGTTCATCAAATATGAAGTACTTATTCTTTACTTATTGCTTTTTTTAATCCTCTGAACTGTACGTTTAATTGCGATAATTAAAAAATCTGTTCTGTAAAAAAAAGAAATAAGGCCGTATAGATAAGTTCCAATTTTTTCTTATATTTTTTAAATAATTTATGTAACCAAATTCAAAATTTAGTTTGATTTTAAATAAAATATATAAATAAATGATATTATTTTAAATAACTTAAATTTTTAAAACACTTATGTATTTTATTTATTTATTTATTTAAATGCATTTCTTTGAAAATCTCCAATATCAAATCAATTTGATTTTAAACAGAATTTCTAGTTGGATTTATGTTTATATTTCAACGTAAATTTATAATAGAGGTAAAAATTATAAAAGCAAAGCTAATATTCTTTATTTTCTTTTTTTTCAGATCACCTACACCATAAAATTGAAGGTAAGAGTCTCTTACCTAATTAGGTAAATTATTGATATACAATGATTCATTATGGTCATAAGGATGGTCCTAATTAAGAAAACTTAAACCAATCCTCCGTTCTAAAAATCTTGAAAATGGTTTAACAAAATTTAAAAGTACATAACTGTATATATCCCAAAGATGACTGAGGTTAAATGAGAAAATCAGACTTTGTCGTTTCAGCAAATTTGTACACACAAACGCAATTAATAACAAAATTTTTTGGTATTAAAAACTTGCTGAACTATAGCCATTCACTTTTTCAATAAACATGGCTGTCATGTAGGTATTTATTAAAAGTTTAATTGGAATTGGTTATTTTCTTGCTTCTATATCTAAAAATTAAGAAAGATATGCCTAAACTATGAAGTATAATTTAGAAATTAAATCTTAATAATAATTAATTCTTTATGCTTATTTTAACTATGTCTTATAATCGCATATAATTAAGAATATGTTTAGGTACTGTTCATGAAAAGTACACTTTATGTAGCCTATATATTATTAATTTCTTAATCCCTTTTCTAAACCTAGAAATTCTCTAAGGCTTCTCATTATTACGAATGAAATGTCAAATAAGTTTAAACAAAACCATAAAGCCAAGTGGGTATAATATGTTAGGTAGTTATAGGTATAGGTAATCCCTGGCCACCTGCTCAATGCTCATGTTAATGCTTCCATATATTATTTTATGTGTTTGTTTCAAAACTCACTTGTTAAAATACTTCAAGAGTTTTTTATTCCCGCTCGAATCAATCATTTTATGCGAAAAAAACATAAGTCCATATTATATACAGAATCCCAAGTGCCCCTGAAAAAAACAAAAAACCGACTTCACACTTTTATGAATAGGTATAGGTACCACAATAATACAAAAAAAAAACAACCTTCCTGAATCAAAATGGTGTACCTTTTAACATTTACGTAATGTTGAACCATTAATTCTTAGATTCTTGAGTTGAAAAACAAATATCAACACACAAATACACACACACACACACACGAACATAAACCCTTTTGTCGAAAATATAAAATGCTTAACTGTTACCTCTTACCTTACCTGATATTTTAAAGGCTTTATATAGCGAAGCCGAAACCCTTATTCATCTTTTATGTTCTTCCACCGCCACCTCCGACGACGCCTCCTGTATTTTCCTCCACTTAAAGCTTAAAAAAAAAACAATAAAAGATAAGTGAAGTTAGTATTTAGGGCACAAGTTCAATGTTATCCATATCTTTCGTTCTCCCTGCGTCGGTCGCCGTCTACCACTCTCCCTATACACCTATCTATATCATCTATATATGTACCTCTCCCACGCTTACCATTCTTTAGTTTATTGGATTTCTCATACAAAAAACGTTCCAGAATGAAGGGTTAAGTTGTGGTTTATTGTATAGAATATTTTTGTATACGAGAAGGTTGGTATGTTCGTGGTGTGTATTTTAGGGTTTTTCGTTGTGTTCTTCTTCTTCTCATATTATAACGTTAGCTCGTGCTGAATTTTTCGAACGAATATACAAAACCAAAAATATTAAATGGCGCCCGGTGCTTCTGCTTCAGCTTCAACTTCAACATCACAACATCAGCTTCAGCATTATAATATAGAAATAAGGGTAACTAATATATATACTCGTATAACGCAGAAGGGAAATAAGTTATTACCTTCACTTAGAAATCTTTTGTTTGATACTTAAAAAAGATTTCTCTGTTTTTTTTGTTGCTGTTGTTGTTGTTGTTATAGAAGGAAGGCAACAAAAGGATATTAATTAAAACGGATTTTTGTGTCAAATAACTAGAATTGGGGATTCTGTGTTATGGAGGAACATTATCTCTTAATTATACCTACATAATTTATGGTAGCAGGATTTCGGAATACGGTACTGCTATACTTAGATAGAGTCGGTCGGAAAAATGGTATTTGAAAGAGTTTAAGTAAAGGAAAGAATATATCTGAAAACCTAAATTGTGACGAAAAGAAATTGAACTATATTATATTCATAAAGTTTAGAAAAAAAGAAGTTTTGTGAAAAAAATATACGTAGGTACATAACTTGGATCCGCGAAATAAGGTCCCAGGAAAAATCACTCCAGACAAAATTAATAAGGCCCCAAAATTTTCAAAAAAAAACTTAAAATTGTCTAATTCTATAACTCGGAAACGTTTTGTTTTATAAAATCATTTTCATAAAATGTCTACAAAATTATGCGTTCCGAGGTGCAGTGCTAAAACGCAGTCGAATTTGGCACCTAAAGAAGTCTTTCAAAGTTTGGGATTTAGCTCACCAAAACCAAAAAAAAAAACCCTCCAGACAGCCTGGTCCATATTCAACTGCTTCCAATTTTACCCAAACTAAAATAAATGATCCCGCTCTCACTTTTGCGTGTCAAATAAAGTAATGTTCCATTACCTCAGCGTTCATAGAACCGCAACTCTGTCCATTTTTATGTTTTCCAAGCAACTCAGCTGTAGTAAAACTGTTAAGCCGAAGGTCTTGAGATCTCTTTTCATGAAAAAGTGCTTACTCACTTTAGCCGTTCGAATTTTGCAGAAAATTGTAGGCCCCCTCCATTTCTGCCAGTAACTTGCACACAAGAATGGTTGAGAGCTGTCGCGACAACCAATTTATTTTTATTTATAATTTATTTATAAGCAACTCAGCTTCTGTTTATTAGCTCTTACCACAAGGTGAAGTTCGCTTTATAATGCGTAGAATTCATCGTTAAATCTCCACTTACGCGCTTCATCAATAGGTACTACACTTTATAATAATTATCCTAATGTTGATTTAAACGACTGTCAAACTGTCATTATTTCTATCACAAAACTAGAAAAATAATGGACAAAATCAATTCGTAATGACAAAGACTTTTGAAGTCAAAATAATGGCCAAGTGCAATTAAAGTGTTACAAAATTTTATCAGCAGAAAATTTATTTGAAGACAAAATAAAACATCAGTTGAACTTGTCAGTTTTTTATGACGAAAATATTTTCAGATTTTTAACCATTTACACGATCAAGCTTTAAATAGAAGGAAAATGGAAGAAATTTTTACAATCTGAATTTTGGGAACTTAAGCATCCTCTATATATTTTTGGGAACTTACTATACAGTAAGACGGTTATATGACACGAAATGTTCAAAATTTCAAGTTGTACAAATTATCCTACACTTTTCCTTCTCCTATGCCCTAACAAATGAAATCAATCGAAGGGAGAGTCAGACAGCATTACTTGCCAAATTAATACAAGTACCTTGTTGAATTATTTTGGCAAGTAATGTCTAAGTCTGTTTGCATTCGTCATTATAAAGGGCATCCCAAAATATATCCAAGATTGTAATTTGCTGCTATTTCTTAAAAAAACAAATTGACAGGTGAAAGTTAAGGGTTACTAAAAATGGAGCATTGCACGAGAGTGCAACATGTTTTCATTAATGAACAATATTTGAAAAATAATAAAAGTTTGGCGACCACAGTTCCAAAATTTCGATGTTCCTGAACTTTCAGAAACCCTCTCACTCAAAAATGGAGCATTGCACGAGAGTGCAACATGTTTTCATTAATGAACAATATTTGAAAAATAATAAAAGTTAGGCGACCACAGTTCCAAAATTTCGATGTTCCTGAACTTTCAGAAACCCTCTAGACGAACAGTGTATTAAGCAATTGATCTAGAGTTCCTCTGAATTTTTCAATTACTCTCTTCACAGTTGATGAAGTTGAATCAATATTCCGTCCATAATACAGGATTTCAAAAAACCCTAAATAAATCTTAATGTCAAAATCGAAGAGGAAAATCGGGAAGTGTCTCCTCAAAACAACCATCGATACCCTTGAACTTTGAGCCATTTTAGTTGCAACCAAATTGCTTCTAAGTCCAATGAATCAAGTCGTGAAAAAAAAAAACGAATATTTCCTCGCAGAAATCAAGATTGAATATCTCAGTGCCTCAATGTTCTCAGGTGATCTGCTGAGATGAGGGACTCCAATTGTTCGTATTATCACATTCGCGGTTTTTTCGAACATATAGTGACCTATTTAACATTTGATTTCCAGTCCAAGACATTGCCCAATAGGGCTACATTAAATAGATTTTTTAAAGACGTGCTGAGTTTCGATGCTGCCTCAATGTTCCAACGCATGATGGTGACTGTCCTGAAAGAAAACTCTTTACAACCACACCTGTCGAATGAGACCACTCCTGCCCCGCTGTACGAACCTTACAGCATGGGCCCTATTTCATAAACATTGACAGATGACAATTTTACAAATTTGACGCACTTGTTTGACTCATTTTGAGTTAAAAAAAATTTTGATTGTCAATTAAATACAACGACAACTTTGTCATTTAAATTCTTTCATTTTAAAATTATGACAAATTTTGATATCATCAAATTTAAATTTAAATAAATTTGTGAGGTTACGACATTTTACTGTCAACACTTGATCGAAACTTAATTGCCTGTTACCAATATTTATGAAGTAAATACTGAAAACAAAAATGGAAATTATAAATTTTTGTTGGTCTCCTAAAATCCTAAAATTGTAAATTGTTTTTGTTGTCTCATAAAAAATTGTCAATACAAATTTGAAATTGTCAATACAAATTTGTTAGAGAATTCATGACAATTTTCGGAAAATTCTTGGCAATTAATTGTCATGGCAAATTCTTTAAGATCAAAAAACATGACAACTGTCGCATGTTTTCCGACAATTCTTCAAAATATTTTAAATTATTTATGGATCAGTTTTCAACTTGTCACATAACAAATTTTCACTAAATTTTTATGAAATAGAGCCCTGAACGCCGAATCAAGTTTTTTTGCAGAAAGAAATTTTTTCAAAAACTGTTTATACAAATAAGTTGATTTGAAAATAAAATGAAAGAACAGACTTCAGGCTTTCAGAAAAGGTGAGGTGTTGCCATTTTTTTTTTAATATTTTTTTTTGCATTTTAAATACTTTTTTATAAAATGTGCCAAAACACAACTTTTGCGCTCGATTTCAATTTAGCTGCTATATAATGAAATAAAGTGCTCTCCATACGCTTTCGTATATGACATAAGTTTCATCACTGTTGAGCAATGTTCAAAGTGGGCCCAAAATGCCCATGGTCCTTTTATGAGAAGAATCTTCAAGAAATTCAATTTATAAGTTCAAATGACCTCAACTCCAAAAATGCGTTTCGCCTATGTACGACAGTTGGGCTCATCAGTTAGATGCTGTCGTACCCTTCTAAGACGCAAATTATGCGGTCGATGATTACCGACTCTTATAAAACTCGCATGAATGTACTGTGAATTTTATATTTCTAAGGGAATTTGATTAAATTCAGACACTAAAAAATTAGTAGCTCGTAGTTTTCTAATTTTCTTCATTTTCATTATATTAATCTTCAAGAAAATTTCAAAAAATTAATTGAATTTTTTAAAAATATGTATTTCTATTTTTTTTCAATTTTTATTTTATTTTTCTTTTGTAGGATGAAAAATAACCATACAAATATCAAAACACCGTTACAGAAGATATTATTTTTCTGAAAAATAGCTCTAAAGATTTGGATACATTTTTGTATTTATGGTAATTTATAGAATAAGTAGTTTTACTTTTTGGAAAAAAATAATTTTTTCAGAAACCGTTAGGTAGGTACTTGTATATACGAGTTAACTCCAACAGTACATTTTTTTTCCATTATAAAAGCATGAATTTGAGTTCAAAAGTTTTTAAAATTCCCACTGTATATTTAAATTTTCAAAATTTTTAGAAAAAAATTAGATTACTTTTGAAATTTCGACATTTCAAAAACGGGTTATTGATTGAAAAATGTATATATTAGTTCATACTAAAATTGGCATTCCAAATATCTTTTTGTACACATATACCTATATGTTTACAAAATTGTATAAAGTCTTCATAGTCTCTCATACCTAAATACGGATTTCTGCCGGGTTAGAAACCTAGGGCCCATACTTTTTTATAATTATATAAAACACAAATACGTAGTTGCTTAGAATATATATAAATTTCTTTTACTTATATTCTAAATGTCAAGTTTTCCTTTTGAAATGTGATGGTTTGCCGAAATTTAACTTTTAAATGCTTACGCGCAATTACTCAAAGCGCTATTGTTTTTATTTCAACCTAAACTCAAACAAAATGTCTCTTATTACCAAAAACCAAAAAAACCCATGTTAAAATCTTAAGAACAAACATCAAACAACTTTGTCAATTTAAATGTTAAAAGAAATCCATACAATATTTCCACTTGACTTATTATGTGTTTCACTTGAATAAATCGATGAATTAAAACCAACAAAAAAAAAATACACACTTACTCGAAATCAAAAGCTTCCGATAGGAAATTCTCTAAAAAAAAATTATACTACCTCCTTCATTGTGTACTTATGTATATGTATTAAAACTCCTTGAATGGCGCAAATAACAAAATTACAAAGAAAAATGACAAAAAAAGTTTAAACAGATAAATACAAAATACATATATACAGGTCTTCTTCTTACCATATCGCTGGAATAACAAAGAGAATTCGAATCCAAATCAAAAATCCATGCCATCAGTCAGTTTCAACAAAGTGCAAAATTCAAGGGAGAATTCGACTCCAAAATACCACCCTACTTCTTGTTGTCGATTTCACCCTTGGTAAATAAAAACAAAACAAAAAAAAAAAGAAGGGAATTCTAGCAAAGACTATGATGATGATGATGGCTGGCTACGACGACGACGATGGATGATGGCAGCAACGGAGTTCAGGGTAAAAAAAAAAAAAAAAAAACAAAGCAAATTGAAGAAAATTTGCACCAGACATGGGGAATCTCATCACATCATCCAGTTTGCCCCATTCCTCCGCATCATATCGTGTGACGACAAAGTCTTCGTTCGGTCGCAGTCGTCCTTATCGTCAACGTCGTTCCTCATCGGCAAAGATCAAAAAAGGTCCAGTAAACACTTCCCCGTACATACACTCAACCGAGTACACCTACACGTCAAGAATCATTCACTCAACCACCATTATCGTCATCAGCTCCAAAGTTGCAGATATACCTATGTATGTAGTTACATAAGTGACTGTGTGTGTTTGTGTCTAGCGCAAGTGAAATTTCTCCACTAAGAGCAATCTATCATATGGTTGGCTTGAGTGTGGGGGCAGAAAAGTTTATATTGCACCACCACCTCCCATCAATGTTATCCTCCAACTCCCACTCTACCCAGTATACCCACTCTTCATTGCCAGAACTAAGGGTAAAAACATGGCACTTCTAGCACAGCACAAGGCAACCCCTCGCATCGCACAATATATCTAGAAAGAACACATTGAAGAAATAGAAAAAAAAAAAAATAAAACACAATGTTGCATTATTTACAAATATGTGTACACAAACGCATCGTTGCCATACTTCATCTATTCGGTTTGTGTCCTGGCAACCACCCGTTTTGTTCAAATTGTCCGGGCTCTCCGGAGGAATGAAAATTCCATTGACAGCAAGAGCTAGTTGCCATTGAAGCAGCTGATAGCTGCTATAGTGTATTTATAAGGACACACAAATCTGAAATAAAATTTACTCTCTCTCTCTGTCTTTCTCCCTTTCTTTCTCTCTCCTTCTCTCAGTTTGTGAATAAATGCGGTGAATAATTTACATACTTTCATGCAAAAAGTGTCACCGACAACATGTTCCAGGATTTAAAGCCGAAAGCGACGACGACACTGGTTATGTAACCCTTTTTTGCAATTTATATTCATTTTTCTGTGTGGTGTGGTGTGTTGTGTTGTGTGTGTGTCTGTCGAACTTTAGGTTTTAATTAATTTTAAGAATATTTTTCCTATGCCAAGAATTTCCAGATGAATATTTTTGTGGAATATAATATAGAGAGTTAAAGGGGCGCACTTGATAAGTTGCTTTTGGAGGTATACCTACTCCAATTATGTAGATTTTTTTTTTTAATTCTCGTCTATCAATTATTATTCTATTTTTTCGAGGGGGAGGGGAGGGGGTTGGTGTGTAATACAGATTAAGTTTAAAATCGTTTAACCTCATAAATTAACCATGAATTCGTACGTAGTAAAAATTCGACGGTATACTTAAAATTAGCACTACGATGCAGGAGCAGTCCAAAAAAGTGGGTTTCGTCTTACCACCCGAGGGTCTGTGCTTCCCTATGCGTCCACTGTAACTTGACCTACAGCCTAAACGGGTGGACCCGAATTTGGAATTTCCCTAGAAAATCAATTCAAATTTTTGTTTTAGATCAATAAAAGTGGAAAATGGATGATTTTGGTTTTTTCATCTGTCTCAAAAACGACTCTAACGATTTTGATTATAAAATTCGTAACTCTAGCGAAGAAAGTTATAATAAGAGAAATAAGTTCAGGTTATTTTCAAAAAAAATGCTTTACGGTATATGTACCTAATATGGTTTTGACGCCTTTTAAGAAAATTTACTTGTATTTTTATTTATTCACTTTAAAAAAAAAAAAAAATTATTTTCTTAGAACTTTTGACTTTTTTCTTTAAAGATTAAAGAACTTGCTACATTTTAGTGCTTACCAGAAAAGCAAGTTTGTGCGATCCAATCGTGCATATTTGTTCTTTAAATATAGCAATGAGTTGACAAAAAACAGACCAAAATTTTTTACAAAAAAAAATCTCTCCCATCTTTTTCCACATCGATCTTGTTTTAAAATATTAGGAGCTAAAGTGACTTGATTAATCATTTACCCTCAATCAAACTACTGTATATTTTAGGATCGTAGTTATTTAAAAAAAAAGGCAAATACAAAATCTATTCGGGCAAAAGGTATGTTCAGGAAAATGAGATCTTGGAGATCTCAGGAATCTCAGGATTCCTCAACAAAATTTCTCAGTTTTGCTGGCTGTCAAAATCGTGAGAAAAAAATCTTTAAAAAATCGGTTGCTAATTTTCCGAGTAAGAAAAATCTCTGCAATCTGATTTTTAAGAACGCGCCAAATGTGTCGATTGACTTAAAAAAATCCTATAAGACGATTTTTTGAAAGTTGTTACATCGGGTCAGAAGTGTGAAGTGTAAAATCCCATAGCTGGCTTTTAATCTACTTCTTTGAAAGGCACCTTCATTTTCTTTTGTATTTGTTAGTTATCTATCCGTAAGCAAATTTGCCTGAGAAAATTAATTTCTTTCGTCAGTCAAAACTGTCAATCATGATCAATAACGTGTACTAATGAGCATAAATTTTCCTGGGATGGGATCTATTTCACCAAACACTTTTCACTTTGCAACTTTGCACTTCTCCTTTGCAAATTTCATTTCACCAAACGCAAATTTGTAAAGTGAAAAATACTTTTCTGCAAAGTGTTATTAGTTTTGCAAACTTCCTTTCTACTAATCTACTTATGAAGGTCTTAGGTTTGATTCCCAGCCTATGATACTTTTTTTTCACTAGCCATATTTTTCACTATAGTAATGCCTTTTGCGAAGAATTGCCAAATCCTCCAACAATATCTGTTGTCATGAAAAAGTGCCTCTCATCTTAGCCGTTTTGATTTGTAAGAAAATTATAGGTCCACTTCATTCCTGTCAACAGGCACAGGCACAGGAAAGGTTGAGAGTTGTAAGTCACTAGGCCCTGGTTCTAAACGTTCTGTCGCGCCACCGAATTAATTTATTTTATTTTTATTTTTTTATTGGGAAAAAAGCCAAAAAATCCATTATACAAAATTCCAAGTTTTTGACAATATTTCCAAAATTGTTTCCAATCGCGTTTTTTTCTAATTTCGATCTACACGCCCCGCCCGGTGGTTTTTAATGACACCGACAGAGTTAATCAAGTGCAAGATCGTGTCGCAGCGTTTAACGCGTCTGAGTGGTTATTTCTTTTCTTACTTTACCTCAAAAATAAAAACATTCAGCCTTATTGTGAGTTTCGCCCGAAAAATATTTCACCTTAAAATTTTTTGTTCCCCCGGAATTTAAATATCAAATTTTCCGGGTGGAATGTTGTTCGGGCGAAACTCACAATAAGGCTGATTGTGAGTATCGTCCGAACGAAATTTCGTTCGTCTACTGAAAATAAATGAACATTTAGGGGAATTTTTTTAACACAAAATTTCGGGTGAAACTCAGAATAGGCGAAAAGTAAAATATCAAATTTTCCGGGTGGAATATTATTCGGGCGAAACTCACAATAAGGCTGATTTTCTTCCTCGACAAAATGAAATTTGGAAATTAGGCCAAAAAATATTTAATTTTCTGACTGAGAAGAAAAATACTGATTTCTTTCTGGCACATTTTCCAACATTTAAGGCTTATTTTCCAAATATATTAACAATTTTATCCTATTTTGAGTAGACAACTGCATTTTCTAGCGTTTTTTTTACAAGCTTCCAGCTTCCGGGAGCCGTTGAAAAACTTATGTAAAAGTTGAATATTTCTTCATCGCCATAATTGGCTCCCGGAATTTTTTTTGGAAAAAACGCCAGACGAATTTAATTTTCATTCAATACAAATTTATGGTTTTTTTTTCTTAGGAAAAAATCCAAACTTTTCTGGGAGACTGTGCAGACTTTCTGATTTTTTTTTTCAAATTTTTTTCTGTCTTTTTTTCCATTTCTTAAAATGGAAAAAGGGCCTAAGGGCATGCCCCCGCATACATACCTCACTGTTTTAGAATATTTTATCATTGAAATTTCATTTTGGAAATATCGCACAAAATTGAAGAAATAACGTCCAAATTTTGCACATGCGCCATTGTGGTGTATGGGGTAGGCATGCGATTCTTCTCTTCAGGTTATATTGTTAGTTGTTTCTTTGCTTCACTTTTAAGGTTTCTTGTTTGAATATATGTACAACACATTTTCTGGTCTTTTTTCCAAAATGAAGTTGGAAAATCAGACCAGAATTGATTTTGTTTTCTATCTTTATTTCCATTTCACTTTCTGGCTCTTTTTCAATAGGTATCTGACACAATTTTCAAATTTCTGGCTTATTATCCAAAAAAAATCGAGCTTTTTTTCCAATTTTAAGCCAAAAAAAAATTCTGGCTTTTTTCCAAAACAAATTCTGGCATAATAGCTGTGTTTTTTTGCAAGCCCGGGGGGAATTGGATGAAAAAAACGACGTGCATGCTAAACAATTAACATGTTAAATGCAACAACAACTAATCCCAGAGAATTCTTGGGGTTTAACTTAAGCGTACAGAAAAACTGTGTTACCGGCATGAATTACATACATGTTATCGATAGTTTTTATGAAAACTCCATGTTTTTTACTGTCATGGCGTCGCTAATCCCCGCTGTCGTTTCTTTCAACCAATTCCCCCCGGGCTTGCAAAAAAACACGCCTAATATCCGGGAGCCGCCTTAATTGCTTAAACTTTTAGCTTACTTTAGTCTTTTCTTCCTGAAATTTGTTCGGTATAAATTCATAAATCACTTTTTTCCAACATTAACAATATCAGTGTTAAAATACTGCCTTGTGGCATCCCAATTTCATGTTCAAAATCATTTAGTTAAGTTACCTTTACATGAAAAAATTAACAAGGATAAATAAAATCTTAGGATACATTATGTCAAATTTTATAATTTTGTATATAATTTGCCAAACCTTACACAAAAGATTTCCGAAATTAGCTGAATATTTTAAGTAGTTTCCGTTTATTACTCATCTCATGATAATATGATTATATCTGTACCCACTTACATACATATTAAAATTATTTTAAAAAAAACTCTACACAAATCTCATTATAAAAAAAAAATCAAAAAAATTTCCACCAAACAAAAAAAAAAATAAAGAAAGAAGTTATTAAGTACCTTATACTGAATGGTGGAGGCGTTAAAAACTTATTTCTTAAGATAACCGCCGAATGGCCACTTAAACATTCACAAAAACCATTCGACGAAGCAAATCGGTTTATATTCCCTAAAAGTTTATCTCTCACAATGATCATAATAATTTCTTGATTTTCATCCGCATGCCGCATCCTTGTACGCGTCCTTGAAAATATATACGTAGGTAAGGTACACATTCTCGTATACATATATAAAAACAACATTTCAACACTCTTTATAGCGAGGCGCAAGAGAAAAGCTCTTATATATGTATATGTGGTGCTTCTTCTATATCTAGCATAATCATTCACAGGGTGTTTCATCTTGTTATTTTTTCTTTTCTTTTACTTTTTCTGTTTTTTTTTTTTTTTTTTTTTTTATAAATGTCACCCTCATTTTGAATTGTTTGTCTAATGTCCCAGCTATAGCTACTTTATTGTACAAAGGGCGAAAAACGAGAAATAAAATTTTGGAAACACACAAAAAACCATCAAGAAAAATAACGACAAAGTCATTTCGAGTAAAGTTTTGTATGCGAAGGCAGGAAGGCAAAGCAGAGAGTTTTGTGGAAAATACATCCTCGTCGTGTCGTACATCAACTTGATGGGTTGCCCTCTTAGTACCTTCCTATACTACTGCTTTTTTTTGTTTATTCCTTTATTTGCAGAAATCAGGGGTTGATTTTTCAATTCTAACATTAGCCAGAAATATTGTAGAAACAGAGAAAGCGAAATTATATACGAGGAGGAGATGTGAGACAATCTGTCTGGGTATCTTTAAATTTACGCCTTCATATATCGAATCTTTAAGCTTTGCTCTTCCTGCCCCTGTCATCTTTTTTTTTTTCGTATATGATGCTTAAGGAATCAGGGATCTTTTGAATATCCATATCTATACGCAGAATATGGAAAAATTAGAGCATAATTCAGAGGCACGGAAGAATTTTTTTTCCATACTTGTTTTTTTTTTTTTTTTTTTTTTTTAATTTAACGCGGAAAGGAAATTGCTGAGGAAAAGTGAGGGAGTTCGAAACTAATCTCTGTTATGTTTCGCGCTTGAGCTGCACACACACCCTTATCAATCCAAGAAAGAAAAAAAAAAGGGATGGTTTGTTTATGCCTGATGGCGATGGGTGGCAAAAACCGGGATTCGGTATCCAACAGAGATACTATGTCACGCATTTGGTTTTATATGCTAAGCTTAAATTATTATGTGGATATAAGTGAACGAAAAAGCTTGCTCGATAAAGAAGAATTCGTCCTTTTTGCGTGGTTAGTAATAAAAAGGACGACGATGAAGCCCGCAAAAGAACTACGACGATATGATTTAAAAAGCAAACAAAGAGAAAAGTGACGTCGGCGCGCTGTGTGCAAAATTTATAGTTAGTCGTCTTGGTTGAATTTGGTCGTTTTTGTTGTTGGTTGTGTTGGTTATATGTGCCTATATGTGTTTTTGTACTTACCGTATACCGTTATACTGATGGCGGCGGCCGTTGAATTTGATTATGTTTCGCCATCTGTTTCAGGACTTTGCTGCTGCGATGATGTGCTATGCTATGTTATGCGGGGTGAATGAATGAAGGACTTTTTTTTTGCCTGTTCGTATAATTTTGCTTCATATCCTGTCCATTAGTTTCCACCATCTCTCTGAAATGCTTATTTTCGAATTTAGAAATGTGAAATTGTGGTCTATTTTTTGTTGGGCTTCGTTTGGGTTTTTTTTTCGTTTTGCTTTGTTCGTCTATCATAAAGGATATTCCATCATTTCTATAATATATCCTTGAATGAATATGAATATGGCCGGGCGTTAAATTAAATGTAAATTTCATTCTGTGTGAAAATTTCCATACGGATGCGTCATGTGGCGAGTGATGGTGTTTATTTTTTTCTTCCTTGGGCTATTGTTTGAGATATACCTATTACTGCCTTAGTTTTCTTGATGGTTGATGTGGGTGGTGGTGTTTGTTGGAATTTTTTTTAAGGGTTGTACAAAAATTCAAGCCCCCTGCGCTGGTATATAGAAATAGATTAGGTAAACCGCTTTTTAATTCATATATGAGGAAATAAGAAGAGTTGGGGTAAAATTTTGTTTGAATTTTCTTTTTAAATAGAAAATTGATTAAGTTAGAGTCAGGTGCATAATATCACAAAATTGAGGGGAGCTTACCTATACAATTTGTTTTTTTTTTTGGTTTTTTTTTTTTGGTTTTTTAAGATGTTAGCCGTCATGGACAATTTAAATAATCTTCAACTTTTGTTGAAAAGTGTTCTATTTGAGGATTATAATGGTGTGATTGACTAATGTAATTGTAATATCGCCTATAAAATTTAGGAAAGAACATCCAAATTTTAAAAAACTGTTTGGAAATATCGCCCAAAATTTACAAAAACAATTTACATTGAAAATATTTGCACGATACATATTTCGAACTTAACATTTGACAAAATGTAATTTTATAATTTTTTTTTTTGCTAAATTGGGCGATATTTCCAAATCGATTTGAGCGTTATTGCCTAAGACCTGTCATATATCTATCTATAGCCCAAAATATTTTTCAAATAAAATAATGCCCAAATCAAAAATTGTCAGATTGAAGATAAGATTTCTTTTTTTTTTTAATTTGGAAACACACCATGGGCATTATGAAATTTATTATTTATTTTCAGCATTATATGACGATTTTAATATTAAACGTTCCTTAATTTTACCAACTAAATTCTAAAAACCCAAATAAAAAAATATTAGAACGCCCAAAAATCTGACCCATCACTAAGAATCTCACAATTTGAAAGCATCAGAAAGCACAAGTCTAAAAAAATTATAAACGTCCAGAGGATTGCTTCTTTATTAAAATTGGTCTTTATGACATTTATATTTTGGTTGTATTTCTGTAATTTTAAAATTTTCGTATGACAGAAATTATTTGGACATTATAACATTTGAAAAGTAATTTGGGCTTAATCAAATTCGTTCTTTTGCTTTTAGCACTTTCAGCTCTTGGGCTATAATGTTGGTTTTTGACATTTTCGATTTGAACGTTATGGCTTTGGGAGATAAGACTAAACTACAATTTAATATCCAAAAAATAAGACTAATCAGACAGATAAATTACACCCTTTTAACTATAATGTATTTACAGTGGCGGATCCAGGATTTGGTCATGGGGGGGGGGGGTCCAATTACAAATAGAAAACTTAAAGAAAAATAAAACTTGCGTGGGCTTTGTGCTACATTATTTATGTGCGTGTAGTTGGCACCGCCATTTTCGATTTTCAAACAAAAAAATACAAACAAGCACAAACTGAGCTTTAAACAGCACAAGTATAATTTTTTTAAAAATCGTGATTTTGAAAAAAAAATGCAAATTTGCGATTTTAAAATTCATCCCTAAAATTTGCAAATTTGCGAATTAAAAAAATACATTACGGCACATCGCTGCACAAATTGAGCACAATACAGCACAATTTTTTTTTCGAAAATCGAAAATGACGGTGCTAAATTTACGCTAAGTTCCTTCGCATCATTTGCATTCGGTCGTAAAGGTCGGAAATATGCGATTTTTGTATCTCTTCGGTTGTATCATTTTTTGAGCACAGCTTTAAGTTTTTAGAAAAATTTTATTTTGGGAAAATTTCATCCTCAAAATTTTCAAAAATATTTACGACACATCGCAGCACAAATAGAGTACAATGCAGCACAGTTTCTTTTTTAAAATTGAAAATGGCGGTGCTAATTTCTATTTGCTCTTATAATATTGAATAGTATTTTAATATGTTGCTTTGGAGAGGTAGATATGATAAATTGCCTAAAGCCTCAACTACATAAGCCAAAAAAGTGAAAAAGTGCAAAAGTGAAAATTTTTAAATTGATTTTGTGATAGTTTTTCTGACTAGAAAACTTATAAAAATGATGCAGAAAGCTTAAATTTTGGTTTAAAAACAAATGTGTGTATTCTTTTTCACAAAACAACGGCGCTAGCGGTAAAAAAAATATTTTTACTTTTGTACTTCAGTACTTTTTGGCTTATGTAGTTAAGCCTTAAGTCTTCAAAATTTAACATACCGTAAGCCCTTGAACTAAGTTTCCATCATATAGGCTTTATTATTCATAACCTTTACACACCGAATCAAAATCTAGATTTCGATCAAAAATCACCAAATCTCATCAAAATCAACAAGATTTCCCGTACATTTTCAGATTTCGTAATCTAGTAGATTACTGCGAAATTTTCTTGGAACGGTCTGAATGTGAAACAAACACACTTAATTACTCAATTTGCTCTTCAGTATAACAGTTCAGTGATATAATGATGAAAAAGAGTGTTTATTATATTAATTGAGTGTAGTGTAGTGTACTGAGACAGTAGGATTTCCTTCCGTTTTGCGCATTTTTTCAACAGAAAGCGAGAGAAAAAAAGGAAATGTGTGTATTTGTTTTGGGATTTTTTTTAGTTTCTATCAACACTGAAATTTGATTGAAATTTCAAACAAAATCTAGATTATGTGTGGTGTGAATGATTCAACAAGATTTGGAAATCTTGTGCCGAAATCCGAGATTTTGGTTCGGTGTGAAAACCGTATAAAACTGTTACGCAATCTAATGTAAGTATAGGTATACTCCTTTTTCCACTAAGATGCATTTGAAGTTTTATTAAACTTGAAGAAATTTAAGAAGTCGAAATTTTATAAAAAGATGGGCTTTCTGTAATATCCCAAATTTAGGTCGAAGAGAAGTAAATATTTAATAAATAAATAAATTAATACAAAAATATTTGGTGTCAATGCTCATGAACCTCCCCCCCCCCCCCCGTGGATCCGCCACTGTGTATTTACGAGTTAACTATTCATTTGCATTGCCAGAATTTGTTTTAAAACACTTTCGAAAGACATGGGAAATAGTTATGAGTCGAATACAAATGTATTGTTGAGGATATTTGAGTTAGGTTTGTTATTAAAAGCATTATTTTTTCCTATACATATATGTACCTATACAACGTTAATTTTATCAATTGACAGTTTCGACAAGTCAAATTCTTTACTCAAAAGCTATAGTGGCTTAAGTCCACTTAAGCCAATAATATTTAAAATGACAAATTTGCGACATTTCTATGCAATCGGCTTGTTCCCATGGTACCTGGAAGACACTTTTTGTTTTATTATGACAAACAAAAAAGTGCAGATTGAAATTATTTTCTTGAAAATGCGCAAAATCGAATTCAGCCCCTTTACCTTTTGATTAAATAAAATTTTTTCTTATCAAAAAAGTTACCTGATTTTATACTTCGAAGTAATTTCAATAAAAATACCCTTGATTTAACAATAATTTTAAATTCTTTGCGTTGTTTTAAAATTTTATGTCACTGATTTCAAATCGGTTAATTCAAAGAGAATGACTTAGCAAAAACATTAATTCTATAATTATTTTAAATTCATCGATTTTATGTCATTGAAACTAAAAAATCTTATAAAAACGAAACTAGTGTGATTTTGTAATCAAAAAGCTATCGTCAATATCAGTGTAGTTTTAAAAATCTTGTTTGAATATTTCCATACAAATTATGTATCAACCTTGTTATCATATCAATCTAATACAACTTCTGAAGTAGTTTTAAAATGCTCTAAATATGCTAAATATAACAATGCCTACCTACCTATCCTACATACTTATATCTAATGATCTAATGAACCATGTAGTTTATTTTATTTGAATTTAAATATTATACGTGTGAGATTAATCTGATAATTTTCACACGAGATATATAATGAGATATGTTTTTTTTTTTTAATCAACCCACAGATGTTTATGTAGCAAATAATTTAATCAAAAAAAAAAAGAAAAACATCACACGAATAACACACCATGTGTGAATTATTTTAAATTATCAAACAAAGTATTTATTTAAATTAATTTAATTATTGTTCTTAACATGCAATTAAATGTGTTTTTTTTTTTGTTGTGTTTAATTTGTTATGTCTATAAACACAAATCAACATTTAAATTATCACATTAAAAAATTTTGCAAATCTCCATTGATGTGTGTCTTGTTAATGAAAATTTATTATGCTCTTAATAAATGTTTATATAAGCAAATAAAGTGATAATAAAATAAAATAAAACACGTATTTGTATATCAATATAATAAAACTTGATTAAAATAAAATATATATACCTACATATATAAATGTTGTTTTCCTCTGTTAAATTAAAATAAAACTTGCTCTTATTATAACAAATAAATTAAATAAATTAAATGTTTGTTGGTAAACCACAATTCAAAAAAAAAAGAAAACAAAAAAAAACCTGCCATCCTTCACAAAATAAAAGCTCATTAGAGTATCTTTTATATCTTGTTTCGAATTTATATCTATATATAGATAGATGTCATGAAGTAGGTAGGTATGTACATTTTATTATCGAATTTAAAATTCAAAAACCTGCATTTTTTTCTGTGCCTTATTATATTTGTTAATTCACTGATTTGTTTGTACTTTTTTTATTGGTTTTGAAAAATAAAAATTCGTTTGAATTTTATTTATTTTTTTTTTCTTTGGTAGAAAAAATTATAAATAAATTAAAAGACACACGTTCAAAATCTGCAAAAAAACAAAAATTAAATAAAGTTAAGCATACAATGTGTAGGTACAGTTATTTGATTTTTTTTTTGTTGGTGTTTACCAAATAAGAAAATCAGCTCACAGTATAAAAAGTCAGTCAACGAAATCAATTCAAAGTCGTCTATAATTTGAAATAAAAATTAAATTGACTGTATAAATCACTTGGTATGTAGTTCAGTACAGAAATTATACCACAAAAAAAAAAACATCAGTAGGTTAGGTACTGAAGAAGTCAGAAAGGGATTAATCGATATTGGAATGGCGCGTTTTCAAATCTTTCAAACTCTGCGACGACCTAGAGACACGTACAATACGTGCCATTTATAGGTATACATGGTCGTCCTTTTTTATTTTTATTTTCATTTTTCCTTTATTCTATTTTTAATTTTGTCGATAGGTATATTTTTTTACGTTTCACTTAGAAGTTAATGATAAGTATGGCAATCTCAAATGACCTAAAAAAGCACCTTAAAGGGCTCTAAAAATGGTCTTTGCACATTATTTTATTTTTTTATTTTGCTCATATTTTAAGCACAGTAAAATTTAAAATTAAAGTGAGCTTTATGAAGTACAAAAAAAAATATAGTTACGCAAAAAACATACTTCGACCTTCGTTCTATAAACATTTAATGCTTTAACTCGATAATTTTTTAGTTTTCACACATTGAGGTCCAGTAATCTAAATAAAAACTGGGTTTTTGGAGAAAAAAAATTTATTCAAAAGAAATCAATAAATATTCATTGAATGTAAAAAAAATCGAGGTTTTAATTAAACTTAACATTACGATGATGGAGAAGTCCAAATAAGCGGTTTTCGTCCTTCAGTTTATTCGTCTATGCAGCTGTACTTACTATGATCTAAAGCCAAAATTGTTAAAATTATGTAAAGAGTAGGTACCTATGTATATTTTATTGTAGCCCAGAAAAATTAGATAAAGCTTAATTTTTGGTGAAGGTTTTGTGCACTTTATCTTAAGCATACAACCTTAAAAGTAACTAACTATTCTTAGTTTAAGAAAATGTTATTGATTTGGTGGGATGAAAAGGGCAATATAATGTTTGACAAAATGTTATAAGATGAAAATTGTAGCTAACAAAATTTTACACAATATAGATTCCAAAACTTTTGCGTTAAGGTTAAAATATTGCTATTTTGTCTTAATGTACCTACTTTTGTCCACATCACCGCGTACTGTACTGTGTACTGTGTAGGTATACTTGTCACGTTTGTGTACGTTTTTCTCAAATTCTACTGCTCTTATAAAAAAAATTATTAGAATCTTTTTTGTGTACAATTTTTGCTTTGAAATTTCTCCCAAAATTGGAATAGTTTTCGAGAAATTTATAAAAAAAAAAATTTTGGCCTTTTCACCTCATAAAATCAAAAGCGCAGGTCCAAATTTAGGTTACTTTTAAGGAAATGCTTAACTAAAACTGTCCACTAAAATTCAACTTTGTCAGAATTTTTTCAAAGTTAAAGACTTATTTTCCTTATAGTTATAAAGGAAAAACTTGATTTCTATAGAATGGGTGTTTTTGGTTTTTTGCAAATTTACTGAACAACAGCTCTAACGATTTTAATTAAACTTCGTATCGTGTAATGTCCAAAATTATTACAACAAAACTATCTTTCAGATTTTATGAGAATGGTCCAAATAACAAAAATATAAGATTTTGACGTTTTTTGAACAAAATGTCTCATATATTTCGTTAAGGACTCAAGCAATTTTACTTAAATTTCGCATGAAATTATTTCAAACAAGTGGAAATTTTATAACGTTCCGAAATGAAACCAATTTATTTTGTTTTTATAAACAAAAAATCCCTTTTTTTCAGTAGTTATTATACTTTTACTCACAATTTTTCGTCAACAATGTAATACTTTATTTTCTTAGAGTTTTTCTACACTATAAGCCTTGTATCAGAAGTTCAGTTATTGCAATCCATTAGATATTTTTTTATAAGTAGAAGAAATCTGCTAACATACAATAAAAAACGTTTTAACTGAGCATATTTTTTCTACAAATAAATTCGAAATTATTTAATTAAGAAAAAACAATTTTCGGTAATAAAAATGGTTAGTGGCAACCCTATAATCGAAATTCCGAAAAATAAATTAAAAGAACATACGATCATAAATTATAAAATAATATAGATAAATAAATTTGTCTTTGATATTTAAATTCTTCATTATTTATTTAAAGTAAAAAAAAAAAAAAACATTTATGCTGTTAGTCAATGGCAACCCTATACGTTCAATTTATGTAAGTTCCCATTTCTTTCATCTTAATTATTATATCGATTATATTCATTGATTTAAATTGGCATTTAAATAATTTATTCTCTATCAATTTATATATAAAAATTATTACCATGAAGGAAGAGAAACTTTATTTATAACTAAACCTACATTAGCGGCGGCGCCAAAAAGACAGTTAACATTTCTGAACTTCGTGTTTTTTTTTTTTTTTTTTTTTGATTCTTCTAAAATTTAATGAAGGTATAGTAGTTAAATATTTATTATCATACATGTGCATTTATTAAAAATTATCTCCTTCTTTTGATGTGGGTTTTTTGCTTCTTTGAAACACGTTTTTTTTTGTAGCTTTTGTATGATAATGAATATTATCTATGTTACTACATCACTATGCTATGCTAGGTCAGCATGACAAAGGTAAAACCCCAACAACAACAAAAACAACAAGAAAAAGGTTTTTGTGAAAATATGAAAATATAACCAAAAAATAAAAAAAAAATCTAAATTAGTATTCCCAAAGCTATCAAAAATAATATTTGGTTTGGGTGTTAGATATTATCGAAAAGTAAAATCACAAAAAAAAAATAAAAAAAAACCCTTATATACATACAAATACATACCTTACTTGTCCGGGAGAAATGGGATCGCTCACAGGTATTGTATAAAAATAAAAGGGGGAATGATGTGGCGCATTACTTTGGCAGAGTTGTCATAAAAAGCCACCCTTCTCATGTTATATTTTCCTCTTTTTTTAGCCCCTCTCTTTTTTTTTTTTAATCCAAAAAGCAATTTCCTATATTTTCATCATCGACAAAAACGTAGAACAAACTCCATTATATTATAATTTTGGTTCACAGTTTTTTTTTTTTTTTTGTTAATTTTTATTCTGAAGAAAAATCTACGTAGGTTTATACGATTTTGAAAACGATTTGAGAATAACTTTCCTTTGGGGGAAAAATTCATTTAAATGGAAGCAAGAATCGATTAAAAATTAAAATTGTGTGGAATATCAAATATGAAGGTTGGTAGGTATACCCAAAATAATTTGCAAAGATAAAACAAAAGAATTTAAAAAATTATGTAGGTGTATATAGACAACTTTGGGTATCATGATGAATGATATTTATACCTATAGGCTTTGTAACGAAATATTTTTACTAACGAGTGTATTCCTTAAATAAGTAGGTAGGTACCTCTCCTCCATATACAATAGTTTCTTTAAATTATGACTTTCTCATTAAATGGTTAACCAATTTGGTTAAATACAGCTTTTAATTAATTCTTAATATCTCAATAAAAAAAAAACAAAAAGAACTTGTATGAAATATGGTTTTCGTTTTTTTTTTTTTTGAATCGATTTTAAAAAATATTTTAAGGCTTGCTCACAATTTAACTATTTATAGGGTAAAATGTGGAAAGACAAAAAAATGCTTAAGATTTTGAATATGCTTTTTATGTTTGAAAAGTTTTACTTAAAGAATGGTTGTATAGCTTAATATATACAAAGAAAAAAAAAAAAAAAACATTTATAGGGTGAAATGGGGTAAAGCTGGTTTTAGATTTTTTTTATTTTTGAAAGATCATATTTAGAGAACGCACTTTTTTTGATATTCTTAAACCTTAGATTGTGAACAACATCCGAATTTAAAGTTTCTTTCTCAGCAATATCAATTACATGAACTTTCTCAATTTTGATGTCAAAATACAGAAGAAAAAAATTGGATTTAAAATGTAGCTATTTATAGAGTGAATGGTGAAACAATGGTATCCGAATTAAAAAAAAAAAACATTTTTTTTTTTTAAAGGTACATAATTATTTGAGGATATAAATACTTAGGGGATCACTTTGTACTTAGATATTTTAGTTAAATAGAGTGAATTTAGAGATAAACTCAGAAATAGTACCTATCAGTTTTTAAAAACTGTTTGATTTTAAAAGGTTATATACATAGCTAGATGATGGTTTTCAAGGATTTTTTTTATCCTTAGGGTGAAATGGGGTAAAATTGATTTCATTTAGAGGTCTTTCAAGATATTCTCACAATTTAGCTATTTATATGATGAAATTTTGAAAAACATCTGATTTTAAATTTTCTTCTTCAGCTATCACAATTACAAGAATACGATTCGTTCGCAAATATTTTCAGTTTTGGTTTCAAAATACAGGGAAAAAAAGAGTGATTATGAATGAAAACAAAAAGTATCCGACTTGCAAAAACATTTTGTTGCGTTTGAAAGATAATTATTTGAGGATGTACTTTGAGGATCACTTTATCGATATATATATTTTTAATAATTTTATCTTCATATAAAGCTATAGGGTGAATTAGGGTAAACTCAGAAATTGTATCCGATTTTAAAAACTATTTGTCTTTAAAAGGTTATTTAATTGAATAATAGGTACATTTTAAGGATTATTTCCAGGCTAGATTTTTACAAATTTTAGGGTGATTTGGGGTAAACAAAAAATTTGAAAGGTAGGTAGTAGGTACTTTTTTTTAAGAAATGACTAAATGGCAAAATATTTTTCATTGAGAAAAATTAAATCCTAAAATCTTTTCTCAATTAAAAATATTTAGCCTCCTATAAAAGTAAGATTTATATCAATAAATCATTCATGCTACAAAATAACATACCTATGTATTTGTAACTGTTCAGCGAAATTGAAATAAAAATCCATTTGGTCTATTTATTGCGAAAAGTCATTACGTAACTTGTGTACTCAGTGACATTTTACAATAAACCGACGCGACGGTCTTTTGGTTTTTAGTGGCAAATTATATTTGTGATTTTAATGTTTCTGGAATTCAATATTATTTACTACTAGCTGGTCCGCTCAGGTTCGCATGGAAGTAAAAATTAAATTACTATTAATTTTTTGGCACGCACTAATAATTTTTATACACAAATGTAGCAGTCTGTTGGCGACTCCATTTAAGTGAGATAAAATTTTCCGATTGTCTATTCCAAAGTGTTTGTAATTCCTCAGAATCAATACTATCTCCTTCCAAAAAAGTATGCAATTTCGGGTTTTCATGATTTTTCGACTTTTCCGGTCGAATTGTCAAAATTTAAGCTCCGTAGTGTGTTTACCTGGTTTAATACGAATCCAACAAAAAAATTTTTTCAGCCGAATTCATCTTTATAAACATATTTAGATTTAGATAATGAGTAGGTACCTGAGTGTAAAACTGAGATAAAATTGGTCGGTCAATTTTTGTTGTATTTTGGGAGCGGAGGTGTCAAATCGAGCCATCTCCAGTCCAGTGCAAATCTCCAAAATAAAACATAAGGCCATTCGAGAACCTTTGAAATTCCCCGATCTTGAGGAGTATAGTATTTTATGGCTTGTTGACCTGTATTGTGCATCGTAAATATCAAAGTAAAACTGACATTTTGCAATCATTTGGAAAAGTTGAAGCATTTTCCAATAGAAATGCAGTTAAAGTTCAGTCTTTTAAGTTTAAGGACAAGGCTTGTACGTATGAAGAAAGTTTCTTCAACACCTCAACAGGAGTCCTGCAAGGTTGTATCTTGAGTCCCATATTATTAATATTTTTTATAACGAAGATTGGTAATAATTAAATCGTAGAAAAAGTAGCAGAGCATAATATTTAAGTCTCTTTTATAGTTAAATTTTTATAAAACTTGCCCTGTAAGAACATGGAAGGTTAAATGATAAGCCACAAATGATACCATTTGCATATTTTGAAATTTTTACATTTTAACAATATATCTGCAACGTAAGTGTAACTCAAAATGTCAGAATTGTTCTTAAACTTGTCTAAGCACTATTTTACCTTTTTTTAACAATCGACTGCTTGTACATTGGCCTATGATCCCTTACCGCAAGTCTATAGCATTCCTAAGTTCAAAACCATATCTATCGTGGCCACCTCCAAACATATAAAACAGATTTGATTGATTAAACGAACTTGTTTTAAAACAAGAAAAAAATAAACAACAATAAGACACATTATACCTTTTCAAACAAATGCAATGAGCTATGTAAATATCATACCTACACTCTACAGCCAAGCCCATAAATCACCAACATTGAACTGAACGCAAATCATTTTTAACCCAAACGGACAGTAATTTTCAGCCCAAATGGACAATTTGTGTAATTTATAAATGCGACATGCTTCAAACCAAATTGCACCCCAACGACATTGTTCAAATCACCAGATATAGGTTTTTATACCTTATACATACATACAAAGTCTAGTTTAATGACCATAAAACACTTTTTGACAGTTGTAATGTTTTTGTGTGAAAATCTACATACACAAATTTATATATATAGAAACATAATTAAAAATCAATAAAGAATATATGGTGAATTGAAGTGCGGACAATTTAATATTTAAGTTCATAATTATGACAGTAAAATTCCATAAATAAGAAAATTTTAGCTTCATATATCATACTCGTATATTTTATTTATAAATTCGATTTCGAAAACTTGATGTTGGTATACGAAAATCCAGGGTGGACGCATAAATCAGTTATTTTTTTTTTTTAATTTATCAGTTCAAGCCTAAGTTGTCGACATAATGACAAAATAATTACATTCTCTGTCAATATTATCATCAATATTAATCACAAATATTGTCATTGTGATTAATGGGGGGAAAGTAACGACCAATAAAAAAATCCTAAATAAGATTTTTCATCTTTCCCCAAACCAAACATATACGTATACTCGTATAAATTTCAGCGTGGTTTATGTTTTTAACGATTCAATCAAAATAAAGGGCAACCCTATTTTTTTATTTATTAAATGCTTGACATTAGAAAAAAAAATTTGTTCACCCTGTTTTCTTCTTAAAAATGATCTATTTAATTTTTGTTTTCTTTTTCAAAAAAACATGAAAACCTCATAATAAAAGTTTGTTATATTATGGGCTAAAATTTTTGTTGTTTAATAAATTTATATCTTCGTATAATACTTTCGAAACATATACACATTTTTATGGTACTTAAATGCTTTGTGTTCATATGAATGTTAATTATCTTAATAATGTCGTTTCAAGAATTAATGTGGTCATAAAATAAGCCCCTATCATATAAATATAATGAGGAAAACTTCATTCTCCATTCTTCATGCATAAACATTTTATAAAATGTGAAGAACTTTTGTGAAAGATCAAGACTGTGAAGAGGTTGTCTTTGTTAATTTAATCTTTTTTTTTTAAGTCATAATTCTTCATCCTCATATTTATCCAACAAAAGATTGTGTTTTTTCTACAATAAAATATAAAAAAAATATTGTTAAGCCATAAGGGGTTTTTTAATATTTATTAACATCTTATGTTAAATACTTATAGTGATGAGGTGCTAAATGCTTATGGCAACGACACGTCTTAAGATATGAGTTTACGTAATAATTTAGAAATATCAATATAGTAAACAAATTTAATAATTTAACATTTTTGGTTAATTCATTAAGATAAGTTTTTTTTTGTGGAAAAAGGGTAAATAAAAAAGGAAGAGGTTATAATATATATGGCACCTAAGATAATACAACCAAGTATGTAATTGTAAAAAACCTCGACATCTTAAAGGCCATAAAGATGATGCAGAAGTTGAACAAAATTGGTCCTGTATAGGTAAGCAGCTTAATTCAATTTTAAAAGGGTGATTACATCCATTTTAAATTTGCACAGTGGTCAATATCCCAAAAAGATGGCCGAAATGCAATTATTGAATTCGATAGTTGATGAAAGATGGCGCTCTGAAATCGCTTTCATATTTGTGATTCATAAAGGTGAATCACTTAGGGCCAGTTGTACAATAGTGGTTCAGCCTCGGTTCAAGATTTTAACTCACCGATTTCGGCGGATTAACTAACGTTCAACGCTGGTTCAAGTATGTAATTGGTTATTATCACACACTTGAACAGTAAAACACTGTTGAAACTCAATTAATCCGCCGAAATCGGTGGATAAAAATTGCTGAACCACGGTTTAAATATTTGTACAACTGGCCCTTAAAATTTTGTTGCAAGGTGCGTCGCAAAAATAGATTTTGAAAAGTGTGTAATTATTTCATGGAGTGAATCAATTTAAATAGAAAAAATTGGATTTTTCTGAAATGCTCATTGTAATAGGTATAGTTATTTTTGTATGATACAGTTTTTATGAGTATTTTCCGCATTTTTATTCTTCAATGAAACCAATAGCCAATTCGCAGTACCAGCCACTTTATGGACAACCAATATCGAAATTGTAATCAGCGACCCCAAAACTACTGAAACAAGAAAATTTATCAATTATGACTTGATTTTTGGAGAAAAATAAAAAAATGCCAAAATTCGTTTAACATTTGAAATTAAAAAAAATTGCTTTTAATTTGTATTTAAACACAAAAATTTCAAATAAAATATGAAAATATTTAATTTTAAAATTACAAGATTTTAATATAAAATAAAATAATTACAAACTTTAAATATGGCTTTCAACTAAAAGTCATTGAATTAAAAATTTAAACAATAAATTTTTAAGTCCAAAATTCACTAAAAGTCATTGAATTAAAAATTTAAACAATCAATTTTAAAGACCTTACTTTCAATTATTAATGAGTTAAGTTTTAATTTAAAAGCCTTTTGTTACAAAAACTTTGACAATAAGAAATAAAAATTGATTTAAAAGTGAACGCTTTGATTAAGAGTGATTAAGAGGAAAAACAATTTGAATCTCTGAAATATATCTACATACATACATCCAAAATAAAAAAAAAAACAACCACGAAAAGAACTACATAGAGAAAAATCAAAATTCCAAATCCGTTGTATCTGCGTTTGTTTAAATTATTTATATTGAAATTCAAATTATTTGTGTTCAATTTTAAATTGTAAAACTTTAAGTAATCCATTTTTAATGAGTTCAGTGTATTAATACAAACACTTTGAAAAGAAGGATATACACCTTGATTTTAAAGTGAACACTTTTATTTAATAGAGAAACAATTTAAATATCTGAACATATGAATACAAAAATTAAACATCCTCCAACACCAGAGAACCAAGCGTCCTCAATTTACTGTAACAATTGTTTAATTGTTAATAGAAAAGTAAATGCATTTGTTTCAGAAATCGAGGTTTATGAAGATATGCAGAAATGGAACACTGATTCAGCTGAAAAGTAAGTATGTATTTCAGCCAACTTTTGAGAAATAACAAATTAGAAATTTGAAAATATTAGCTTTAAATACACTTTAATTTTTATAGTTTTATATTTTTAATATAAAAATTAATAATTTCAAACGTATTTTAAAAGTTTTTCCTCTAAAAACAATTTAAATTTTCATTGAATACTTTAAAAATGTCATTTTTAAATTAAGTGTCCCATTTTAGTCTTAATACACATACTTTAAAAGTTTTTTTTTTTTTTTTAAAGCGTGAGTTGTTTAATCAAAAGTGTGTCTTTTAAATTTAATTAATAAAGTGTTGGGATGTATAGCTGATCACGTGGCATCGGTGAGTTTAATTTTTTATTAAACAAAATAAATTAACTAAATGCAATGCACCTATATATTTAAGACGAATAAAACACTTAACTAACGTTTAACAAAATAATTTTTTTTAAGATTTTCTCACTAAATGTTTATTATTTTACACTAGATTTTTTTTTCAAACTACTACCAAGTTGACAATTTTCTTCATTCTTCTAAAAACTCCAACACCTTATCTGAAAAAACATATATCACATTTGGTCAATAAATTGCACAATCTGGTAAGCCTTATTGCTTCTGAGAGCACTTGGTCAAGGTTCAAATTACATCAGTGATGGAAAAAGAATTCAAATAAAAATGAACATAATGGCGTAAAAACCACTAAAACAACAGTTGGGTTCCAATCCATAAACTTGGTGATATAGGACAAACTGTTTCATCCCAACATTTAAAACCAAATCTTTTGATTTCCGCCTTTTTATAGAATGGTAAAATTCATAATTTTTGAACTCATACAGTCATCAATGTACAATCCGGTGTACCACAGGGAAGTTATCTGGGTCCTTTTCTATTTATTCTTTCTAAAAATTATGTCATATAATTTTATCTTTTCGTTTTAATTAGTAACTACTAAATTTTTTATATCACGAAAATATAGAAATATTAAAAAGTTAGTGAAATAAAAACATTTTTCCTCTTAAAACTGTTAAATTTGCAATACAAACACTTTTTTTAGCAAAACGAGTTGCAAATGTTTGGAACTTTGTCGTGTATTTGTCAAAATAACACTGTAGATTCCTTCAAGTAACTTATAAACGTTTTGGGTGGCGTTTAAGTTAAAAGGCTCTTATATGTTACGTTGCTTACATGTGAAACTTAATTATAAATATGGATTTTCGAACTTGAGAGCTATTTAGAAGTAGGTAAACATGGTTTAAAATTCAGAAGCCTTTAAAATTTCTTTTATAAATACACCTGTTTTTACCAATATTTTAAACCTTAAGTTGTCCATCGAGAATTTGTTAAACCATTAGTTTATAGTAATAAAAGTAGTTTTTTTGTTTTAATTTAATATTTTTTGTATTAATTATATTTTGCCCTTTTTATTTTAAAAATCGATTGTATTGAATTCCTTTTGGTCTAACATATAAACAACCAATCTTAAGCTTTTTATTTACGTATTTCAATTAATATCAGTCGTATTTATAATCCCATTCCAAAGTAGGCCTAACTTTGGACAGCTGTCCAACTCCAAAACCTTATTTATAATCATGTTCCATCGAGTGTCTAACTTAGACACTGAAATTGGATGTCCAAACCTATTCTAAAGCACAAAAAGTTGAAAATTAAATGAAATGTTCATTGAACGTATCCAAATGTTTACGAAATTGACAGATTACAGGGATATTAGTGAGGGTATGAGAACATATTTAGACAACTGTTGGAATAAGTTTATAAATAAGGAGAAGTCCAAATTTTTATCCAGAGGCTAGCTGGACAACTGTCCAAGTGAGTTCTAAGGAAATCTAGTAAATACGACTGTACATATTTAGATATATCAGTTTAAAAAAAAATTAGAGTATATTTATATCTAGTAAATACGACTGTACATATTTAGATACATAGCACCAGCGCTTTATTTTTTTTTTATAGATTTCTGGTTCCTTCAATTTTTATCTCATACATCATTTGGTATTTATTTTTATTTATTTTGAAATATAAACAATATTTTGCAAAAATATCTAATCTAAAGAAAATCATTTCAGTTCATTAAGCTACAAAATCGATGTCAAAAGTCAATCAAATTTGTCAAAAATCATATTTATACAGAGTCTAAAATATTTATACAACCATGCCCCCGACGCACGTCTATATACCTACTTATTCAAGCATATCTATTTACATATGTATATGTATATACCAACCAACTTGATGAAAATCAAAATTTATTTTTCTCCTATAAAATTGAAATGTATAAAAGATTAAAATGCAAAATTACATTTCCATTGCGCTGCCAAATGAAGTGTGAAATGAAAACTTGATGCTGAAGCAAATGCGGCGTAAATTTGTCTACATTCTTACTCCAACCAAAAAAAAAAAAAAAAATCAAAGGAAGAATGTGGTTTGAATGTTTTTTTTTTTTTTTTTTTGCTGTAAGTATCGTTTAATTTATGCAAATCTGGCTTTCAAGAGATTAATTTAATGTGTCAAAAAAGCTTTGTAATTTATGAACTGGCAATATCTTAAAATAAACGATATCTGGATATTGATTTCATGCATATAGATACAACAACAAAAATTGGACAAATACAGACCATAAAATTTGTGCAAACAAATTATAACCTGTTGATATATTAAACGGGTTAGGTTAAGAAAACCAATATTATGTTGCCAGAGGTGAGAAACTTTATCATATTCAATCAATTGAAAATTTATTTAAAAAAAAAATACATCATTCAACACTAACAGATTTTCATGTTCCTAACCTATCTTTATCTAATTTTGTGATTAAAGAGAATGTATAGAACATATTGAAGATCTCATCTCCCACTGATTTACAAAATACAAGATGAAATTCTTTGATCAATTTTGGATTACAGGTAAACCATGGAATTCATTTTGTATAAGGTCTTGTTAATGATCGATATATATTTTCCAAACGATAGTCTTTGTATATTAAATCTTGTCCTATAAGAGCTCTTCAGCTTCCAGCCAACGTACAAATTGAATCTTTGCTTTTTGATGCAAATTCAAAGGCAAAAATCTTTCAACATGTAAATGGCAAGTGCTAAAGCAGAAATACCTACAACGCTGTGCAGAATTTTATTCTTTAATTTTTTGTTAAATTTTAATTAAAAATAATCAATGTGAATTTTATATACACAAAATAAACTTCAATATTTGATAGTGTAAAAAATTGTATGTTCAATTTTACCGAAAATTAATCAAATATTTCGCAGACACGAATGCAACAAATTATCTAAAATTGTCACTTGTCAGGTTCTATGAAATAAAATTCAGGTGGTATAATAAAAAGTGTTGACTTCAAACACCCATAATAGTCTATTCAATATATTCCTTTCTCCTAAGTCAATAAATCCTTAAAGTCAGGAAAGCAATACCTCGTTGAAACATTTCAAATTATTACATATCCAATTTGTAAAAGGAAAAAAAAAATAAACAAGTTATATTACACAAGACTATGCCATAAAAATTACACCCGTTTCGCGTCAATCGACAAAAGGACATTTATTGCTACGATTGGCTGCTGCTGCCTCCGTGCCGCGCCGCCACTAGTTTTCTTATTATGTGGTCATTCGACATTAAACAGGTACATATATGCAAACCCCATGCATAATAATATGTAAGAATTAGAGTTTTATGACCGTAATGAAAATGCTTTATAAATTACGTAGATAAAGCTAAAATTCATTTAGTACGATGGTATAGGGTAGTGTATGTAATTAGGAAAACCGTCAAAGACACGATTTCTTCTCAGACTATAAAAACAGCTTTTTGAGAGATAAAGGTGTCAAGGCATATTACCTATAGTAAGTTGTCAGATTTTGTTTTTTTTTTTTTTTTTTTTTTTTAAGATATAAAATATTGTGTTTAATGATGTTGCTCATATAGAGTTGATTGTAGAAAGAAGACCACCATGAGATAAAATTAATTTATTTTTATGTATAGATATTGTGTGAATATTACTTAGAGTTTAGTATAGAAATATTTTTATATTATCTGGAAACAAAATCTTTGCTAATTAAAGTAAATTTAATTTAAAAGTTGTTTTGGTGAAAGTGTATATTATATAGCCATTGGAAAAAAAATTGTGTGAGTACCGGGACTCACGGTTAAGATATGTAAACATCAATGTTCGTCCACGTGCCGTAGTTTTGTGGTGGAAAATAATATTACAACATAATGTGTGACAAGTAATGTGTGATAAGTAATATGTGACACGTAGCGTGTGACAAAGAACGTATTATACATGTAAGACTCTCGTTTTTAATTTATCCTACCGTTGCCGGCATAAATGTTTTTAAAAATAAAAAATGTTTACATAAAAAATCACTTTTTTTTTTGTTTTTGAGAACACATGGAAATAGTAGATTATTATCAAAATCGAACTAGATACTATACTGATTTAATTTAAATCTAATACAGAGCATTTTTATTTACATAATTCCCTAGAGAAGATAATATTTCGATTTTTCTGTTTTAGGTCATCTAGAACGGGTGGCAATTATACAATGATATTGTTTTATTTTGAAAACGGCTTTACCAATTTAGTAAAACTTCATGTCTGTAATTTTTAAAATTGTTTCAATAACACCGCATATTAAAATTTGCCAAAAAATTCACATCCATTTAATGGAAATAGGGTTTCGGGTAGAGTTACCAGCTCTAAAATCAGTAAAGCCTGACAGTAAAGAAAGAAAAGCCTGATTTTTGGGAAAAAGCCTGACAAATAAATTTTTTTTTTCCTTTTTGAAACTTAATTTTTATAAAAAAAATAAAACGAAAGCGTCTATACAGAAAAAAATCCAAGGGATCTGGAACTTGGTGTTGACAAATAACGTCTAGTTAAACCGAAAATGCATTTCAATGACTAAGAACCTGCCCCAAACAATATTTTCAAAAAAAAAACACTTAAACCATGATGTAGAAAAACTATATCGTATTTAACAGAGTGCGTCAAAATGCATTTTTTTTAATTTAGAAAATCCTCTATTTTGATTTAATTTTTTGGTCACCCTGTCCAAAATTGATTAATTTTGCTTAATAGTTAGACTAACATTTTATAAAGAAATATTTTTCATGACCTTCATTATGTAGCTACAAATAAATCGAAAGTCCTAAATTATGTTCAAAATTAATTCGTACTTGAAACATTGCAAATAGCACACTGTATAAATATCCTACTGCTCAATAACATTTTTTGCTTTTAAATGCTTGTCCTAGTTTTTCAGTTTCTTAAAAGGTTAACAACTTATCACAACTCACCTTAGATCAAAAGTTATGACCATTTGAATCTAATAAAAAAAAAAAAATAAAGAGTCGACAATTTCATTTAATAAATCATTACAAAAAGTTCAAAATAAGCAAAGTATATTTCTTTCTATTTTAAAAATTATGATTTATGTATTTGAACTTTTTTGAGAATCATTTTTGATTGAATTCAAATGTTCATAACTTTTGATAAGTTGCAAAATATAAAAAAATTGCAAAACTAGGACAAGCTTTCAAAAGCAAAAATGGTGTTGAAACTCAGGATATTTAAATAAAAATTTAAATAAAAATTACATAAAAATACGAACAATCCCTGAAAATTTCATGCTTTTGAGAAAAATTATACGATTTTCAAAGACTTTCCAGCAAAATTATTGAAAAAGCGCTGGTAGCGAGCTCTAAATGGTGTTCGGTTTGAATTTTGTGGTTTAAATTAAGCTTCATAAGAAAGGTGTTTTTTGGAATCACCCTATTGCACCACTTTTTGTCCCTTTCTAAAAAGTGACAACTATAAATGAAAAACATTTATTTGTTCATTGCGATGTACAAGCATTTCAATTTGAAAGCATTCATGTAAACGTTTTTCTCCTAACGATTATATTATATATTTATTATTATATTTTATATAGATTATATTATTAATTATTTTTTTTATTAGCATAAATTTCAAAGAAAAAAACTATTTTTTAGTACTTTTGAATTTTTGTTTTCATAGCTTTTAATCAATATTAAGATGAAGTTTTTGTGCGATCCAGTTGTGCATATTATTTTATTTTATTTTATTTTGAATCACTAGTAAATTTTAAAAGAAACACTCACGAGATATTTAAAAATTATGACATTCTGACGATTTAAACATATACCGTCAACCCAGGTGATTGTGGCCTGGTTGTGTTACTTTGGCTTTTGAATGGAAAAAAAATTATTTAAATATGAAGGAGTTGTTTAGTTTTTTTCAAACTTCTCTTTCAATTTGTATAATTGAATGAATTAAAAAATGATCATACTAGCTTTATTTGATTAAAATAAGTAAATAAAATATAATAAAATTTATTTTTCTTAAAAATGTTAAAAAAAAATCACCTGAAAATGTTGGATGGTTTTAATATGTTGCAGAAATATGATTGCAAAATGACTTTATTATTAACTCCGATACATGTATTGTTTTTTAAATTTAATTCCCTTTATTCTACCCTTGTAACTATTTTATAAACAATAAATTTTATTTTTTTTATAATAAAAGCCAAACGGTGGGGTGACTTTGACATGCGTTTTGGGTGACTTTGGCTGAGTGGCAAGAACAAGAAATCATGAGTGAGGAAGAGATGACGGCTTTGTGACTATTTTTTGGTTAGGTTTGCAGTAAAGAAACAAATAACATTTTACTTCGGCTTCATCTTAAATGTAGAGGACGACGAGTTAACGGTCTTATATTAGCCGTGTTTTGGTGAATATAGCTCAGTGAAGTAAAAAAATCAGGAAAACGATCCACAGTTCCCACTGAGTTTGAGTAGGAGAAACTACTTTTATTCAGTAAGATTTGACTGGAGAAAAAAGTTAATGTAAATGCTAGTAGATTTTTTTTGTTGTATCTCTAAATACATTTTGACTGGCTGGGTTGCAGTTTCTCACCAAAACACGCCTATTCTTACGAAGAGATGCTGGATATAGCTTAATATACTCAGAAAAAAAAGACGTTGCACATGTGAACAAGAGTGATCTGCAGAAAAAAACTTACTGTTCTAAATGTGGATCGCCGAGAGAGACTCTTTTTTCAAATATCCTTTCAAGTATATGAAAATTCGAATTAATAGTTACTTGTATTTAAAAAAAAAAAATATTAAAAACAGACCAGATAGAGTAAACCAATAAAAAAAAATACCTAATATGTACATATATACAAAAAATTCTCTTCTTTCATTTGGGTTGGGTGAGATTGACTTGCTGCCTGTAGTTCATCTGAAAATGAGGAAAACGTCCGTCCGGCCAGATTCACCAAATTCGGATGGTGACTTTGGTCGCCCATGTTTTAGCATATACATACATATATATAAAACTGTTCATTAGTATTGTTCAAGTCTTATCATACCTAATAGCGAATTAGGTAAAATGGCTGAAATCTTCATTTAAAAAAAAAAAAAATATTGCAAAAGTTATTCACATTTTAATTTGAAAAAGTGCCAAAGTGACCCGGGTAGACGGTAAGGAATTTTTTGTTTTGGTAGAAATATAAGTTCGGTCTAAAGTAACTATATTATTTAAAAAATTACTACTTAATTAAAAACCTCTAGCCGCAAGTCCTGGTAGCTAGCGCTATTATAAAATTATAATGTAAATTTATTTATATTGTAATAAATAATAATAATAATAATATTTAAAAAATAAAAAAAAAATCAACAAGCGCGATTTTTTACAAACCGAAAATCATAAACATAGAATTATATGATTATTGACAGAAAACGTTTGTATACAGTATACACAACAAGGCCAATTAAATCACACATATTTTGAGCTGAATCGAATGTGTTCACTAAAATAATTTATGACTTCCATGTGCTAACCTTATCTCTCTAAGGCCCATTTGCTGAAATGAATCTTAAAAATATTAAAATTTAACATAATATGAGCTTATGTGATAGATTATGCTGAAGAAAATATAGAACACAAACCTTCAACAAGAGTTTAAGTTTAAAATATAAATATGTATTTTAGTTTTGTATCAGCAAACGGCTCTAAGATAATATATTAAAAAAAAAATTTATAAAGGTTGAATTTTTAAATAAATTGTCACACTTTTTCTAGTGACATTAAATTTGACAGCTCTGACGGATGATTTGTGCTCAGTATATTTTATTATTTCACTATATGAAAAAATTACATCATCAGGGTCCTATTTCACGGAACATACATCACATACATTGTATGAATGTATGTACCTTAAAGTAGTCTCCAAATTTGGCTCATTGTAAATTTTGAATTTTTAGAAAAACTTTGCGTCAACTTAGAAAACGCATAATTTTAAAAAATTTTAAAATGTATGCCCACTCATATGGGACCTATTTTACGTCACATAAATTTCTCTGATGTATGTGATGTATGTTCTGTGAAATAGGCCCCAGAACAACACTTGCAATCGCCATGCTGATATAAGTACCTATACGTCCCTAACCTGGTCGATAAATTGGTCGAAAATTCATATTCCATGAGGTAAACATTAAATACTATAATCGTACAAAATTCTCTGGAATTCGAAATGCCTAAAATTTCGATGCTTAAAATTTTTTTTTTAAATCGACAATCATGAAAAAATCTACGCAAAATCTACCATTTGTTGGTATCTTTTTAAAAAAATGTTTTAAAGTAATACTAGCCGTGTTTTTTTGGAAAAATCATCCGTAGTACAGTAAGATTTTATATGAAAAACAAATACAACATCCGCAGTAGGATCACTGCCGATAAAAGGAGAAGTGAAATCCTGCTGCGGATAGAGATTTGACGTTTATTCGAGTATCGAAAACAATTTTGGGGTTCTCATTCATAGATGTTGGTACGTCTGATACTTTTTTGAGTCTCGATGGCTGTGATCGTAGAGTAGTGTTCACCATGTAAAACAGTATGACGCCATTGAAAAATTCATGATGAAAACTGATATTTCGACAGTTCCATTTATTTCAACTTATTTTTACTAATTTAATTACTTTTGTGTTTTTCCAATATGGACGGATCGACGTATTGTTCTATCTTTTTTAAATAAGACCATGTTTTCAATTTCTATTATTAGTCCTCCAAAATTTACCACCGATGACGTCATCTACTACATGTCGAAATCAATGCGCCACTTTACTTTAACCATAATCTATGAACAAACCCCTTTCCTTCAGTTTTCATTTTATGTGTCATTTCATTTATAGTTTGTTTTTGTTTTGGTGTCACAACATTAAAAATTAAAAAAATGGAAAACAAAAAAGGAAAAAGGTAAACAAAAACTAAATATAAATTATAAAATACATATAAAACAATTAAATATCAATAGGATTGTAAAAAAGAATTGGACAAAGGAATCCACAGAAGCCTTGCTGGATTTTTATGCGGCAAGAGCAGAGGAGTTCCAGCATAGCCGGAAAAAAAAATTCGGTTACCAACATTTATTGGAAGATATGCTGTCCGCTGGCTTTGCCGTAAGTATTTTCACTCTTTTTCTGAAAACTAAGTACCTACATCTCCCTACATACTACATAGTACATAAAATTACTTTTTTGTTTTAGGATTCAAGCACGACCAGCACACATTTGGAAATAAAAATCCAAACGTTGTTACGGGCCTACAAGAGTGCCGTTGATAACAACAACAAAACTGGGGCAGCCCCATGTGTTGCTCCATTCATAGACAAAATGGATGAGCTTTTCGGGAGCAAGCCCATAGTGAAAAATGTCCACACACTCACGTTTGGCACATCCGCGATTGCAGTAAGTAATCATTTTGTTTTTGTTTACTTTTGCCATTGGATATGTATGTATGTATGTATATTTGTTTTTTTAGAATTCAGCTGAAAGTGCCCAGGATACCGAATGCGAGTCAGAGATAGATGTTGAGATCCCTAGCACCGACGATCAACTTTTTTCACCAGCGGAAAATTCTCCGGACTTGCCTTCTACATCTTCTCAAGAAATATCCGATGTCGAAGGCTCAATGCCATCAACTTCCACTGCCACTACCACTGCCGCTACTAAAAAACGAAAAATGTCACGATCTTCATATTTCGAGTTGAAAATTGAAGAAAAAAAAAAGGAAAGAGAAGAAAAAAACAAAAGGTGGGCAGAACATGTTTTATTAGAAAAAGAAAAAGAAAAAACACGAAAACAGAAATTGGAATTGTTAAAAAATTATATGAATAAACAATAAATATAATGAGAAGTTTGTTTTTTATTTTGATTTTTTATTTCATATTATATTTTGTTCACATAAGTGTTCAAACAATATTTGACGTCGATTTGCTGTTGAGTTCGGGGTGGGTTCAGTTACATCTCTTGTTTCCGTGTCTGCTTCTTGAGGAATTCTGTCACCGTCATATGTGTCGTCCATTAAGATGCATAAATTGTGCAGAATACATGCACTAACAACAAGATTCGTTACCGAACGAATATCTCGTTGTTCGGTGAATTTTAGGAGCCTCCTAAACCTTCCTTTCAACAATCCAAAGGCATGTTCTACAACAATTCTTGTTGCAGAATGGATAAAATTGAAAGATCTTTGTTGGTCACTTAGTCTCCCATTATCTTTGAATGGTGGAACTAACCAGTTGGAAGCTGCATAGGCTGAATCACCCAAAATGTAAGTGTTGGCCGGAAAGAGTTGGTTGTAGTTGCTAAAAGCTTTTTTAAACAACTCAGAGCGCCTAAGAACTCTACTGTCATGTAAAGAGCCTGGCTCACCACAGCTGATATCAATAAATTTTTTATCCGCATCGACTACAGCTTGCAATATAATTGTAAAATTATGTTTGCGGTTGTAGTAGCACTCTTTGTTAGTATTTGGGGCTGCTATTGATATATGGGTGCAGTCTATGGCACCCAGAATACCTGGTATTCTTTTCTTCTCTTCAAACTTTTGGCAGTTTTGGGTAACATCATTTCCTTGAGGCCACTTTATGTAATCGTTTCCTTTTGAGACCAGCCACTTGCAAACACGATTCACTGCAACCCAACTAGAAGACTTGGTTACACCGAAAAGATTTCCTAACTGTCGAAAGGTTATGGAGTTGCTTATATACCAAATGTACATAAAAACTTCTTTTCTACATCCAATTTTTATTCGTCCTCCTCTATTGAGTGAATGAACGGAAAGATAATGCTGAGAATAAGAAACTAGGAACAAAAATGGTTAAGTTATGTACATACATATCTCTATAAGCATACTCAAAACTTACCTATCAGACGTTCTATTGTTGAACGCCGCAATCTGAAGTGGGATTTAAAATCATCTTCACTGAAAGATTCAATGGTCATTATGAACGAATCTACAGTGACATGTTTAGCTTCCTCCGTGGAGTCTTCGAGACTAGTATTCTCTTCAAAAAACATTTCAAAGATAAAGTCATTTTCACTTTCACTTGACTCGAACAATTCACGCAAAAGCTGCAATTATTACGTGAAGGTTTTTATAAAATCCAACTTTCTTGATATTTTCTTACCATATTCTCTTGAAAATTTTCCATTTTATTAAGATAAAATTAGTTCCTGTTTGAAGTTAATTATTATTGCTTCCGAGTTTTGCTAAACTTTCTTCAATTTGTGTGTGTTTTTTTTAAATCATTCTGACAGGTGTTCAATTGTACCAATTTTGAAATGTAAAAACCAGGCTGCTGCGGATGGGTTTTTTTGGCAATTTCTCACTGTACTATATATAAAATCCCAAAAAACACGACTACTGTTTAAAATTTTCAGCATTTTTGTTGATTTATTGAAAAGTATAAACCGTTTGTTTAGTTATAGAATATTATTTTATTCAATTATAAGACCCTAGGTCTTAATGGAATACACATATATGTTTTTTTTTTTGTAAATGAATGCTTCGGCTGGCTTGCGAGTATAGACTTTTCTGTCAACCCAATTTTTCAATACATTTTCGATGGTTTTGGCCCCCAATTTCACGCATAACTTAACCAATATTGTTCTTGCCTGCATTGTCTGTGGATTATTTGCACCCCATAAAAAAAAAGTCCAAACCAGTCTTTTAAACTAGCTTCACAAACTTGCGTAGGTACAGCAATTACAATTAATCTTAATGTATTTACATTTATATTTATTTATATTATAAATCTATTGTTATTATTTAATATTATTTTATATTTAGCTATGTCTAAGAAGGTAGTATGTTACTTATAGAAAAATAAAATAAAATTACAAAATTTGCAATAATTCGGCATCCAATCTGGAACTATCTTTGCAATATTTCCCAACGTAAGTTTAAGCTTAAATCAATCCATTTTTCATCACGTAAATTTACATATGTATAATACTTTTGGGCGCGTATATATATACGAGACGTTTGTGTCAAAATAATAAGCCAGTTCAGGTTTCTGAGATCTCACAGAACAAACTTCTGTCATCTTCACTGAGCAGAAGGACAAATCTGAACAAGATTTGTCCCTTAGAAGTAAAAAACACTCTGGATCTCTTTTTTTTTTTAAATTGATCGATTACAACAAAAAATAATAGAGCAAGCAAATCCAAACAAAATATCAGTCTCCGCTTTTTGACAGCAAAATTGAGAAATTTCGAGGAATTACGTAAATTTTTCTGAGATTGCTGAGATCTCAGAGACCTTAAGAAACCTGAATTGGCTAAATATATGATGAAAAAACAAACTAATCGATGACACACTCCATACTCCAATTTTAAACCGATATGCGCAGGAAAAATGCATGCAGCACTGAAATTTGAAAACTTCTAGGTATTTTTTTTTTGTTTTAAAAATAATTGTAGTTTGTTGGAGAACGCATAACGCATTAGCTAGTAAATGAATGCAAATTGATAATTTATTTTTTTTTGAAAAAGATCATTTTCAGAATAAAGAATTAGGCTAAACGCAAACAGAATTTCCTCTCTCTCTACTATTTCGTTCGTTTTCTTTAATTATTTCTCAATTTTATTTATCAAATCACGCATTCTTGTTACAATTACCAAGTAGGTACATAATACACCTACGAGTTTGTACTGTAAATACAAAGTCCCAAGTTAAAAATGTCCAAGTGCTTGCCCTCTTTCGTATTTTTTGTTTTTTTTTATTTAAATTTAATTAAGGAAGTAAGTAATTCTGTATTCTGTTTTTTTTTTTTTTAAGAAGTGAATTGAGTTGTTATTTTTTTTTTCTCAATAAATACACATTTTTATTATTATCAAATCGAATTGTAGCTTCAACTCACGTTGTTTGTATTTCCCAAGAGAACAACAACAAATATACCTCTATAGACGTTTCTACGTTGCTATTTTTATAATTTACTTCTTCCATCCAATGGATTTAACTCATTACAAATCGAGAATTATATACACAAGAAAAGAAGAAGCCATAACCTCAGCATGGAGTATAGACATCATAGTCTATATAGTCATATAGTAATTCCACAACACCATCATGATCATCATGTTTGCCAATCCCATGCAATGATGATGATGTCGATGATGAAATTTAAATGTTTTCCTGGCTTTTTCACTTTTCCTCTAACAATTTCTTTCAAACTTTCAATGTTTTGATTTTGATTTTTTTCAAAAATAAGTTCTTTACAATGATATTCCATTTTATTCTTAGTATGAAAACTACTGAACGCACACACTTTATGGGTTTTATTTTATTGTGTGTTTAGTGTGACCAGCTTAGCTGAAACAAATCTATTTTTCTTTAAAAAAAATAAAATATTTATAATTGAAAAAAATGTTACTTATTACAAAACCTTAGTCTTAAGTTGGAAGTACCTTTGAGATTTTTGCTTAGTAGAATGATGTTTTTTTTAATGAAGTTTAATTTTGTATTTTCTTAAAATACTTATTTTTAAACTTTTAATGCATCTATTAATTTTTGTTTGCTATTTGCAGATTGGTAAAAACAATTTCACATTTTTTTGTTCATTCTTCATCTTATAGTATGTAAGACATAGGCATCGAAAAAATTAGGTAGATTAAATATTTTTGTTTAATATAGCTCAATGGTATAAACTGGTCTAATGCAAAGAAATCAGAATAAAAATTTGTATAAATTAAATATTTTTGTTTAATATAGCCAAATGGTATAAGCTGGTCTAATGCATAAATATCAAAATGAAAAACTGTGTAAGTTAAATATTTTTGTTTAATAAAATTGAATGGTATAAACTGGTCTAATGCATAAATATCAAAACGAAAAACTGTATAAGTTAAATATTTTTATTTAATATAGCTCAATGGTATAAACTGGTCTAATGCAAAGAAATCAGAATGAAAATTTGTATAAATTAAATATTTTTGTTTAATATAGCCAAATGGTATAAGCTGATCTAATGCATAAATATCAAAATGAAAAACTGTGTAAGTTAAATATTTTTGTTTAATAAAATTGAATGGTATAAACTGGTCTAATGCATAAATATCAAAACGAAAAATTGTATAAGTTAAATATTTTTGTTTAATATAGCTTAATGGCATAAACTCGTCTAATGCATAGAAATCATAACGAAAATTTTCTAAATTAAATATTTTTGTTTAACATATTTTAATAATCTAATCATAAATCAGAACGAATAAACTCAAATCACTTTTTTCCATTTTTTTAAATGATTTAGGTATCTTTAAATCTTTAACATACAAACATAATCTCAAAAATTGTCTTGAAATGGTAAAAATTAAAAAAAATTAAAAAAAATCATTAAATGATAAGATGGTCACACAAAACTCAGTGGTTTGCATTAAAACTGCCATACAAAAATGTTGCTTCTAAAATAGTTCCCCATAGCTATTACATCCCCAATGACGTTTACAGGTCTTCGGTGTGGAATTCTGCTGCAAACAGCTTGAATCGTAAAATGATGAGCGCCATCAATTGTTAAAAAAATATAATATTTTTGTTTTCAGATGCATTCATTAACAAAAAAAAAAAACATACACACACACGTCATACATATTATTATGATTTCCATTAGAAAGCCACGCATTAGTGAGAGGCGGTCGGATTGAGAGAAATGCATTTTTTGGGCGGCAAAACATGCATTTCCAATTGGGAAAATAAAGTTTTACACTTGAAAACTTCGACCACATGGTTCGACAGTTCGAATGACAACTTTTGAATAATTTCATTTGGCATGATGCATTATACAGTGCAGTGCATGCATGCATATTTATGATTGAAAATTGGTTGCTGTACAGTTGCAGAATATATGTGTACCTACATAGAAATATTAACTAAAATGTAAATTTTTGAAATGTTAAATGAGTTATGTGACATGTTTTGAGTGCAATGTGTGCATACACATATTATTTAGATGCGGGAAAAATATGTGAATCACTGCGGGTTTCAACTTGTCAAAATGCTTTCACATTTAAATGGATTTTGCTTATATAATGATGGGGCTTGTTCAAGATAGATCATTTAAATTGAAACTGATTATTATTTATATTATGACGATGAAGCGAGCGAGCAATGCTAAGCGAAGCAATAAATATGCAATTTGAAATGCAATTGTAAAACAATAATTTTATTTTGTATATGTCCAATGGAACATCATTATTTTATAATGTCGTGTATAATTGCGGCTGCAGTTTGATGGCAGATTTGAGTGTGAGAGGAGAGATTAATTTAAAAAAAATATAAGTTGAATAGTAGTAGCCTGTGGTGTTGTGCTTAGTGCAAAGGGCTGCACTCGAAAGTCGCAGTATCGATTCCCAGCCTCTTGCAGCTAAAAAAAAAAATTTCACGTTTTTTTCTCTAAGAAAACTGAATACTTGAATCTCACAATCCTTAGTTTTGTCACTAGTATCTGCTTTAAGGTATGTACTTAACACCCAAGTTCCGGATCCATACGTCATGACTCATGCTCATCTTTGAAGCCATAAGGCTTGAAGTTGTGGCTAGGTTTCTGAATTAAAAAACCCGTGACGAATTTTTTGTGCATGAGCACCACTTCACTTTAATAAAAACCTAATTCATGCCTAAAGAGTGCTAAAATAATTTGTAGGTCAACAAATATTTTGACTCATGGTGTCAAAAAGGTTATTCATTACCTCTCAGCAGTAGGTATATATATTCCTACTTCCAAATTGGATTCAAAAATAAAAAAAAAAAAATTGTTATCAAAACATTTAATGGAGCTTCATAAATTACCCACCATTTATATCGTTATCGTGTTTAATTTTTTTATGTTTTTATTGCAAAAATACAAACCCTATATACATTTTACCCTTTTATAAAAATATACAAAAAAAAAAAAAATTTCAAGAAAAATATGTCCAACTTAATTAATTAACATTTTTCCCCTTTTTTTTTGTAAATTTCTTTCAGATATAATAAACAAGCACGTTTGGATAACATCTTAAAAACCGGTGAGTGTGAAAATTGCAAGATGAATAAACAAAAAACTTAAAAAAAAAAAAACAAAAAATGAAAACAATTCCATTTACTGCACGCGCCAACACCTGCCAGAATGCAATCCCCGTATCTGCATTCCGGATATATGTTATGCGGAATGGTTGCGCCGCGCTGCGCCGCCATCATCATCATCATCGTCATCCATTCACGCTCATATCAAGTGCAACCGCGCGCATTTTACGTCGACATTCAGTGAAAAAAAACATAATGTAACTACTACCTATGCGTACACTCCAAGTCAATGGATTGAGTAGGCCCTTTTTAAATCGCTAAGAATGTTAAAATTTTCAAGTTATTTGTACCGCCCATTACCAGCCCCCTCCTTTTAAAATTTAATCCTTATATAACGTCTTTGGAAGGCTGAAAATATATAATAAAGTCTCTCTTGAGGCAAAACTATGATATAAATATATGTATGAACGTGCAGATTTTGGAAATCCGCCTTTTACCACGCCCACCTTTCTTTTATTTGAGATTCCACTATACTCTTAAATCCTTAGAAAGTTGAAATATTGTAGTTAAAATCTTTCTTGAACCAAAATCATGAAATGTGTATTTGTTTTATGGAAATTCGCCTACTACCACGCCCACATTCACTTCTATTTGAGATTTCACCTTACTTTAAATCCTTAGGAAATTCAAATGTTGTAGTTAAAATCTGTCTGGAACCAAAAGCATAACATTTAATTTCTTTTATTTTTGGAAATCCGCCTTTTACCACGCCCACCTTTCTTTAATTTAAGATTCTACCTTTCTCTAAAATCCTTAGAAAGTTGAAATATTGTTATAAAATTCTCTTTTGAACCAAAAGCATAAAATATGTATTTTTGTATGGAAATCTGCCTACTACCACACCCACTTTCGCTTATATTTGAGATTCCACATTATTTTAAAACCTTAGAAAGTTGAATTAAAAATCTGTTTTGAAGCAAAATATGACATGTGTATTTTTCGAAAATCTGGCTACTACCACGACCACTTTTCTTTTATTTGAGATTCCATCATCCTTGGAAAGTTGAAAAGATGTAATAAAATCTCTTGAAACTAAAGCATCATATGTGTAACTTTTTTTAAAGTCCACCTGCTGCGACATCTATTTTTTGAAAGTTGAAATCATTTAGTTTGACAAAAATGTTCAATAGGTGGCGTTGCAAAGCACAGAAGAGTTCAGCTAGCTAGTATTGATTATTGAATTGAATTAAATTAATTTTTTTTTACTTTTGCGGTATTAAAGGTATTAAATATATTTAACTGGTCACTCCTTGGACTCCAACCGATCTGGGTGTTAACAGTTATATATACATAAATAAATTTTAATTCTAAAAATTTTATATAATAAATTTAAAAAAAAAATCGATATAACGGTTTTATAATTTGTTCTCATATACAGTCGACTCCTTCTAAGTCGTACTCTCTCTAAGTCGAATCTCTCTGTAACTCGAACTTTTTCGCCATATTTTATCATTCCCTTCAATTTTCCATACAAAAACCATTCTCTAAGTCGAACTCCCTCTAAGTCGAACTCTCTCTAACTCGAACACATTTTCTCGACATTTGGCATCTTTTTTCACCCCTTAAGTCGAATTTTGTTTAGAACAAAACAAAATAAAAAAACATTACCCTTCGGAATTCGTATTTGGGTATATAGTATAACTACAAACAATCAAAACCATAATACAAATGTATGTATGTGTAGCATCGCGTGTACCATCATCGTCAGCTTTTCGCGTTCCTTCCTATTCATAACCCTGGTACCTCTATAAAAAGATACAGTTTTAAAAAGTTACAAAGCAAAAACAAAAAAAGAATTGTTATCCTTTTCTTTGTGTTGTTGGTTAATGTATATGCAAATACTAACCTTTATTTTTTAAATAAACCTTTTAAAATAAAAAAATGTTTCTCTCTATAACTCGAATTTTTCCAAAACTCTCTCTAACTCGAACAAATCTTGGTATCCCGTGAAAATTCGACTTAGGGAGAGTCGACTGTATTCAGATTCATTGAAAAAATCAAATGACAAACATCGAATTAGGGTAGAAAAATTTTTGTGAAAAACGTTTTCAAAATTTTATAAAAAAAAGTTTCGTAAAAAAAAATATATGTTTATACATATTTCTAAATTCATTAAAAAAAATAAAATGACGAACAAAGAGTTCGAGTTCATAAATTGTTTTACTTTTTTAAAATTTAAAAACTATTTTTTTACTTTTTACATTTTTCTAATTTGATTTTTCTGTTTAATATTCTATTTGAATTTTAAGATTTTAAAAGAATCATGTCGTTGTTATTTACCTGTTAAATTTACCTCAGCTAGCTTTACATTTTCCGATTGAATATAGAAAATATGACGAAACATAAAAGTTAAAAAAAAAAATACCTACTAAAAAAAATATGTCAGCCCAATCAATCGCCTCGGAGTGTTAATGTTGGCCGTAATCTTGCTAAAATGAAGTGCAATCTGTTTGCTCATTAAAGAAATGAACCAAGGTACCTATATTTTTTTTTTTGCGAGCCTTCCAAGGTATGTACATACATATATATGCTATCTCTTCAGCAAGTTGCATCAGACGAACCCCTCTCAAAACACTAAATCCTTGGGAATTGTGTGTGTTGTGTTGTGTTTGTATATAATGTTGACTTCGTTCCAGGTTTCGCGTTATCCTTTTTGTGTGTTGTGTTTTCTTTTTCATTAAAGGTTTTCTTCTTCGTTGTTATTTTTGTTGGTTTTTTTTTTTATTTTTTATTTTGTATATATATTCTTCTTGACAGAAGTGGTTAACTTTTCAGTTTTTCATCTTCTCCATGTTGAGCTATCCATAAAACCGTGACACGAAAAAACATGATGCACGACGTTAATATACATATAAGAATAAGTCTGCGGGAATAAAAAAAGGGGATATGTATACGAGTATATATTGAGGGTTTAACACAATGCACAACGAAATGAACACTTCCCAGTATACCTACATTCAGCATCAGCACAGTGTGTGCATTTTGAGTGCATCCATTCAATCTCAGACACCTTTTTCGCAAAAAAAAAAAATAATAAAAAAAAGAAATAATTATAATTATAGAAGCGCAGTTGCACCAGAAGTTATTACAGTTCGAGGTGATGATGATGATGATGTTGATGATATCCCGGGTGAAGTCCCAAATGGGGATTTTGTCTGATTGAGAAGAGAGTATATAATCTTGAACAAAACAATGAAATGAAAACTTAACGAAGAGTAAAACAAGCATCGCTATAGCACTGGCAAAAAAAAACAACAACTTATTGACCTGGAAAGGATATTTTTGTAGGAAAAGAATGAAAGACTAGAAGATTAATTCGAAACAGATAGGTAAACCCGAAACCGTATTTATGGTTTTCATTTTGTTTCTTGTTTTTTTTTTGTGTAACTGGCCGAACTCTCTTCTTTCCTTAAATAATATGGGTTTTTTGTATATAAATTCTGAAGGTAAAAAAGTAACTTCCGGACTTCTCAAAACTTCGAAAAGTCACCCATAATGCACTTAAGTGAAATGAATCTTCTATCTTTTATTCTTATTTCTGTATTTCATAAAATGTCAGTTTCATTTAAGTGACATGCGCTGAGGAGATAGGTAGCTCTTCACATTTAAGAAAGCAAAACTGAACGAAAAGTAACAATTTGCGCAACTATTATCGTATCATAAAATTGATTGCTGTATGTTAGATTGGGCAGTGATTGTTAGGCAAGCTGTAACTTATTTTTAGAAAAACGACGCCAAAAGCTTGTAGGTCATACCTTATTAGTACCTGAAACTTGTGATGTGAATTTTCCTTTCCAGTCGAGGTTTTGCTCGCCGCCCGGTCTCGCCAGGGTCGACCTGAAGAAAAACACGAAACTTCAAAGTAAAAGGTCTTTAAAACCTTATTTTAAATTACTTATCTTTTTGTAGAATAACTTGCTGCCTTCGTTCCAGTATTCCTGGCGATCGAGAGATTCGTTCGTCCTAGTCAATTAGATTCCGGATATCTTGTTTCTGATGAACTTTGTCTCCATTGGGTCTTTTGGTTTCTGCAAATCACGTCTCTAGTACCTATTCTGGCTCGCATAACCCGGTCTCCACTCATTTTTAAATTTAGAACTTGAATCAAAATTTGCAGGTACTATACGCCCTAGTAACACTATTCAGCAGGTACCTGGTAAGCCCCTAGCGGCACTCGACAGAGCAGGCTTTCGCTCTGGGGCCTATTTCACGGAAAATACATCACATACATGATACATTGTATGAATGTATGTACCTTAAATTAGTCGCCAAATTTGGCTCATTGTAAATTTTGAATTTTTAGAAAAACTATGCGTCAACTTAGAAAACGCATGAGTTTAAAAAAATTTAAAATTTATGCCCACTCATATGGGGCCTATTTTACGTCACATACATTTCTGTGATGTATGTTCTGTGAAATAGGCCCCTGGTAGATCAGCAGTTACTACGCCCCTGGTGGCACTATTTACAGGTATACTAGGGCCCTGGTGGCACCCGACACAGCAGGCCTTCGCTCTAGTAGATCAGCAGGTACCAAAGCCCTTGGTGCAATTACCACTGAGGGGGCAAAGCCTTCGTAGAAAATAGGTGGACAAATTTCGCCTCCCTAGGTTTGACTTTCAATGAAACTCCTTTCCATGCGAGTGAAGGCTCACGAAAGTAAAACAAAGCTAACTGACTGAACCTGAGCTTTACTAGCGGAATGAAACTGAGTATCGCTGGGTGGGTACCTTTCGTCTTCCTATGATAATTACAGCTACGAGTGAATGTGAACTGTTCCAGGATGAATGAAAATATTAAATAGTGATTGTTTTCTGGTGACTTCACATGCCTGTGTGAATTGTTTTATGTTATATAGTAGAATCTCCGTTGGATTATATCGTTTCTGTTCCCGGCAAGATATATGGGATAGGCAACGTAGCATGGAACATTTCGTTACAAACTCCCAAATTTACTTGTTCAAAAACCCATTGGGCCAGAAGTTAATCTTATCCAGTAGGTACTCACGAGTACTCTTCAAGTTGCTTGGAAGTCCAATTCATACTTCTTCCCGATATATTTCATAATTGTGAGGCTTTAGTTCTTACACAATTTCCATCTTAAACGGTTGTACAGGCGCAAGATCTTAAAAAACGGTTAAATCGGTTAAACATCTAAACATCTGCTTTAAAGCAAATTTTCGATGTCGGTGTCAAAAATCTCAAAAACCTCTTATCGTCTCAAATTCAGATCTCATTTTAAAAAAATCATTAGTTTGAGTAGAATCGTTTTGGAGAGATGTGTAGCTTTGAAAAGCTGATTTCCAATATCTATCTATGAAGTACATTATCTCATTCATATTTTATAATTATCCAGTTAACAGGGCTTACTAAGTTCTTACATACTTAAATTCATTCAATCGAATTAAGGTGTAGATATCTACGCCTCAATGGATTGTGCATAAAAAAACATTGCCGCCCTAAGTAAGTATGGGTACTTGAATTATAGATTTTTTCTCTTAGTAAGTAATTTGGTTTTTTTTTTTTTTTTTTTTTTTTTGTTAAAATATCCTTCCCATGTGGTCTCGCTTAGTCTTTCGATTACGAGCAAAATGATGTCGTTGACTATACGGCACTAGGTATATGTATATATGTATCTATAACAACATGGTTTTGCTTATGACGATGATGATGACGGGCACACGAAAGGATCTACGTTAATGTATTTTTGTGTGCAAACGTTGTTGGAACTTATATAAGTGCCCATATCTTCCACTTCTTATTCTTCTGGCTGGTTGGTGGGTTAAGAAGTAATTTAAGTGCGGCTAAAGAAAAGAGGGCTGCTATATATGTATATGTATGTTTACCTTAAGCCAAGTAAGATTCTTGTTTTAGACTTTAATCCAACCAACAAAAACAACAACAACAACTCCAATAAAAAAACACACACACACACAAACAAAATATAGGAATGTTGAATGCTAAAGAGAACAGGTGCGAATTAATATGTAGTAAGTGGCTCGTTTGGTTGAATTTTTCATACCAAATATACCTTTATGTATGCAATGAACCTCTTTGGCACATAGTTGGTGATGTGGTGGCATAGCACTGCTCATGGAGCATATCACAACGCGGTACCTATATAAGAAGATGATGGTATACTTTTGAGAGGATGTGTCTTGACACCTTGGGTGTGATTTTTTTTTTTTAGAAAACAAGTACTTTCTGGGTTTTTTTTCTCGAGGACACTTTTATGATGCTCATTGGGAAAAAAGATTTCAAAAATAAAAGGATTTACATCTGTGATTTTGGTGATTTATGAATTTGTAGAAAGAGTGTGTATAATCTTCAGTAATATTTATAATTTCTTTTTGAAATCTGGATACCTATAAGGAAGCTTTCTGAAACTTGAGGAAAAATTGAATGCTATGTAATTAGAATTTTCTAAGTAAGGAAAGGTAAATAGACTTTGTGGGTGACTTTGATGGTAGTAACAAAATTCAAAGCTGGTTTTTGATTAAAGAAATTTTAATAATACATATTACCTACTTTTTATATTAATTCATTTAAATAATGAATGGTTTCAATATTCCAACAAAAGCGTTATTATAGACTCTCTCTTGCACGAATAGGTCATAAAGATTAATCAGAATAAGGTTATTATGTGACATGTGTGATGTGGCTACATAAACAAAAATCTATACGTAAACCTATACCCACCAAAAATTAAAGAAGACAGACCTTTATACAAATTTGTACCTCTGCGTTCTTAAAATGAAGCACCCTGTTCTTATTAAATTTTCAAAAAAAAAAACCAAAAGGCCTTGAATAGATTTATTAGTCCATCAGGTTATTTAAATAAATAAACGTTTGAGAAATAAATTTGTTCCAGACAAAATTTAAAAAAAAATCATCTTGAACTTGGTGTTACACATTTTTACCTGATGCAGTATATGAATAAGTCAAATTTTGAATTCGTCAAAAAATCGAACCCAAGATTTTAATAAATTTAAAGATAAAAGGCATTTAAGCATCTGGTTTAAATTTTTTGACTAAAGACTGATAAGAGCTATACATTTTCGAAACAAAAATAGTATACTTAATATGATAAAATTTTGAACAATTAAAATTTTTTTTACTTTGTTTTTTCAAAATTTTGAGTTTTAAAATTAATTTTTCAAAAAATATTTACTTAAACAATCTGATTTCAAAACAGACTTAAATAATGAATTTCTAGCTTAAAAAAAAAAAAAGTAATAGCATGGCATTGTCAGTGTTGCCTGGTTTATCAAATAATTTATTTTCTAGTTTAAGTCGATTTTTAAGAAAATATTCCCACTTACGCCTAAACAGGGGGGAAATAGTTCCCAACATTTTGTTTTTTAAATTCTGTGTTGATTTTTGAGAGGCTGTAACTTCGTGAATAACTCTCGTATTGATAAAAAATAAAAAGCATTTCAACACTCTCTCAGAACAATAAAAAAAATAAAGACATTAAAATTTTTTTAATATGGTTAAGAAAAATTCCTACTAATTGTCAAATTCATTAAGTTGGATTCTTGAAGTTCATGTAGTTTTTTCTCTGTACAACCAATTTTCGGTTTTTGATGATTCCTATAAGGTATGATATAAATCTAGAGCGTGGAGGTTGGGTCGAGACAAGAAACGGAGGGGGGTCTATTCCTCCCGTTTAGGAAGAATAATTACTTAAAACATATAAAAATTATTAAAAACAAGAGCAATACATGCTTTACCTTTTTGAAAAACCAGAAATCTTTTTTTAAACTTTATTTAAAAATAAAATAGAAGAAGTGAACACTTTTTAAAACATTAATTTTCAACTCCAAATTTTGAAAAACAAAAATTTTTTTTTTAATTCCAACAAATTATTTTTTTTCAAAATTTTAAGTATTTTTATTTTTATTTTCAAAATTCAAGGCTCTTATTATTTTTAGTCAAAAACAGAAAACAGTTTTTAGGAAAATTGAAAATAGTACTAAATAACGTAAACTAAAACAAACAAAAATTTAAGAAAATTTTTTCAAAAATTTTAGCTTGAAAATTAATTTTTTAAAAACTGCTCACTAAAACATCTTAAAAATAAAATAAAAGAAGAGATTTATGGCTTTCCTCTGTTTTAATGATATTTGCAAAGTTTTCAAGCAGATATTTCAAAAACTAAATTGATGATTTTTTTTAGAAATATTTTTTAGTAAAAACTGAAATTTGACATATTAAAGTTAAATGTTAAGAAAAAATTAATTTTTGAATGAGTTCAAATTTTATATTGATAAAATTGGACGGCTTTCTTATTTTTATTTTTTTAATACTAAGACACATGAAATATCTGAGCAAGTTTTGTGCGACCAAATCTTTCATTATTTTCATTAATAAACAAAAACAACGGTGCCTGCCTGCTACAGTAAACCAGCTTAAGAGAAACCCGCTTATCTGAAACAATTTTTTAAATACCCGAGTATTTGTCGACCAATTACCTTTATAACACTCCGCTTAAGCAAAACTCGCTTAAGTGAAAAACCCGGATACCTGAAACATATTTTCAGTTAAATTTAATATTTTTCATTGAAAAAAACTTTCTTAAGTAAAAAAAAAATTAATAATAGAACAGAACAAAAAATTTGCTGAACGCTTTTACTTCTTTTTTATTTTTCACCTCCACCAAATTTTCATCACAAAAATGACATTTGAACTTCTGATATGTCAAAACCCGAACGGGGTTCGTTTAAGTGAAAAACCCGCTTAAGTGAAAGAAAGACTGTGATATTTTGCAGTTTCCCTTAAGCGGGTTTTACTGTATTACAAAATCAAAATGCTTTTATGACGTCTTTTCAATAGAAATTACTCTTATCTAATACATAGTGGCATTTCCCATAAAATGTTTTTTTGTTTTACTTTCATATTAGTGGCTTAAACGTGTCAAATTTTAACACAGAAGCTACTAAAAAGTTTAAAAGTTTTGGATTTCTTAAACTATTTAAAAAACTTGATGTTTTGAAAAAAAGCCATTTTTTGTATTGATTTTTAGGAGCATCTATGTATGTATGTACATAAGTGTGGTATTTATAAAAAAATTTCATCTTGGATCAGCTTCAAATGACAAACAAAAATTCTCTATTTCTTCAAATGTATACTATTGAATACTTAAAGGATTTTCTTAATAAAATCCAGCTTGAACGTACCTAAATCACTGAAAGTTTGTGTAAGAATATGAGCAAAAATAACTTCTGCAATATAAATTAATGATAAAGCACCAAGAACTTAGAGTTAGTAAAATTTTACTTTCGAAAACAATTAACCATCATAATATCAAATCCAGTTATCTTTTTATTACCACAGCATAACCATAAACCGATACTGAATTCTACAATTTTATGACAAACATTTTTTTATTTTCTAAATGGAGGCTGTAATATTCTTTTGGCCTCTTTTAAAATTAATAACTCTTCAAAAAAACAAAAATAAGAAAAGTTCTAAAGCCGCATTTACATACTTTTTTTTTTATTATTTTCCTGTTGCATTTCAAATTCAATTCCTCAACAAAATCATAATTTCATCTTAAATTCCATAGCTCATATTTCACTTTATTTGAAATAAAACCTTAATTATGCAAATGAAATTCATTTTACCACACCTATATATAAGCTTTCAACGCCCGCCTTCGGTCGCGCCACTTGCTGAAGTAGGACAAGACAAGCTACGAATATATACCTATATCTATATTTTCTAATTCAATGACCAAAACAAAACGTTTATCATTCATTTATAAGCCAAATCTTTGTTGGCGCTCCATAACATTTTTTGAGAGTTATCTTTATTGATTACCTCCCGCAGGCTATACCCGTGGAATATTAGTATACAAAATAAAATTGAAATAAAAACTCACACAAAATAGGCTGTCAAGTCACGCTTAGTCGAATATATTACAAGAACATTTTCAATGGTTAAACGAATGAAGCTTTTCAAAAAAAAAAAAAAAAAAAACAATGAATGCGAAGGAGAAAAAATATAAGATTTCACAGTTGAACTTGTTATTATTATGTTTTGAAAAAAAAGTCATGACTTTTTAAGTTTATGTGTAATAGCCGACTTAACATCGCTAAATTTGTTGCTACTGGGTACTGGCAAACATTCAATTTTTAGAGGGGTTCAGGGGTTACAGACATTATAGACCAGAATTTTTTTTATCATCAATTTTATAATTTAAGATATTGGTAGTCTGATAGAATTAATCGACAGATGAATAAATAAATAAATAAATAGACGTTTTGATAAAAGTACCGATTTATTTCATGAAATTTAGACAAAGGTTAAATGAGTTGTAGGTATAAGCTTGCTTTTCATTCGTATAAAAAATTTATCTCGATATTTCGAAAAAGACTCAAAATTAATCTCGCCACAGTTCGGTTCACCTTTAATACCCCAACCCCTACTTTGACCAATCTAAGAACGTATGCGCTTATATACCTCCTACAAAAGACAGCAACATTAAAAATCAAATTTGAAATAGAATCATCTTAAAGGCTTACAAAGCCAGACATTCAATTTATACATACACATACATATGTATCTCTTTGTTTATTGTTTATACATCACCATCAATATTCCTAAGCGGATTAAGTCTGAGTCGAGGTCTTCAGTCATACAAAAACAACAAAAACCTATCAAAAGTTTGTAAGCTATTAGCTAATTATGGTTTTTAGATTTTGTCAAAATATTGTTCATATTTAATTAAATAATATAAACTGCACGCTATTAAAGGCCACACACATACACATAAACAAAAAATAAGTCAACACGAAAAATCTAAACACGCACATAACAATAAAATTACAAAAACAATATCATGTGAGGTAGGGGGCAGGGACAGTGCTATGGTGCGGCGCCTGCATGGAATTCACTCCACAACAACCGCCACATCCTCCTTGCTTTCCCCCAAACTGCGAATTTTTTCGAGCCGAGGATAATTTTATAAGGAGCGGTGGGTCATTTAACCAAAAAAAAAAAAGAAGGAAGAAATAAAATTCTGGAAAAAGAATATATGAAACCGCTCAAATGGAAGAATCGGTTCCATGAATTATACACAGGTATAGTCTATCAACGAAGAGTTGGCTTTTATAGGGAACTGATTGTTTATTGATCGATTTTTAATTAGATTAACAAATTTTAACAAATAAGTTGACACTGCTGAACAATTTAAAAGAATCAGTACTTAGATTGATCGCGGCTTCGAGCTTTTTGTAAAAATCTCAAGTCCTGCACTTAAATTTGTTTTCCTTTTTTTTTTTAAAATAAAAATAAATAAAAAGTTAGAACTTGAATCTTTAAAAAATAGTACGATTCCTTTTTTGGATGAACAATTTATTTTTAGAGAAGTTTTACAACAACAAAAAATCTATACCCACTTTCTTAAATTTTAAAATGTTTTTCTCATTTGCAACATTATCTCCCAGACTATTATTTTTTATATACGACCTCAACTGGGATATGGATTGGGCTCCCCCAAAAAAAAAAAAGAAACTCCAGCCTATTTAGATTTGTGCCTTGATTTGTAACTTGATGAGAGAAGGGGCGTGGCACAATAAAACATACATACATATGGGTTTGTGTTTTGTTTTTTTGTTGTTGTTGTTGGTAGAATTCAGAAAGAAGAAGAATGAAAAGATGATTAATGTTCGGTTAATTTATTAATTTACATTTCGGGTGAATTGTTGTTATATATATAGGTGGTTTGCTTGCCGCCACTGAATTTGGCATGTATTTAACTACTTCGCTTTTGGTGTTTGTTTATCCTGGTTTTAGTTCGGTTTGTTGGTAATAATATAGGAAGAGGTGCCTGTGCCCGTGCCTGTTACTGAATGCGTTAAAAATGTACAATAATATAGTGCCAGGAATTTTATACAAACAAGCTTCCTGTGTCAGAACAAGCTAACAGATGTTGTTCCCATATTAATCTGAAGATTATATTATATACGCAAGTTGCAAATTTCATCGTGGTAATTAAAAACAGGAATTTAGTCATTTTGCTCAGGGATCGTCGAGATATGAATTCGCACTTTGCTTTTGGTGGAGCTGTTGTTGTTATATTCAGTTGGATTGGTATGTATATGGAGAAAATCGTGCAGTATGCAATTAAAGTTTAATTAGATAAAGCAATAAGATTGCGTCTCTTTGTTGCCAGAGGAGCAGAGGGAATTTGATTTATTTTGGACATCCGTTGAGTTTTCTGCGGAGTCCCTTAAAACAAAATCATATAGCAATTAAAGTTTAAAGATAAATTATCTGGACATTAAGTTTTTTTTCGTATTGAGGAAATCAACGCAGGAAAGATTTTTTATCATGAAGTCTTAGCTAGATTTATTTGTTTTAAAAGCATCTTAAGGACTTTTAATTTCTTCTTTTAAATAACTTAACCATTGTGATACTTTATGAATTCAGGAAATATATTCGCTATTCTTTGAACATTTTGGAGGTCCTTGAGAAGGACCTTGTAGTTGAAGTTGAAATAACGTATGTTAAAGGTTCATTATTGTATTGATATCTTTAACGAGAAAATGTTAAAAAACAAGTTGAAAATACAGAGGGGTGGCAACCCTGACATTTTACCGTACCTAATGTACCCCTATTAATTACCTATCTTTTGAGACCATAACGGGAATTTTAGTTCCACTCCCACTTTTATCAAAAATTGATATTTATTTGATTTTTTTTTTAGGTATAACAAAATTTTTTGCACTACGTAGAAGCACTGGATTCCAAAATTATAAAAAAATCAGTTAAGCTAAAGATATGCATACATATACGTGCATATCTAATTTTTTTTTTTATAAAACGTCAAAACACTATTTTTCTTTTGGCAATTTTTTTCAGAAAAACCTGAAATGCAATATTATTTCAATTAATTTAAAAACTAAAAAGTTCGAAGTTAAATTAAAGTTGAATTCAATTTCGAGATTCCGTTGTATGGCAGCTATCCGTTCTAGATGAGCTGAAACAAAAATTCGAATTTCTCCCTTAGGAAATCAAATAAAAGTGAACTATACTAAATTTCAAGCCAATTCTTCCATCCGTTTAGAATCTAACTTGATGTACTCCTGAACGACGCATCACAGATGAAAACACACACAGATAAACAAATCTGACAGATGGCATGTCGAAAACCAATTTTTTGAACTCTCGTGTTTTTATTTAAGCCTGGAATTTTTTCTTCACATGAAACCAATATACTTTCCCTTCATAGAGCATAAGTAAACATTTATAATATTACTCATACGCCATACCTTACCTACCTACCTTTGTGCACCATAACAACCGTATCTATATACCCTGCTAAATTTATTTATCTGATTCTAAATAAATTTGAAAGCACTTAAGTTCACTACATTATCGTTTAAGAGCATCCGTTTACAATGATAATATGGTGTTTGCAAACATTGCATTGAAATTACCATTCACTATCGGTGTTTATCTGTTTATCAACAAATACATCAAACTTAATAATTAACACGCCATAAAGTGCATTTGCAAATGACGACACTGACAGCACGGCTACTGACCGATATGTATTTACCGATGCACCTCTACCTTACCTATACCTATAGAGTTTAGTGGTAGCGAGATTTCTCCATCTGTCTCTTTCTCTCTTATTCTATATCTCTCGGCAAGAAACAAACAAAATTTATGAGGTTAGGTCAACACTAAATTAATTTTCCGGTAAATTAAAATCTTCAATCAGCCAAACAGGCACACATCAACATCTATAAACAAATTAATCAAAATTTTGTATGTTCCTTTGCGCGAGAAAAAAAAAACATACACACAATCAAAGATACGAGTAGTAGATATAGATAAACCATAAAATAAAGCAACAAAATTGTTCAATAATTAAATAGTGTGTATATATATAGACAGCTAGGTACGGTTTATTAACTATGATTTTATGATGCCCATCAGGCCTGTCGTTATAAAAATCTTCATATAAAATAGGAGATTGTTGTTTTTTTGTTTCCAGTTTAAAACGAGACCTGCTGCTCCTATACCCGACTCGTATACTATAGGGTTGATATGGGTGTCTGGTGTTCAGGGCAATAAAGGAAATTCCCCCGTATGAATAGAGGCGTCATTTCATTATAGTTATAGTTGGCAGGCGTTTGGACGAAGCACGACCGACCGTTTGGTTGTTGTCTATTATGACGCGATGCGTTTGAAGCTATCACCGTTTTTTTTTTTTTATGGATACACAATTGCGGATGGTATAATCAAATTGCTTTGATGACACTATAAATAGTTTTATGGATGGTAATACTGACGCCATTAAATAGTTATTTAACCATGTTGATAAAAGAGAACGAAGAAAAGAAGAACCTTCATATAGAGTTATTCTTTTCTAATTATATTTACGATAGAGAACGGTTATTCTTCTGCGGGGGTCTATATATAAAAGAGTCTTAATTAGTTAGAAAAAAGAAACAAGAAAAGATAATTTTTTGTATAAGAGAGTCAATTGTATGCTGCAAATTTAAAGCAATAAAAAGTTTATATTTTAAATCAACTCCATGCAAACCGGAAAACCCCCATCTATGTAAGTTAATTAGTTAATTTGAAGTTTTTTACGAGAATCAAATTGTAAAAGATGTCAATCGCTTTACATATTACTTACTGAAATTAAGTGACAGAAGTTGGTAACTTAATAACATTTAGAAAAGAAATGTTAATTTAAGAAAATTAATATGACTGACTTTCTCTGGAAATCTATAAAAGATTATTAAAGATCCTAAACATACATGTACACTCACAATAAGAACAAACAATTGTGGATGGAAACAGACAGTGTTAGGGCAATACTTTGAACCTTTTCATATTTAATAGCTGATAAACCATCCAAGTGATAATTCCAAAATCTTATAGAAGTCCACTTGTCTGAATTTAAGGTCATTAAAATCTACACTACCGGAACCATCAATTTTCATTGATTTAAGATGAAAGGCGACTCATTCCTGACTATCAGTTTTTTTTTCAAGATATACCACTCACAAACTATCCAGATAAATAAAATGTTTACTGAAATTAAAAAATAATTGGAAGGAAAAGAGATAAGTTTTACCTTATATCTCGATCTCTACTGTGTTCCTTTAAAAATTCTCATAATTTTCTAAAAAGATGTATTAGTAGGTATATGGGTTTCCTCTTCCTCTCGAAAAAGAACTCGACTGTTAAAATTCCTTCACAATCACCAGTTGGTGATTATAGCAAAAAATACACCCACCGATATTGATAATTCCTGCTCTTTAATATCTTGACTTATTGCGACCTCAACTTATAAGGACTGAATCAGCTTAATAGCCATTTTCCAATACTAAGCTCCACTCCACCAATATTTCCTGAAACATCTTACTCTTTTCGAAGGCGTTTAATCTCTTGTCTTGATTTCTTAATAACATATTTAATAGTTAACCACTTTATTGGACTAAGATGGAAATGTCAATTCAATTTTTGAGCCTTTTTCGTGGTGAAAGAACTTCTTAACTAAAGTGTTTTATTTTAGACGTGTGGTTTTCAATCTGGCAATTCTCTTTTAGGAGTTGGTCTTTTTGATAGCTGTCACTTGATTTATGCTCAGTTTGGTTTGCCATTTCATAATGAATAGACTTAAATCAAGGATTGAAGCCAAATTAATGGGAACTTGTTTCTGATATTTTTCAAAATTATAAGACCTTTAAGCATCTGGTTTTTAGCGTTTAACTAAAAATTACCAAAAGCATTGAATATTAAAATAGTACTTAATAATGTAAAATTGAACAAATAAAACGCACTGGGTGGCACGAACTTGCTCTTATGTGACTTTAAAGTTTAAATAGTTTTGATCTACTTATCTGATTTTAAAAGAAATAAATTAGTTATGGGAGCCTATATTTTATTCCACCTGATAAAAACTTAAATTGGTATAAGCAGTAGGTATTATTGTATGTGAGAATACAACAATTAACAATATAGCACCGCAATGCACATAATATTTATGCAGTTTAAACTTAAAAATTGGTAAACAAGAAATTAATATTTAACTAGAAATAAATTAATTAAACAACTTCTGAAATTTGAAATTTTTGAAACCAACGTGATGTACACCATCTGATTTCTTAAATAAATCTTAATTTATGAGAAAAAAATTTTAAAAATCGTTGGAGCGGCTATTTAAAAAAATTAATTTTTTAGATATACAAATGATATTGTAAACATTTTTAAGAAAAAAAATTGGTACACCATTTTTTAGAATTTATTAATGCGAATTTAAAAAATAAGTTTTCAAAAAATTATTTAGAATTTTTTTTTTTTTAAATCCAAACCTTATTTTTTTGAAAATGTTGATATCCATATTATTCAAACTTGTTAAGAGTTTTAGTGTAAATTAAATGGTTGTGAAAACAAAACATCGTTCGATGAGAGGTACCATTTTTAAACGATAGATAATTTTTTTTTCAACAATAATATTTATATGTGGTCACATAAAAATTTTAATTAAAATCGTATAGGAGCAGTTTTTGAGAAAATCTTGTACGGGAGGTACCGTTATTTTTTGTTATAAGAATAATATTCATTTAAAATCTGCTAAATATGATCATAAAAATATTTGAAATTTTTTAAATCTTTTTTTTTTTATAATGGTTTTTCGGAAATAACGTAAATATGAAGATAATTAGAAAACTACTTCTGTTTGATTGGAGCGATTGAATATTGTTCAATTTATAAGTTCTAGTGATCTCATCCTCAACTTATAAATTGAAATTTATTCAATCGCTCCACAAAAAAACAGAATTAGTTTTCTTATTATCTTCATCTACGTTATTATTTAAAAGCCAGACCACGGGCGTCTAATTTTCTAAGTGTCTGAATTTAATCAAATTCCCTTAGAATTATTATAAAATTCACAGTATATTTATGTTGTGAGTTTTATAAGAGTCGTTAAGCATTGACCATAATACGCTTCTTAGAAGGGTACGGCAGCATCTAACTGATGAGCCAAATTGTCGTACCTGGGCGAAACGCAATTTTTGGAGTTGACTTAAAGTCACTTGGACAGTGGACTTATAAATACATAGAATGTTTTTCGGAATTTTTTTTTATTAAAGGTAGCCTTTTTGTAAGAAACTGATTTTTTTTTTAAGTTGTGGGCACATTTTTGAGAAAAATCTGATTTTCGGTTTTTGCTAAACAAAATTTGTACGGCAGCTACTGTTATTTTTGGTCCAAAAAAAAAAATTATCAATATTGGTCGGGGGAATGTCCAAAAAAACGCTATGTATAAAGTTTAAAGAAAATCGAGCCACCCATTTAGGCTGCAGCCGAAAGGACAGACAGAATTGCGAAAACCACTTTTTTTGACTTCGCTATCATCGTAATGTTAATTTTGATCAAAATCTCGAGTTCGATCTTTTTTACGAATTCGTAACTTGCCATATTAATGTATAACTTCAAAATTTGTTTTGTTTTATTTTTTAAAATTTTGAGTTTGAAAACTAATTGTCCAAAAAGTATTATTTTAAATATATAATTTAATATAAAAAGAGAATTGAAAAATGAATTTCTGGCTGTGAAAAAGGATATAACATCACATTGAAAGTTTTGCCGTTGTTTTTAATTTTTTTTTTTATTTTAAGTAATTTTTTTAGAAAATCCACGTTGGTGGCTTAAGCGCTAGTGCGATTTCTGAAAAACTAAAAATATGCTCCTAATAACCTCCTCTTACGAATAGTGAAAGAAAATTGTACGATTAAATTTTTTCCCGGTCAGGTCTTTTTTGTGTATACTAAGCATACTTTCAAACATACCTAACTTTATAATTGATGAATCATTATATACTTTATTTTCCATTAAGTTAACCATAACCTCCTATTCAATTGAGAGTGATTCAATGTATGTACAAAAAAAAATATTATTTCAGAATTTGATTCCAAAAAGCTTTCCCGTTTCCCATAAGTAGCCACTCCGCTATCAAAATTCTTCATAAAACCTTTTTTTAAGCCTAATATAAGTACTGCAGAGGCATATTTGCGAAAATAAAAAAGAAAACAAAAATCTTGTCCACTTGCCACCTCTTCCCCTCAGGGATTAAGTGGGCGCTAGTGTGTTATCATGTTTAACTCTCTATATGACAGAAGTTAAGTCCTCTATTGCCAAGCAAATAATAATAATAATACGAGAACCATACCTATACAAAAAAAAAAGAAAGAAAAATACTCAACTTTTTCCATGTTGCCTTCCGTTACTTCCCATAGGTACCTATATCCAGTACTTTTTGCGGAAATTATTCTTTTAGAATATTGCGCTTCCTCCAGGCCTCATCCTTACTTCTTCTTTCCTTGCTATTAAGGTAGCTTTGTAAAGGTACGTAAATTGCAAAAGAGCTTTTCGTATAAAGAAATGAAAACGAAGCCTATAACATCAGACGCTACTGCAGTGGATAAAACACAACACAACACGACACGACAATGATGACGACGACTCCGACTATGATGCTGTTAAAAGGCTGAATATTGTAGAATTGAATTTATGTGCTCTCATTAAAAATCTTCCCTGATTCCGTATCAAGCGTCTGGTGATCCTGTATAGCGCACGACTTTTGTGTCCCGTGTCCCAGAAGTGTCGAGCAGGCCAGACTGGTGCGACTTATATGAGAGAAAGCACCGCACCATACACACATACCTACACAAGGCTATAAAGGTTGAGTTTTCAAAGTAGGTATAGATAGGTATGGGGTTGTGGGAGTAGGAAACTTTGTGGTGTCGCTGTCGTATATATAAATGTTGGGACAGTCATAGAGCTAAAAGTGTTAACACACTCTACAAGGACGCACAACGATATAAACCCTTTCCAATTCATTATATTATAAACTGCATCACCAACACACTGACACTCACGACAAACGTCGTCGTCGTCGTCGTCGTCGTTGACATCGTCGTTGTTTTGTCCGACTCACAGATGGCGGAGCAATGACTGAACTTTTATTCCCTTTAGAAAAGGAGTCTCGCTAAACGAATACTTATTGCAAGCTGTATAGCTCTATAGTTAGTTATAGGTATGTATTTGCGGGGATATATAGTGTATCTGTGTGTGCTATTGTAGCTTTGACGGCATACACGTCCTTTTGGATACAAACAGGCGATTGTAAAAAAAAAAAATAAAAATCACAGATAATGAGATTGTGGCTTAAAATACACTCTGAGAGAAGAGTTGAACTGAGTTGATAAAGTTGGTTGGTTAATTTAAATTCACAACTGCTCAATCGAAGCTTAATTAAAAGAAGTGAAGGAGTTGTTATATATTTTATAGATATTTGTATAAATGTATATAAAATCGGCAGTATCAAGGGAAATGTTGCATATTCAGTGATAAAACAGAGAAGTTAATTATTGGAATTAGGTACGACAAGCTTAATGGCTTTGAGCACCTACCTACTTGTTTATTGGAAGTTAATAAAAATGTAAATAGGTACAAAGTGAATGACTTTTTTTTTCAAATTGTAAAAAAGTTGCAGGCTTCATTAGAAGTCCATTTTTTGAATAGTGTGCTTTCAGGAGAATTTTTTTTATTTTTCAAATGCAAAATTAACTGAAATGAATGAACTTATTACAAAACATCAAACGCAAGAGTTATTGACTTTAATAAACTCTTTGATATAAATTCGATATAAAAAAACTATAGGTTGGTACTGATAGTTTTTTCCAACCAAATAAAATTGTTTTCATGGATTTTTATGGAATGCTTAAATCTGAACTGATGAAATCAAGCCTTTGAAAGTATAGATCTGGGTATAGCTTAGGAATTAATTTCAAATAAAATGAGTCAAGCGATGAACTGTAAAATAGAAATTGGTAAGAAACTTGTTGTTGGTTTTGAAAGAAGGTATGTACAGTAAACGCTCGATATAGTGAAGTAATTAAAACCAGGCCTGTTCACTATTTCGAGATTGTTCACTATTTCGAGAGAGAAACTAAAAAGTCTTTCCAGTGTGATTTTGATACAAAATGAATTTTTTTATTTATTTAGGCGTAAAATAATTTCAATTGGGTTAAAAAAACATTAATATTTCATAATATTATAAATAACATACAATAAACTTTATTTTTCATAAAACGAAAAACGTCTACAATGCTGTATACACATTCTGCTGGTAAAATCTTGTTAAATATTAAAAAAAATGTGAGTTCACTATATCGAGATACCTTTTGTTCACTATTTAGAGTTACCTGTACAAAATTTTGTGTGTTCACTATACTGGATAGTTCACTCTACCGATATTCACTATATCGAGCGTCTACTGTATGAGGTTTGTTAGAAATTTGTATTCATCGAAATCGTTCAAAAATGTAAATGGAAGTTCTATGCGGCAAAGTCAATCATTGGCTATCTATATAAAAAATAATAAAGGTACATTCATTCTTAAGAAAAGAGGTCCTATATAACTGCCTCGTGGGACATCAGAAGTAGCCAAATAACTAACTTCCAATGAATCCGAAAAATATTTTTGATTTGAGCATGCTGAGTTGTGCTTCATAATTTGTTGTACCTGAACCATTTTAATAAAAAATAAATGTAATGTTTAAGAGGCTTAGATCTTTTAAAATTGGTGAAGACAAAGAACGAAAACTACTTCGGTCTAACAATGAAGCTTCTAAGATATCAAATTGCTAAATGTTCTGCTTTATTTAACCTGTTTTTTGTTCACTTCGAGTGATCACCTTATTTTAATGTTCATTGATTTTTTTTACAATTTGGTCACCTTTTGGGCTATTACACTAAAACTCCATTTAAAAAAATTCTATTTTCCCCTTTACGAAACTGAAACGATTAGTACCCTTCTAAGACCCAAATTTTGGTAGAAATAAGCTATATCGAATATATAATAACTTTTAACTCCACAAGAAATTGGAAAATAGTAGCCTTAAAAACAAACAAAAAATACGCAATTTGAGTGGGGTGGCGTATACGTAACATTTTTTTTTTTTTTCTAGTAGCCGTGATATATTTTTTTTTCTTTGCACATTATCGTGTATGTAAACTTTTTATATTATTTTACAAAAATTTGGTAAATAATAAATTAAAATACGACATGCCCATTCAACTGCCACGCCCCCTTTTCTTTTATTTATTTGAATTTTCTACTTATTTAAAGTCCCTAGAAAACTAGAAATTTTTTAATTAAGTTTCCATACAGGTAAAGGGTATCCAAAAATTTACGCAAGATTTATATTTGCCGCCATTTGTGTAGTAAAATGATGGCAACCTTAAAAAAAATTTAACAGCTGACAATTTAGGGTTAGTAAAAATGGAACAATACATCTCATTTATCTTGTTTTCATTGTTAAACAATATTTCAAAAAAATTTAAAGTTTGGTGGCCACACTTCGCTTATACACAATGAGGCTTATAGACTTAGAAATTACTAAATAATTTCCTTGACATTTTAATATTTTAGTTTTGTTCTTACTCCGAACATCCTTAGAACGTTAAAATTTCGGAATTAAACTCTATTCAATCTAAAGTATGGCATGACAAGTTTTATTTGTCCCGGCCACTTCTCTTATACAAGGGTGAATAATTGAAATAAATCTCTTGAACCAACATCAATGACATAAATATTTTTTTGTAATTCGCCTTCTACCACGCCCCCTTTTCTTATATCTGAGATTTCTCCTTACTTATATAGAAGGTACTTCAATCTTTATTATCATATAAAGTTTCCTTTGAAAATTCAAATTTTGTAGTTGAACAAATGTTCAATAGGTGGCGCTGCTAAGCGTGTCGGGAATCATATAGTATTAAATAAAAGACGATATCATTAGCTTTTGTAAAAACTTGAATTACTCTCTGCAGACGTTTCAAAATTTCACCAATGAGTTTAGACGAATTGTGAATATATGAAATTTAAGAAAGATCTAGGTGACACAATTAGCGTTGGAGTGTGTCATTTTAGAATATCGAGTTTGGCGTGTATTGTGAGAGGTAACAATGAGAAAGACTGTTGAAAAATGCATAATATATGCGTATATGTATATTTTATATAGATAAATATGTAAAAAATATCGTTCGGGAAGTCAAAGTATGTCAATAAAATTGGGTCAGATCTGTACGAACACCCACTTCTTCGGTCTCTCATTTCAACCTTTGCAGTTTCGGCAACTTTTTAAAAGAGTTCAATTTATTATTCAAACCGTAAACTAAAACTTAATGAATGCTTATTTTATATAGGCTCTTAATATCCTGCTCCCTTCTTTGTTTGAACTAAATCTAAACACGTCTTAATATTTTATTTGACATAAAGCATTCTAGTCTAAATGTTCATTTGATAAGAATTTTGTTGAAAAATATTTCATAATTCGTTCTCAATTATTCAATCCTTCTTCAGAATACACATATAACTCTCATCACCTTTTAATGATATTTATTGCATTCTTTATCTAAACATTAGGATTATATAATTATGCCCTAAATTATACAACTTAACCAAACTGCCTACCGCAGCGAAATCCACTTGAGTTTCTAATTCTAACACTTTCCAAATTAGATTTTGTCCTATAGTGAAAAATTAATTTTTGATGCCGTGTCTTATAACAGTCCTTGTTGAGAGTATGTTTCACCCTCTCTCCAGCTCCACCATCATCACTATAGGTAGGTACTATAGGTTCCTATATAAACTGATGGATGCAATGTGTGTAGGTATATAGAAGTACTTATACCTACTTGTCACTCGGCAGGAATCAAATAATTTATTTTCAATTTGCCACTCATCTGTGTGGATTCCCACAGACGACGACGACGATGACGACGACCTACCAAATCGAAAACACCCATCATGACGACCCCCCGACCCACGTAGTTTGTCTTCCTTCTTCTGTTCTCTTGTTGGAATTGTGTTTCTTCCAATGCAATATTGCGGTGGTAACAGCAATTTATGGTCCCTTCATATATTTCTGGTCGAATACCAAACCTAACCACACACTATGGGGTACCCTGCATGTTGGATGGATTTTAGGTGGAAACATGTACACCAGTTCCTATACTGTACGGTGTACAGTGTGTTGTACAATTGTTCAACACTCAACACCCAACACATCTTGTGCGACTTGTTTATTACAATTGACACGAAATGGATGTGTTGATTGAATTATTTGCGCAGGAATCTCCCTCCATTGCTTGCTTGTGCTTCCTCATTTCAAACATTCTAAACTACAAATGATGATGATGATGATGTTTATGCTCGATGTAGGGATGAATTTTTAAAAATATCTCCTCTGTACCTTCTGTACCTATACCATATACCTTTTGCAGATGTACAAAGCTCATTTGAGAAGCAACTGTTGGAAAATCAGTGTTTAAATACAAATCTTCTTCTCAAAACATCGAAAAATGGACCGAAAATCAGGAGCCACGCAAATAAAAAATATGTATTGTCGCAGGCAAAATTCATGTCACGTAACCAAAAAAAGAAAAAAGGACGCCCTGAATGTCGTGTCCTCTTCAAATTGAAATTGTTTCCTGTCCTCAAACCGCGCACACGTCTGTTAATCGTATACCTATAGGAACCTCCAAGTTGGAAAAATTTCCGAAACCATCATCATCGTCGCTCGGCAAAAAGGAAAACCAATTACCATTCCATGCGTGAAGTTGTGCAAATTTGAAATGTCTTTTGGTTTATCTCCCCCGAATATTTTTTTTTAACAGGTTTCCTATAAACAATGTTGTTAGCGTATGGTTACCAATTTTGGTGAATTTTTTACTAATTTGGTAGTTTTTTTTCTGTTGAGATTTTGTGGTTTTGAAGGATTTTTTTTTCTAAGAAATATCTTAATTTATAAGCAAAAAATTTGAAAGTTGTTTTTTTTTTATAATTTTAAATACATGTTTTTAAAAATTTTAATCATTTTTAAGAACAAAATTTAGTACACAAATTTTAAGTTTTCATGAATGTTCTTAATTGATTTGGGTAAGAAATTAAATACAAAAATTATCCAACCGTTTTTGAGATATCGATCTTTCAAAAAAATAATCTTTAAATATTTTTGGAAAATCCCATCCACCCGTTTTTGAGATGGATATCGATTTTTCATTTGAAATATTTTTGGAAAATGCCATCCACCCGTTTATGAGATATCGATTTTTCAAAAAATAATTTTAAAATATTTTGGGAAAATTCCATGCACACGTTTTTGAGATATTTATTTTTCATTTGAAATTTTTTTGGAAAATTCCATCCACCCGATTTTGAGATATCAGTTTTTCAAAAAATAATTTTAAAATATTTTTTGTACACTATCAGATCTTTGCCAAAGAGAGCTTAATACAAGCGAAATCTTGCGACCAAGAAATGGAAAATTCCATTCACCCGTTTTTGAGATATGGATTTTTATTTTTAAATTTATTTGGAGAATTCCATCGACCCATTGTTGAGATATCGATTTTTCATAATTAATTTTGAAATATTGTTGGGAAATTCCATGCAACCGTTCTGGAGATAGGTATAGATTTTTCATTTGAAATATTTTTGGAAAATTAAATCCACCCGTTTTTGAGATATCAATTTTTCAAAAAAATAATTTTGAAATATTTTTGGGAAATTCCATCCAAATATTTTTGAGACATCGATTTTTCAAAAAAATATTTTTGAAAAATTCGCGTTGATGATTTTTTACCAAATTGAATTTTTAACTCCACATTAATGAATAACTTAAAGACAAAAAGCTAAAGCTTAGGTCCGTTATTAAGTTTCCATTTCAAATATATTTCTTTTAGTCAAAAGATTAGATTATCTGCTTTTATTAAAAGAAAATAAGGTAAAAATTAATTTGAAAAGTGGCAACCGTGTAAACAGTGCGTTATTGTCCCCGTGAAAGCAACAGCGCCCGCCCAGTATATGTACCTACTTTATCCTTTTTGGTTTTTTTTTTTCCGGGATTTGTTTGTTTGTTGTCACTTTTGTTTGTTTATAGGTGGGACGTGGGAGTTAAGGGGGTTTGAGCTGTTATATATTTATATTCCTGTCTATGTATGTTCATGCACACACTTTTGCCAATAAAATTAATTTAAGTGAATTTTGTGGAGGTGTATATCCTTCCAATATCGTGTTTTTTCTCTTGTTTTCCTCTTGACACATCCTTGTTTGTTTTTTTTTCTGTTTTTTTATTTATTTTTTTTTTAATCTTATACTCTTAATACGCCGCAAGGATACAAAACCCAGAATGTACCTATCAATCGAATTTGCTTCCCATTTTGGAAGCCATCAGGAGTTGGTTGGAAGAGCAGCAGTTTCCGTTCCAAAGGCAACAGCAGCAACAACAACAACAAAATCAACTTTGACGACGATGACGACAACGATGAACACGATGAACCGAATTTTAATCGACGACGACGACGACATCAGGCAGACATCATGATGTATCTATGTTTGTTCTATGTATATATATATGCACGTTCATATAGGTATACAGTCAAACTTATATCGGCTTAAACATTTTGTGTCAAAGGAGTGATATGGAAATCAGTTTCGTTTGCCGTGTATATTAAGCCCTGGAGCCATGTGAAGATAGAAGGTTGCATTTAAAGTCGAAGTGTTGTTGACGAGAAGACTAGGTAGGACATCACGCTGCATATATAGCCTATGGATTTTGAGATATATACATTTACCTTTACAGTCGATGTCGATTGTTTGGCTGCACTTAAAGATGATTGATGTGAAACGATTTATCAGATTCCCTCCAGTGATGTTTGCAATTTGGGTGTCTGCTTCTATATATGTATAGAAAATGTAGATATTTATAGAGAAACAAGAAAGTTAAGATCTCTTTGAAGGTAGCGGCAGATTTATGAAGACACACTTGAAGTCTAGATATAGATGATGAAGGCAAGATGGGCAATTGAATGTAGAGCATCAGGATTTTATACGAAACTAGAAAAGAAAAAACTGCATTAAACTATTTATTGGATTTTTTTCTTAAGTTTTCCGATGAGTAAAAGAGATTTAAAAGAGATAAAAATGAAAGCAACACAAAAAAAATAAGAAAATAAGAAACTTCTTGAAAGATAAATCCGCTATTTTATCAATAAAGATAAAATTGGTAAGACCATTTACGGCAAGGATTAATTTGAAAAAAGCGTGAAACCTAAATTGATTTAAGATTTTTTCAAACATAGATAAATTTTGTGAAGTAAAGTTTTGGTTTATTTTTTTAAGAATCCCTCTGTTTAGGTGGGAGGGGTAGTTTAATAAAATTGTATTTTAAATGGAACAAAAAAAATATTGAAAAACAATGGCAACACCTACAGTAAGGTACTATACCATTTTTGAAAGCCAGAAGTTTTTTCTTTTATAATATTTGCAAATCAGGTTGTTTTTATTTATAGTTTTTTAAAAAAATTTCTTTCGAACTTTTGATGTACCTACTTATTTCTGTTGCCTATCTTTAGACATTTAATTAAAAAGCAAAAAGTACACTGAGGGAAAAAGTGAACTTTAAAATCAATAGTTCGCATTTTCATATTCAAATTGTGGAAATCTTAAGTGTTTCACGAGAAAAAAAAAAGAAATTGCAAATTTTAAAAGGAATTTTTTTCGTTTTAAAACGTTTAGCTTTGAATTAATTAAAATAAATTGCTTTTAATAGAAATATTTAAACAACAATTTCGAATACAATAAGAAAATATTTAATTTCATAATTTGAAGATTTAAAATTAAAAGGATATCATTTAACTATAAAAAAGATTACATTTAATTTGAAAGTGTTCATTTAAATTTGAAATTTAAATATAAAGCCATTGAATTGAAAATTTCAACAATCAATTTTAAAGTGTTTACTTTTTATTATTATTGAGTTTAGTTTTAATTTAAATTTCTTGATACAAAAACTTTGAACAGAAAAATTAATGCCGTGATTTTACGCTTAAATTTAAAGTAGAAACATTTTGATTCTCACATTACTTATATGTACACACAGTGCCAAGTAGAGAAATGACAAATTAGAAGAATGAAAATATTACCTTTGTGGAGGTTTTCAAATGGATTTTAAAAGCAAATCATTTTTAATTTTAAAAACTTTAAAAACACTTCAAATTTTAAATTTAATGTTTGCAAATGGCTTTTAAAAATGTCATTTTTAAATTTAAAGTATTCCCTTTTAATGTCAATACAAAAACTTTTAATATTTTTGAAAGCGTTTTCTTTGCAGCTTAAAATTGAAAAAATTTAAATTTAAACGGTTTCACTTTTAAATTCAAAGTGATTCGCGTTGAAGTTAAAAAAAATTAAATTCCAACTTTCAAATTGAAAACGTTTCAATACGGTTGTCTATCATACTTTTAATTTTAAAGAGATTTGTTTGGGAGTTTAAAGTGTTTTTTTTTTTGGTGTATACTAAATACCAGCAGCTACCACTTTTATCATATTTTATATGTATCCATATTGAATGACCTTAAAACGTTAAAATTTTGCAATTAAGTTCTCTTGAACCTATAAAGCACGACCTTTATTATTTGTCCCGCCCACTTCCACGCCCGCTTCTATACTTCCCTATATATGAATTTCATCCTTATAATTATAAAGTGCAAAGAAGGCTGAAAACTTATAATAAATCTGTCTTAAACCAAAACCATGGCGTATGTACCTAATTTTTTTGGAAATACGCCACCTTTTTCTTATATCTGAGATTCCTCCTAACTTTACATCCGCTGAAAGTTGAAATTTTGTAAATTAAATCTCTTGAACCTAAAGCATGACATGTATATGTACAGGTATAATATCAACACATTTAATAGTAAAATAGCGAAATGTCTTAAAATGGGTCGTCAACAATAAATAATGGGGGCTTTAAATTTGGGGCTCACACAGGGCCCAATTTGGCAATGGACCGGCCCTGATACAAACAAATAAGCTAAGCTAAAAAAAACTCTCTTTTTGAAATACCCTATGAAGAAACGAACGACCACAATAACTATACAACGATGATGATGATGATGATACTGCTTCCATGGTGATACTTAGTCGATTGGAATGGTTCGCCCGAGGCGTGATATCAACAACAGCTCACGTTAAATGCTAAAGTCAGGACCACAGAGACCATCCAATCCATACACAGGCTATATATATGTAGCTAACCTCTCTTCTGCACCTCGTTTCATGCTCAGATATATAATTGCTATCTTCATATATACATACATATAATAATTGAAGAATATACACCTGCAGCTGGTTAGATTGTGGAGAGACGGACGGACGGGCATACATATATGCACAGAATACACACGTAACCTTGTGGCATTCACAACTCCTCCTCCTTCTGGTATTTTTTCTTGTCCAACTGACTGTGGTGCGGATGACCAGATTGAGTGGCCATGCATAATCACTTATTAGCAACAGGAGATGATTATCAACTTCAAACTCGACTTTTTTTTTTCTTGTTCCTAAACTTAAGTTGGTTTTTGAATTTTCCCATAAGAAGGTGAAAATTAGCATCTCCTTAATATATGTGGTGGAGAGTCTAGCATTTCTGTGTTTCTCAATTGGAAAAAGCCATAGGAAATGGCGCAACAGAGACAGACGCCACCATCACCATTGCTAACGCCAAATATAAGATGACGCCTTCGTCGTCGTGCGTCGTGACTCAAGAAGCAAATTCCATTTTCATTCGACCAAGGGGCGAATATTGTTTTCGCGTATATAAGTATCTTGCCGCGTGAAACGCGTGGTAATTATGAAAACCACTTAACTCATTTATAAGTATATGGCTCTTGAGATTATTTTTTTTTTTTTTAACTTGCTTTTTATTTTTGTGTTGAGATTTACATTTTAAAAACATCAGGATATCGAATCAATGCCCAACATCAATTAGCAACGCTGGGTGTGCGGTGGCTTCTGGTGGCGGTAGTTCTTTGATTGAAACAGACACACACTAATGCGACATCAACGACGACGATTATGCCGCCTGTCAATCTGTCCATACACGATTGTTGAGCAGGCATGAAAAAGTGAATATTCGCAATGCAGATAGTTTAATAGAATTAATTATAATTAAATGATGGAAATATATATGAAGTATGTAATGAGCAAATTTGAATAATTGACATTGCATTGACAACTTTTTTCATTTTGGAATGTGGATGTGAGTGAATTGTGAACGGGAAATAAAATATTCATTAGCTGTCGGATTATAATCGGAAGCATTTTTTAGGAATTAACAATTATTATATTTTCTAACTTATCTAAATTCAAATATTAAAACAAAAAATTTAAGTTAAATGTACAGGAAGTTCTCAAAAAAAAACCATTTTGAATTTTGAGAGAGGCATTTAAAAAATTTAATAACTACATTTCAACATTTAAAAATCTGATTATTCTTAGTCCAATTTATTTACACCACGCAAAAGAAATCACAAACGCAACATTTTTGATTTCTTTGAATTATCTTCTAATCAATACTAGTCTAAATAAGACTTAGGTATAGACTCGAAAACTACTGAACCAATTTTGGTGATTAAGAAAATGGTTCAAATAGAATCCGCCCACTGAAACGCCATTTTTAGTATTCGTGAAACTATGACACTTTCAAAATAATTTTAGATAAGAAAAAAAGATATTAAATTTTATAGTGTTGACAGTTGATTGTATAATATTTCATTCATTTCTAGCAATTTTTGACTTTTTATAGCGTTTAGGGTTCGAACTAAATTTTTGGTAATTTTCGATTTTTATCTTTTTAAGTAGGTTTCTTTAAAAATCTGTAATTTTAAGAACAGATAATAGATCACATCAAAAAATCTCGCAGGAATATAATATAGCCAATCAAATTAATGCTTATTCATTGATGCAATGCAATGTTAGAGATATTTTTGGATTAAAAAAAGAATTTCCGAAATTTTATTTTGTTTCACGACAAATTTGCAACAAATTCACGACATTTAATGATATACTTATCTTTATTTTTTAAATTTGTTTGGAAGGGTGGTGCTAACTTCACCGTCAAGTTAGCATTACCAGGGGTGATTTTTAAAAAAACCAGCCCGACAATTTTTTTTTTCTTTCACGACAAATTTACTACAGTTAATCCAATTAGTAGAATCATAAAACTAGAATCATAAAATGGTAATGCTAACTTGACGGTAATTTAAAATTTAAAATTTTAAAAAAGTTAATTTTTTTGATTTTTATAAAACATTTAAAAATTATTTTCTGAGAATTCGATATTTCAAAATTTAATTTTTAACTGCACATTAATTAGTACATTAAATTGGCGTATACCAAAATTTTTTGTTAAAAATTACTTAAAAGTATTATGACGCATTTCTTTAAACAAAATGAATGAGCCACAAAAAGTTTGCAAAAAATTATTTAATAAGATAGTGAATAGTCTTTCTCTATAAAGTCTTAAAAAAGATCAAGTTTTTAGTCAATTGAAAGTTGACTTTTTAGAAAGGGTTTTTGTCTGATAGTGGAGCGGCATAGCGTCCATATAAAAGTTAATTGTGCACTTTGTGATAAAAGCATCAAATTTTTTTCATTGTTGGTACATTATATGAATATGATTTTAAGATATTGGGCCACTTCAAAATTCCGCCCCTTTAGGTGGGAGGGGCAAATTAAAAAAAAAAATACATAAGATTGAAAAAAAAATATTAAAAAACAACGGCAACACTTACAATATCATGTTTTACCTTTTTTTAAAACCAAGAACCCATTCTTCAAATCTTTTGTCAAATTAAGTTATTTTAGTGCTTAATTTTTGAAAAAATTATTTTCAAACTCAAAATTTTGAAAAAAAAATAAAAAAAAAAGTTTATTGTAATTTTTTTGCAAAATTTTACGTTATTAAGTACTAATTTGCTTTATCATTTTCGATACTCTTATTAACTTTTAGTCGAGTTCTAAAAACCAGATAGTCTTAAGTCATTTAGTTTTTTAGAAAATTAAAAATTACCATAACTACTTTTTTCTTAAAACCGTCATTTTTGAACATAAACAATGGATTTTGACTTTCTTGTTTAAATTATAAAATTAGTTTAATCAATAGATCTACAACAGTTTAGGTAGTTATGAACTTTTAATATGTTATTTAATATGGTTGTTTGATGAAAAAACAAATTACGACAACCACGCCCCATACGCCATCCTTGACAATTCTGAAAAACCCATACTTTTTTCAGTCTCTTGCCTATAACTTCATTCTGGTTTTTATTTAAGCAAACAAAAAATATTTTGCGACAAATACAATCAAATGAGAATTATTACTAAGATCTATTGCATGCACATTAAGATTAAAATTTTTTTATTCACTTAATAAGAAGACTTTAGTTGTTTTATAATATAAAAATTTATACAATTTGTCTCAATTGATAACGGACAGTAAATTTTTTAATCAACAATAGTGTACATTCATAAACATCAAACATTTGCTTTGTTGCGATGCTGATGCGCAACGCAGCTGATGCTGATGCAATACATCAGCAACTACGCATCGAATTTTCTTGATTCTGGTTTTGCTTTAAGTTTGCGCATTATTTGATGCAAGTTTGCAATAGTGAACACTTTACATTAAAACTGATGCTGGTTTGATGGCTTTTTGAATGTTTGACCAAAGTGATTTAGCATCATCTCTGCAACGATGCGTTTGTGAATGTACATATATTTTTCAAACCTTTCTTTGATCTTACTTTGGAAAATAGTTAACGGAATGAAAGAAGGATTTATAATGATCATTCCGGTTTTGTTCAGGTTCTCAATCTCTGACCCCCATATCCCCATTTACTCCACTTCATGCGTTCTTCAAAGCCACTTGGGCCCTCTTACCTTTTTTCTAACAATAAACGATATTGACAGTCAATATAGCTACTGGCTCATATCGTAGTTATGTAGTTGATTTTAAAATCATTAAGGTCAATTCAATTTATTCAAACTTGGTGCGAAAAGAATTTCTTAGAACTCAACATTACTTTCAATCTATAACCTTCTCCCGTAAACGGTTTCCCTCAACCCCTAGTACATATTGCTTTCGCAACGTGGTCATTCCCATAATTTAATCCATTCGAGACCTTGGAATTATTTGTGACAGTGAGCCTAACCTTCGCTCCCATTTTGGTCAAATAATTAACAAGGCCAATACCTCTGCCGGGGGTATGGTATGTTTGGCAAGAATTGTCTGGCAAACTAACGTTTCGCGGGGGTTCATTTCGCCATTTTTCATTCCGCATTTTGTTTGTTTAGCATTTTCTTGTTTGACATTCTACGTTTCGCAAATTACGTTTTGTCTTTTGAATGATTTGACAAATCATCCTTCCGCATTTTACATATCGCAATTTTCATTTAGTTTTTTGTTTGATTGGCTTTTTGAAGTTCGGCAATTTCTTAGTTGGCATTTTGATATTTCGTTTTTTTTTATTTGGCATTTTATTATTTCGCTTTTTTTTATTTTGCATTTTATTGTTTCGCTTTTTTTTATTTGGCAATCAATTGTTTTGCAATTTTTTGGGCTTCGATTACAAGTCTTAAAATTTTTTTCTAAAATTCGTTGCTCTAATTAATTCTTAATCAAAACCTAAAAACTGATGATTTTATGACTTCTATATAGTTCTTGAGAAAATTGAAAATTACTAAAACTATTTTGTATGAGATTTTTGTTTTTTTGCTTGCTATAGCACCCAGCATTACGGCGTGTAAACAGTGAGGTATGTATGGGGGGGCATGCTGCCCCCCTGCAACCCCCCTGCTTGGCACACTATAGGATTTGGGGTAGGTGCGAGGTTGGGTGTATGCAAAGTCTCTTTTGCATTTGAAAAATCTGGATTTAGAAAAACTTTGATTGTACCCTTTATTTCCAATGTCAACAGCTCTTTCCTAAATAAACGACCAAACAACTAAACGGCCAAATGATCTATCAGCGAAGTAATAAAACGGCTTGTTGAAATTTTGCGAAATAATGAAACGGCGAAACGTTATTCCGCGAATAAAAAACTTGGCCAATTAATAAACGGCTTAACAAAAAAAGCTAAACAATAAATTGCCAAATGAATTTTGCGAAATGATTGAAAATATTTTAAAGAAAAAGCGAAATGTAAAATCGCCAAATGTTTTTTGCGTAATGATTGAAAAACATAATGAGTAAATAGCCAAACGTAAATTGCCAATTGTGGATTGCGAATTAAACAAAATATTTAACGATCACAGCGAAACAAAGAAATGCCAAATGAATTTTGCCAAACAAGGGTGACCCCTCTGCCGGCTGTATTAATAATCTTATTCCCACAGATATTTTGTCAACTACTACTGATTACTTCGCTCCTATTCTGTGTCTCAGTAAGGATTTTAAAGTTGTTTTCCCATCCAGATAGGACTGGCAAAACGACATCGTGACGAAAGACTTCGACACAACTATTTTTACTGATGGTTCAAAGATGGAGTGCGGGGTTGGTTCAGGAATATTTTCCGAATCTCTAAATATCTCTAGATCTTTTCGGCGACCCAAATTTGCTAGTGTTTTTCAAGCTGAATTACTGGCAATTGGGGAAGCATGTAAGGTACTCAAACAAGACCCCAACCAATACCGAAATACCACTATCCTGACAGCTGTTAAAGCCATTAGCTCAGCTGCATCGTCTTCCAAATTGGTGCAGCAATGCCGTGATGACCTCGCAGGCCTAAACGTGAATCTCAAGGTGAGGGAAACGAGCGGGCTGACGAACTGGCCAGGCAAGGTTCCCCCCTTCATGACTCACTTGGAGTCATGTAGGGCAATATATTCTCTATTTTTCTTACCGAATCCAATCGCAGGTGGAGCAATTTGTCAAATTTCATCATTTATAGGAAGATTTGGCCCACCTGTAGTAAATCCCGAACAAACGACTTAATTTGCAGACCCAGGCGAGACATAGCCAGGTCATTGCAACATGAACAGGATATGGCCATGTGGAGAGCATGCAGCACAGCTAGATATTCCCCACAATTATCACTGTCGTAGTTGCGGGGACCAGCAGGAAAAGGAGACAGTCATTAATTTCCTCTGTAAATGCTCCGCTTTGGCCAGAAAAAGAGCTCAGTCACTTGGTAAAGCTTTTTTCCGTGACCTTAATGAACTTTCTGAGATGAGGATCAAAGATTTGATCTCCTTCCTTAACGAAACGCACTAGCTCTAGGATAAACTTCAGTAGGCACTGTACATCTTTCCTAGGACTAGATGATCGTTCTAAGGGAACAAACCTTGTAAGTCTCTGAGCCAACCGACAATCTGATCAATATGGCATGTTGCTGCGAGACTCAAACAATCCATACCATTTCCATCCATAAGTCCAATGAGTTATGGTATCAAAACGATGCACTCTAGCTCTAATTGGCTCAATAAGCTAGGTGGCTCGTGACCGCCATTTCACCCTACCTACCTACCTCTGCCGGCTTCTGTGGCCTTCCGTGGACCGATAACATCAACCCCATATGTACCTTATTTCTTGTCTCAATAAGTTAAAAATCGTTCGCAAAATTTGTAGTGGATCGAACAGAAATCAGTTTAATTGAAAATGAAACGTTTGAAAAAAAAAAACACTTTCTCAACTCCCCCCTCAATATAGGTATTCGTCGCAAAAAAAAGTGGTAATTTGTATGTGATCAAATTTTAAATTTATTCAGAAGACTTTAAGGGGTTATTGCGCTGTACTGTGCGAAGAAACTGAGAATTTTACAACTAACGGAATTTTAAGTTTTTATTTTAGCTTAATGGTGTCGATTATGTACAAAAATACTATGTGGATCATATTTGTAGCTTCATTTGTTTTCTAGAAGTCGCAAAATAACTTAAAATACATATACCAGAATGATGTTCAAGGCAAAAGACTGAAAAGTGATGGTTTTCTGTGATTTAATTATGATACTGAAGGGGTGGAGGGGGCGTGGTTGTCAAAAATTTTTTTTTTCATCTACCAAACTTATTAAGTAACATTTTAAAAATTTATAACTACATGACCTTTAATAGTTTTATCGATTGGACCAATTTTATAATTTAGACAAGAAAGTCAAAATCCATCGTTTTGTTCAAAAATGACGGTTTAAATGTTTCTGAGAAAAAAATAGATTTTGTAATTTTCAATTTTCTAGAAAACTAAATAACTTAAGACTATCTAGTTTTTAGCACTCGACTGAGAGTTAATGAGAGTATCGAAAATGAAAAAGCAAATTAGTACTTAATAACGTAAAATTTTACAAAAAAAATCATAATACATTTTTTTTAAAATTTTTTTTCAAAATTTTGAGTTTGAAAATAATTTTTTCAAAAACTAAGCACTAAAATAACTTAATTTGAAAACAGATTTGAAGAATGGGTTCTTGGCTTTAAAAAAAGGTATAGCATGATATTGTAAGTGTTGCCGTTGTTTTTTAATATTTTTTTTTCAATCTTATGTATTTTGTTCTTTAAATTTGCCCCTCCCACCTAAAGGGGCGGAATTTTGAAGTGGCCCAATATCTTAAAATCATATTCATATAATGTACCAACAATGAAAAAAATTTGATGCTTTTATCACAAAGTGCACAATTATTTAACTAAGCCGCCCCACTATGATAACACACAGTTAGACTGTCAAGCTTTCGCACCATCATATTAATATCGAAGGTTTGAATGAAATAACAACACTTGGGTGAGCAACCAACAAGTTTTTTTTGGAAAGGCTCGAGTTATAGCTATTTCACGACTGCCACGTCGATCATCAAAGTTGACAAGATGTAAATTTAAAACGGTTGAATTATTAAATATTAAATAAAAACCACCTATTTTAAGATCGTTTAATTTTCTATAAAACTATGTTATGCTCTTATTTTATGAGAAATTTCTTTTTTTCGCTAAACTAAAAATCAAATGGAAAAAAATGGGATTGATTCAAATGTTCAAAATTTTATTTAAATAAAAATAAAAATGAAGAAAATTACTTTTGTTTAAGGGGAGCGAATGAATATAATTTATTCGAGTGCCCTCAACTCCATAAATGCATTTTGCCTTATTATACACATATCTATCTATCTTATTCTTGCCTGTACTTAATCCTTCAGTATTATAGCCTTAAATGATCTGATCCGGATGTTTATTACACTTTCACTTAATATATCCTTCCAATTTTGGCACACATAATATAAAGCATGTAGATTATACATATACGACTCTGCATTTTGTTAGTTAAATTCTATGTAATATTTTGTGCACAATGAAACCACATTTTCAATAAAGTAGCAATCTTTACTGGCCGCAACTATTTATACCAACGGCAATACAATTTTTTACATTCTACTTGAATGTGAGTGGGTGTTACACTTTCTTTCTCTTCACCATTAGGTATAGGTATACACTGTTGAACTGATTTCGGGGTTATTTGAAAATGTGTACCGCACCTTCAACATTCAACAACTTCTTTAATTTAGGATTTTTTAAATTCAACTTTCCAAAAAAGATTCGCACTTGGCACAAAAAAAAAAAACAACTTATTTTTTTGCTTTATCAATGAATGAATCCATATAAACGCAATAAGGTGTTGTTTATTTTGAAAAGTCCTTTCGCTCGGTGCAACAGCAAATTTTATTAGCTTTTTCCATTGTTTCAAAGGATATACCTATATACTCTCTGCAAAAAGACCTCCAGCTGTCTACCAAGCGGTTCAATGAAATTGTTCACCTAACAGACTTTATTTTTTTTTTATTTATATTTCTCTCTGCCGCTTAAAAGAGAATTGATGATATTGCCCTTTACTTTGAGAACTTGTTTCGTTCTAAAATAAAATAAAAAAAAAAAAACAAATTAAACGTCAGACAGCAGAGCACGGTTCAATATAGTTCCTCTCGCTGACTTTTTCCTCCGCACGAGATGTGATTCTGTTGGATATCCAGAGGAGATATAGCGCACAGAGGAACCCTGTTGTAGTGTCTGGCGTTACCGAAATAAAAAAAAAAAAAAATAAAACGGAAAAAAAAAGGAAGCTATCCCGACTCCGTTTAAAAATTTCTCGAGTAAACATTCAACGCTAATAGGCCAACGGCCCTTGTTTGTTTGGTAGTTGAGTTGCTGCACTGGCTCTTCCTCGCCCCCTCCCCTTCACCATGCCTTCAGGTCCAATCGTCTGAATGGAAGCTTGAAAAATTTACGATGACATTTTGTTTATTTGTCTCTGTGCTGGCTCTGGTTCTAAACGGTGCGGTGGTGTAGCGTGAAATGTTCATGCTCTTAAGGTACCTATATCTACCCTTCTGCCGTACCGTGTCTTTTTCGTTCTATATCTATAGACGATAATTCGAAGAAGATGTTTAAACTTATGTTCAAAAAGATATATCCCCATATATATTGACTTTGGATAATAAAATGTTCAAATAGATAATAAAATTATAATAACAATAATTATTATTATTAACATGACGGTGTGTTCAATATAAATGCCTTTACGGATTCCGTAGATGTTTCTTTATTGTGTTGTAAAGTTTATTTGGCTTGGTGGGCTATTTCGTGAGTTGCATGTTTTTAAAAGTACTCGTATATAGCTATCTGCATAATAAAGATGGATTGTTTTGTATATTCTATTACATATTTACTTATGGACTTAGTGTAGGAGGATTTCGTGGAAAAATTAATTAGATTCGAGACATTTGAATAATATCTACATAGGGTACCTTTACTTACATTCACATATGATTTGAATTTCAAATTTTAACTTTTCCGTTAATAAGGTTCTTTTTTGTTCGTTTTAAAATTTATTGAATTTAAGATTTCCTCAATATTACAGCCACATTGAAGGTAATAATAGTGCCAACTTTAAGACTAAACATAGTTGGTTTGATAATCATTCCAAACATTGACAGATTAGGCTCCAGACTCTTAAATCCCCATATGTGGGATATTCGAAAAAATTCACTTATTTACTTATTGATCACTAAAAATTTGTTGGTTTCAGAAATTGCTCAGTAGTAGGCGATTAATTTTTCCACGTGTTTTCAAATTTACCAATAAGATGATATTAGCAGCTCATTTATGGGATATTCAAAAAATCACAAAAAAAAATCGGTTCATTTTAGGTATTGGTTAGCCATAAGCGATTTTAAAGTACAAATGTATATGTTTCAAGGACAACTAGGACACTAACACCTCGTTTATGGGATATTCGAAACAAATTTGAAAGAGAAGTAATTTTTCACAGATTTCATTGGTTAGCTATAACAAGTTTTAAATTGTTGTTCAATTTCATCCATTAGAAGATGTAAGGACTTCATTTGTGAGATATTCACGAAAAAGTATGCCAAATGTCAGTAATTGGCCATAAAAGGTGAATTGGTTTCAATAATTGGACAGCCAAAGATAATTTTCGATGAATTTCTTAAAGTTTTATTGAAAGTCTTTCATTGAAGGATGTTAGTAATTCATTTGTGGGATATTCGCAAACAAATATGCCAAAAGATTATTAATTGGTCATAAAAGGCAGGCTATTCAATAATTGATTTTATATTTCTGAAAAATTTTTAAGGCCATAAAGGACGCTAGCCACTCATTTATTGGATATGAAAGAAAAGGATGGAAGGATTTTGTCATCTACAAGGTCAGTCAGTTATTCACAGTATTAAATTATATATTTGTTTAATTCAATTTTTCCATTAGAGCACCTATAGCTGACAAATTATTGAAACCAACTGACCTTTTAGATACATTTTTTTTTGAATATCCCACAAATCAGGATTTTATATCTTCTAATGGGTTAACCTGAAAACAACTTGAAAAATTCATATCAATTCGCCTATGACTGTTAAATTGCTGAAACCAACTGATCTTTACTGACCAATTAAGGTGACTTTTAAAATGACTTTTTTTCGAATATCCCAAATATTGGGTTTTAAGATCCCAGAGATGATTGATTTAATTTATAATCGTATAAACTCATCCTCAGTGTCTCAAGTCAGAAAAAAAAACTATTTGTAGGCCAATAAACCATAATAAGTTATTTAAAATACAAAACAAATCAATCTAAACATAATTACTCACTTCATAGATTCGACATGAATTTTGTTTACTCTCTCGAGTAAAAAATGGCAAACATTCTGCCACTCATACTATACCTACCTTGATCTGTCACTTAAAAAAATTAAAAATAGAAAAAATAACTATTCCCACGTAATTATGAAATTAGATATAGATAAACCGATCACATTACTCTGTGCAGAGTTGTTTTTATTTTTATTTTTTTATTTTTTTTTCAAGATACAAATTGAAATATGATCACGGCTAATAAACGTCGAGGCTTGTTAGCTGTCAGCACAGGGTTTCAATGACTGCATCTATCGCGAGTAGTTGTCAGATTCAGATAGGAACGTATAAAACTAACTAAGTGCAGTTGCCTGTCTTGAATACTCACTGTAAAATAGCGCGATTAAAAGATACATTTTATGTTGTTTTTTTTTTTCTTTTGTTTTTAATTATTTTTCTTTTAGTTTTAGATTTTTTTATTGAATAAAACAAAAGTAAAATAAAACACCACCATTTTTCAGAGGGAAATAGCCATCACAGGCTGACTGACTGTGAACATTAAGACATACATATATACAAGCAATTATTATATTATATCTTTGTTTATTATTATTAAAGATGAAAGATAAGTTTGTTGTGGATTGTCTGAAAGATAAAGCAATAGTTAAAGTAAAGTTAAAACAATCAAAGAAGACAATAGTTATCAGGTGAAGAAATCATATACATAGATGGTTGTGAAAGAATTCAATCAAAAGGTTTATTTGGGCTATTTATGCGGCAAAACATTTTAATTAGAAGGCGGAAGCTCAATAATTTAAAGGTATTTATTTTTTTGTATTGAATAGTTTTGTCGGCAACCTTGAGGCGGCTTAATCTTAGACAACAAATATAGTTTTTAGAAAAGAAAACCAATCAATTCACGTTGAGTGATGGTGAAAGATTTATTATAAATGAAACATTCATAATCATTATCACAAGACAGCCAATGATTTGTACCTTTCATAAAGATTTTCTTACCATAAAATTAGTACTCACACTAAGTAGAAAAAAATAATAAAAACAACATAATTAAACTTCCTTTTTTTTATTATTAAAAATTTGGAATTGAAACTCCTCCCATTATTATTATTTTAGTTAAACTTTTACATATTTGTTTTTTTTTTAGTTGTCCCTCGAGACGATACCTACATTTTGCTCAGGTGATACAAGATAAAAAAAAATATATCTCAAAATGATATTTTCATCGGATTGGAAAGTAATGTTGGATATGACTGATAAAAATTTTAATATATGACAAATATTGTTAAATTTTTGTTTTGTTTATTTTTTTTTATAAATTTTCAAAAGAAATTGGAATGAAATTTATGAGAAAAAAATAGTTTTTATTTTTCTCTGGCTGCTATTTGAGCTACCTACTTTTTTGGTACCGATTTTGGGTTACACAAAAATTGTAATTGGGCCATGGAAATAGTTCCAAGTTATTTAGACAAGTTTTGAATAGAAATCGAAATTTTGATCAAACTTAAAATAAAGATATACATATGTATAACGCGAAAAAAGTGGGTCCCAAAATTCTGTATATAAACCCATCCATCTACAGCCTAAACCAATGAAGCTATTTTCCTTATCTTCTGCGAAACTTGAGGTTTTATGTTATTCCAACTAAGGGGCCAGTTATAGCTTTCATTGAAACTCATCACTGAAAATTAACAGTTTTGAGGCGCTAAAAAAGCGATATCAGTGATTATTTTGATGCCAATAAAAAGCCGATGACTCGATTATTATTTTTAGTCAAAAAAATATTTCATTTTGACCCTACCTTTCACATAAAATGATTTCTAAGATTTCAATGATCAATGATAAGGTAGTTCAATCATTGATAGTTCAATCATTGAAATAAAGAAATTCATTCCTGGGATAGGCTGGGACAAAATGAAATATTTTTTTGACTAGAAATAATAATTGAGATATCATCTTTTTATTTGCATTGAAATAATCACTGATTTCACTTTTTAAGTGCCGCAAAATTAACAATTAAAATTTTCATTGATGAGTTTCAATGAAAGCTGTAACTGGCGCCTAACTCTCCAAAAATGAGTAACTCAATAACGGTTTCAGTAGTTTTTCACGCAGATTATTCTTTAAAGTTTTAATACTTTCGCATTTCGATTTTTCAAAAAAATATTTGTGGGGTTTTAAAAATATATAGGTACCTGCATTTAAATTATTTTTGAAAAATTTAATCCTCGGAAGTGGACTGAACTTATTTTTGTTATAAGTTTTTAAAGAGTATATGACTAAATTCTTAAAACTATTATGCACATTTTTTAAGAAAAAGTTGAAAACTTTTTTTATATACATAAAATATTTTTTAATATTTATCATACGGCCTACAGGGCATTTCACGTGAAGCGGACAGCGAAAAAACGGGTGGGTCTTGAAAATCGGTGATTTTTTAGGTTATTTATAAAGGGTGTTTTTTTTTAGACGTGTGGTTTTCAATCTGGCAATACTTTTTTCGGAGTTGGTGTTTTTGGTTTGGTTTGCCATTTCATAATGAATAGACTTACTCCTGAACAACGTTTCCAAATCGTGCAAATTTATTACCAAAATAATGGTTCGGTTCGCGCGACGAGATGGCCACCGATCCCGATTTTCAGAAGAAAATTTTGTTCAGCAATGAAGCTCACTTTTGGTTGAATGAGTACGTTAATAAGCAAAATTGTCGTATTTGGAGTGATCATAATCAACAAGCCATTGTTGAGACGCCGTTACATCCTGAAAAGTCACTGTTTGGTGTGCTCTATGGGAAGAGGGAATCATTGGTCCATATTTCTTTAAAAATGAAGCCGGCCATAATGTTACAGTCAATGGGAAACGCTATAGAGCCATGATTAATGACTTTTTCGTATGCCTGAATTGGAGGATGTTGATGTGGACGACCTTTGGTTCCAACAAGACGGAGCTTCATGCCATACAGCCAACGAAACAATCAATTTATTGAAGGAAACTTTTGGTGTGCGCATTATCTCGCGTAGTGGGCCTGTGGCGTGGGCTCTAAGATCGTGCGATTTAACACTGCTGGACTATTTTTTGTGGGGTTTTGTGAAGTCGCTTGTCTACGCAGATAAGCCCGAGACGATTGACGCCTTGGAAGAAAATATTCGCCGCATTATTGCTGACATACGGCCCCAATTGCTGCCATAAGTGGTCGAAAATTGGGCCTCTCGGCTGGAATTTATTCGAGCCAGCCGCGGCCACCACTTGCCTGAAATCATTTTTAAAACATAATGGCAAACCCTTATCTTTATAATAAAGCTAAATTCTTTGCCATAACATTAAATTATATATGCTTTTTATTATTTCTTGAAAACCCCACGTCTAAAAAAACACCCTTTACTTTGTGTAAAGTTCTTAGGATGTATATGAAAGGATTTTGATTTTTGAGGCCTGGTGTTAGATTTATGGGCTTGTAAAGTTTCGACAAGCTATGAAGTAGGGTTTTATAGCAATGTTGCTTAATTAAATAAAGAGATAGAAAAATTGTTCCAATGGTATGGTGGAATATGTGACAAATTTAATTTTCTTTTCAGGTATGACATCAAAACCGGAAATCGATTTTTTAGTTGGTAGAAAACCGGAAGTTAGGATTTCAAATAAAATTTAAGCTAATTTGGACCCTTTTGATATTTTTTTTTAAATCGCAAAATTTAACTTATATAATCTTAGTCAAGTTTTAGAGTGGGATTCCCATTCGTTTAGAAGATACATAATTTTTAGTGAGAAGCCGCCATGTGAAAACCAGATTTTTTTTTGTATTTTGTATTTTGTATTTTTTGTAATATACAAGAAATTTAAATTTAAGAACTATATAAAGTATAAATAACCTAATAATTACCGATTTTTAAGGCCCACTCGTTTTTTTCTTGTCCGCTTCACATCAAAAAAAAAATGTATGCAACAAATAATTTATCTTTTGAGAAAAAGTCTTTTTAAGGGTTTTTAAAATTGTGTGTGTATCAATTCACATCTATTTATTCAAGAATCCGTTGGTATTTTATTTATTTGTTTATGCAATTTAAAGAATTAATTTTAAGTTTTTGAAATTTTTTCTCAGATTTTAGAGGCGGTGCACAAAAATCTGATGTTCTGATGTTTTTTTCTTAAATCACAGAAAACACAAATTTTTTCTGTGTTGATTTTCAGAGTTCATTGGAACACAGGTTTTGTGGGACCAATGTTTATGAATATAGGGTTAAAGCAAAAATTGCACAACAATATCTTCTCGTTAATCTTAAAAGGCGTAAAAACGTGCAAAAAAATCCAGAAAAACAAACTCATTTTCTCCAACTAAAATTTACGTTCAACCTAATTCCTGTTTTTATTAGAAAAATAAAAAACTATACCAAGGTAGGTACATTAAAAAAAAAAACCTTACATGAACATATAGATACGTATTATATTCAAAAGTAAAGATTTTGGAATTTCCGGATTTTGGGAACCAAAATTGGGATTCTTCCGTCTTATTAATTCTCCCTTTTTACATAGTTAAACCGATGACTTTTAATACCTCTATTTCTTTATACAAATTAAATAGTATTATCCTCTTGTGTATATGCTGGAATAATTCCTCTTTCTATTTTGTTTAATCTTATAATCCTATAAATTTCACACCTGGCAATAATTTCTTATTTATTTTCAGGACCACATCGTATTTTCACTCTTAATCCATTCTAATAAAGGACAACATACACCGAAGGTAAGCAAAATTAAATCCAACAAATTTTCCATTCAAACACACAAATAAATAACATCTTTCCCAAAAAAAAAAAAAGCGACAAAAACCATTTTGGGATCATTTTGGTTAATCCGTTTTTAATTGCTTGTGGCATATAGATGGCATTAATTTCAACGTATAAACCCTAAAATCACCACTAAGATTAGCAATAAAATATTTTATCCCCAAGAGGCCACCTTTAATTCGTTGTAAATCAATTTGATGTCGAAAAGAAATTCCATTCTCATATATTTTATTAAAGTCATCACTTCAAATTAATTCAAAAAAAAAAACTAGAATGGAAAACAAACAAAATATTTCAAAAATGTTGTTTTTGAAAATTGTTGAAAGAATTTCTTTCTCTCAATCTGCATTTTTATCTCCGATATTATCAATAAAAGAAAAATGCTTACTCAGCTTTATGTGCATTTTGTGGATGCATCCAAATATTTATACATATATCTATATAGAATCATATATCTATAAGGGAATACGGAGAGGTTTGGTTATAGGAATGCGATTCGTACGTGCCACTTGATTATTTACGATATTTATACGAGATCCTCATTGTATAAAGATACATAGATAAATAGATACACAGAGAGGGATGTTGAATTTTCGATTTTGGAATTCGTGGCAAGAAACTATTTGCTTACGTGTTCAAGTGGCGCATGAGATTCGAAAACGAAGAGACTTTCATCTCTATATATCCTACTCTATGCCAGGAGGGGTTATACAAGGAAAAAGGCTTAAAAGCACTTTCTATATAGTTTGGAAATTCAAATCGAAAATTCAAGTCTTTTTCCTTAATATGGTCGTTTTATTGTGCATCGATTTTTTGTTATTGTTGTTGTTGTTGTTGTTTTGCTTCCTCCCCGAGTTCAGGAAAGTTTAATCCTATTTTTGTGTGTTTGAAAAGTTATGCGTGTGTGGGTAGGAATTTTATTTTTTTCTTCACAATTTCTGTCACGTATTTCAAATATATTCTAAAATAATAATTCAGACATAATTCTGTTTAAAATCGAAAAAAAAACAAAACAAACAAAAACTGGTGGTTTGTTAATTTTTTTTTTTGTTATTATTTTGGGAGCAAGAGGTAAATGTTTAAAATGTTTTGTTATACCTAATAGAACTTGAATTGAATTTTGATTATTTTTTATGAACTGTTCTTTAGTTTTGTTTACAGAATTTTATATCTATAAATATGTATATTGATTTTTATGAAATTATAAATAAATTAAATTTGGACTTTAACATTTATGAGAGTTGGGTAGGCTTATGCTTGTTGTTCATTTATTAATTTTCATGTAGATACGAGTATGATATGCATGCAATCACAGAAAACGAATAAAAAATGGAAAAACACTTTTAATGCAACTCAGAATATTCAAATCCATGTTGCAATGAGTCGTCATGGTTTTTTCAAATTCGATCCGTCATACCGATTTTCAAGTTTTACTTGAAAAAATCAAAAATAATAATAATTGCAACAAATTTGAAACCTGAAATTTCATACTTTTATGAATTTTATTTATGAGAAATATTTTTAGAATAAAAAAAATTTTAATTCGGTAAATGGTTTCTAAGAAATTATTTATGTTCAGTTTTCTAGCAAATAAAATACAGCCCAGTCATACATAGTAATTTTTGCACAATAAAAAAGCTTACATAACTTTCTCAACAAAAACAAAAATGAAAAATAAGTTTTGATTTTCTGATCGATGAGCTGGCATTTTAGCATTGTTATTAATGATTTTTGTCTCTCACTGCTCTTTTATTAGATATTTTCTTTTTGATAGAAATTCGATATAGTTCAGTACACGAGAAATTGAAAAATTAATATAAAATAACGATGAGAAAATGATAAAATTTTGCATCGATATCACACTGATAGTAAACTTTACATGCGTTTGTAACTTTTGTTAATGCCAGCGGGTGGTTGTTTGTTGATATTCAACGAATAGTGTAGTGTGAAAAATTATGTCCTTGCTTACCCTGTTGCACTTTTTGGATAAATAGAAAATAAAAATATTTGGGATTTTAACAAATATAACGACTTTGTCGTAAAGCTTCGCAAACAAAACCTACACTAAAAACATTTTTCCGAATAAAAAAAGCGGTATCAGCTAAAAACACAAAAAATTTATTTCAGTTAAGTCGAACTCATTAGGAGGTTGGTAAATATTACTGCACTGTTTTGATTCCCAGTTAGTGATGATGACCTGGCAATTTGACATTGTTATTAAAGATTTTTGTCTTTCACTGTTCTTCTTTTTTTTTTTTAGGGAAATTCGATACAAGTTTGGTAAAAATATAGGAATACGATGGTAAAATGTTTAAATTTTGCATCTGTGCCACACTGTTAGTAAACTTTACATGCGTTTGTAACTTTTTTTCCCAATAGAGAAAATAGTACTCTCTGAAAATCTACTGGAAATACATCTACATAAATTGTAGTTCAAGCGGAATCATTTTAAGGTTGGTAAATATTATCACACTGTCTTGATTCTTTTCATGTTACATACGAGTTAGAGATAATGAGCTGGGAATTTGTTCCTTTTTAAATTTAATTTTTTGTGGAAATTAGGCACGAGGTCGATTCAATGGAAATGGAAGGATATAATATAAAAATACGATGGAAAAATCTTATATTTTGCAGCGATGGCATGCTGTTAGTTAACTTTACATACGTTTGTAACTTTTTTCCCAACAGAAAAAACGGTTCTATCTGAAAATCTACAACAAATTCATCTAAAAAAAATAAATAAACTGTATATTATTTGGAATAATTTGGTGGTTAGTGAATATTAGCCGTGTTTTTTTGCAAGCCCGGGGGGAATTGCATGAAAAAAACGACGTCGGTGCTAAATAATTAACATGTTAAATGCAACACCAACTAATCCCGCAGAATTCTCGGGGCTTAATTTAAGCGCACAGAAAAACTGTGTTACCGGCATGAATTGCATACATGTTATCGACAGTTGTTATGAAAACTCCATGTTTTTCACTGTCATGGCGTCGCTAATCCCCGCTGTCGTTTTTTTCAACCAATTCCCCCCGGGCTTGCAAAAAAACACGCCTATTAGCACATTGCCTTTACTCCATTTATGTTATATTCGAGATAGTGATGATGTGCTGGGAATCTGATATGTATTATTATTTTTAGTTATTTTCATCGGTAGAATGAAATGGAATGGGAAAATTTTTAATTTTTCATCGAGGGACACAGTGATAGTAAACTTTAAAGCGTTTGTTACTTTTGTTATTGACAGCGAGTTATTGGTTGTTGAGATTCAGCGGAAGCTGTAGGAAGAAATAACGAAATATCGTGTATTCGCTTACCTTCTTGGTGAAAATATATTTGTAGATATTATATAACTTGAGGGAGGGGGGGGGGGGATTTATTGTTTATTGCTTTTTTTATTATAAATTAACTTCATTATGGATTATTGGATTTCGCATTTAAAGCGATTAACGTTCATATATGAGCAGAGCACGTTTTTTTCTAGCTACTCTCTTCATCTACTGTGATTTAGTAGAACAGGATCCATCAAATGAAGCGTTGCCATAGCGATAACAGCTGAATTTAAATTTTTACCTATCCCATTTTTATAAGCATACCGTTCTACGTCATACTTAAGACAAAATAATTGAAATGGAATTACAAAAGAAATAAGATAAAAAAATGTGACTTCTAAAGTAGAATATTGCGTGTGTGAATTTCTATATATTATGATATTTTTTTTCAAATATTTTCATTCCACATACTGCACTCCTGTTGATACATGAAAATATGCAATGCACCCATTCACTTCTACTTTCTGCAACATTATATTATATTCCAATGCAATTCTCCTACCTGCATGGGGCACCCTTCATTTCATTTCATTTTTTTTTTTATTTGTTCAAAAATATTTAAGTATGCAGAAGAAGTATGTAAATATATTTTGCATGACATGTGTAGTATGATGTACAAGTACATTTTGTAATTTGTTTAATTCTATAGTATTGGTATAGATGTCACATGCGAATTATAAGAATCCTTGTTTGCAAAACAAAACAAAAAACAAAACGAGAAAAAAAATCATCTCCTTGCACCGGCACCATCCGATACTCATGTGGAATTTTAATTGTGTTGCCTTATTTTATACTTTTATACCCTCAGGGATTTTGAATTGTGGAGGAGGGAAGAGGGGGTGAAAGTAGGTACAAGCAAAAGATATACACTTCTATAAAATGCCTTCTGTATAGATAGATACTTTCGTAATTAATTACATTGAAGTCTAACATATATATAGATATACAGACACAGTGTTGATGCCACATCCTCTCTGTGAATCATTATTATTTTATCTTCGTGGTGCAGGGGTTTGTTTTTTCTTTCTGTTCTTATATGTATTTTCTCCGCAGCATTAGAGTAGACGAACGACGACGACGACGTGAAACACAGTGATGTCTTTTAATTTTTGCAGACAGACATGAAGTTAATTAGATTTGCTAAAAGTTTTGTTGTTTTTTTTTTTCTTGTTGTTGATGTAAATCTTATTTAGATAAATACTTCCTTAACTAAAGTTAACCTATGTTCTATGAGTTTTTTTTTTTGTTATTACATTGGGGTCATTTCGGATATAGGATAGAATGAAGGTCATGGTCACGTGTCTAAGACTATGTATGATTTATATGTGTCCATAATATATTCTTCGTGTACGAATTTGGTTTGTCATTAATTAAATATCTATAGAAATCTTCCTGAGCATGTGCACAATTTTACTTTCAATTATATAAGATTCAAGGAAATAAGAAATGTAATATAGTAAGTAGTTTTATTGACAAAAATTAATTAAGAAAGATACAATCACAGAAAAAAAAAGAGGATGTGTTGCTGTTGATTTCTAAGAAATTACTTTCGAGTTAAATTAATAGAGTTAGATAGAGGAAAAATTATATTTTTGTTCCAATTGGTTGATTTCGAAAAGATTAATTTTCTGTTTAGTTTTTTTCCTATACGAAAATAACAGTAGGAGCTTCTACTGTACGTGAATGAGTTATGTGACATTGTGAAAATAGCTTTAGAAAAAAAATAAAATACCAGAACGTTAAGAAAATACGCAAATCATATTCTTTTATATCCTGATGTGAAAGTTATAATAAGTCCGGGCTTGAAAACCTTATTTGTACCTGCAGTCTTCTCTTGATCTTAAATTTAATAACCAGATAGCTAAACTGGTATGAGTACTGGTGTTAAAATATTGGTTAAAAAACGTTTTAAAAATGGCATCTAAAGCATGAACACCTACAGCCAAATAATTTTTGTTGAATATTCAAGTAAAACCAAATTCCAATTGTAGAATTCATGAACCCTATACTTGGTTATTATGACAAATTTGTATATATAGTCTCTACCGACAAGCTTGTGTTATGTGTACCCCTTGTTCTATGACATCTGGAAATCAAATTCCACCCTATTTCCAATTCAAAGAAAAATGTTTTCAAAAGTACCTATACTACCTCTTGCGAAAATAAATACTCCAAGCGTATCTATTATATCGTGATAAAGTGCCTCTAATCGTAGCGGTTCCGTTTCAGCAGAAAATTGTTCAGCATCAATTCTGACTTACAATATATAAATACGGGAATGATATTGCTGGTGGAAGTCGAAAGGCTGTCACATACTCATTTATTTATTACTGACTAATTTCTTGCACGAGTCATAGGTGATCCACGAAAACTTCATCGTGGCACGGCGCGCAGCGGCACGAAAAAATTCAATAGGGCACTTTTTCTTATTTCTATCTTTTCCTTCAAATAAAGCGAACAATTTTTAGGAACAGTAAGCAAAATGGACTAAAAACTCTTATTTTTTGAAAAAATGAATAGTGCAAATTATTTCTTCTATTTTTCTGTTGTATTTTACCCCACAACTGAATTATTATTATTATTATTTTTATTATTTTTTCAATTTAAAAATTTAAGTTTTTTTTTCGTATGGCACGTAAATGACATGGTTTTTTCCTCAATCGCGATGAAAAAGCATCATAAGGTATCAAAATGTCTTCTAAAAAATAATTCATTCTTTAATGGATGGTAGATGTAGGTATGCTTTAAGTTATCGGCAGATGGCTATCCGGGAAATACGATAAAAAACATTTATTACTGCTGCGATAAGAGATTGCACAATATGTATATAGTTACTTTCTCCTCTACCGGTGAAACTGAAGAACCTATCAAAGAGTACGATGTCAAAGTTGTGCTAAGGGACTTCTATGCTTAAAGCTATTACGCAAATCGCGCTAAATTTTAGCTTTCATACAAAATTCTTAACAATATTTTAACCAAGCATTTTAGCCCAGTAATATGCAGCTCAATTAGTATAATAAATTTAGCATACGAAATAATTGGTGGACACACATTAATTCTCGAGCTAAATTTGGACAGATTTTGTAAATAATTCTTGAATTTGTTGTGAACTTTGTTTTTTTTTTTTGAAAATAAAAATCGAAATGAAGAGATATTTGAAATCAAACGATTTATCTAAGCCAAATAAAATAATTAATTTTATTTGAATTAATTATGTTGTCAAAATAAATTCTTTGGAATGGTTAAAAACAATTTCTTCTAAGATAACAGAGTTTTCCGTGAATTTTTCACAACCTTCGTATATCAATATTTAGCTAAGGTTTAGGCTGATGTTTTGGAGAGAAAGTGTGAGCTAAAATTTATCTGCGTATCTAAATAGTCTTAGAGTTGGAAAGTGAAACATTTTGGATGAAGTTTTTGGTAGACACAGCCTCCACGAAAAGACAACGTATAACGACTTGAAAATGACTTTCGACTAATGGACTTTGCACAAGTTCATAATACGGTGACAAGTACTAGATTTCCAAGGCTAAGGACCCCACATAGAAACCTGGCACTCTCCATAGGGTTGAGTCACCAACTGAATGGAGTATGTGGCTAATCGACGCAAGGCTAGTATCCAATTTCTTAGAACTAATTACATTTCGAACAGTGAACGTAAACTCAACAATTCCTTATTGGGTTAAAATCCAGTGCTCGACATTTCTAATAAAATTGCGAACCCTCTAGTAGTAAAGAGTTCGATGTTGGACACCTAGATAAGCACACCTGGAGTTACCAGAGTCTACAGAAAGCACCTGCTAACAACCAGTGGTCCTAATATCTTCATATAATTATAAAGGCAGGCGAATTGGCCATAGGCTTCTATCCCCCAAAAAATGAACAAGTGGGAATGATGATAAGTTCTAAATAATGCATATACTGTACTAAGATGAAGATACGCATTAAAAAATTCTGGAGCACAAATGATTGTGGTGGAGTAGTATTGAGCCAGTAGAGGGGAAGAGATGGAGATCCTGCATAGAAAGAAGAGGGCGTACAGTACGTAGAAGAAAATCGAAGTTCGTAGATTCTCCGATGGATACAAGGTTTTATAAAAAAGAGAAGTAAACGCATGCAACCAGCATTTCTAGCAGCCGCTAAATGGGCATACTGCAAACCCAGTGCTAGATATAAGAGAAGAACCCACTTCCAGTCAATAAAAATATAAAGTTTCACCACCCAGAAATCAGTTTATGAAAAACAAGAACAATAAAGGGTGTTTTTTTTAGACGTGTGGTTTTCAATCTGGCAATACTTTTCGGAGTTGGTCCTTTCGACAGCTGTCACTTGATTTATGCTCAGTTTGGTTTGCCATTTCATAATGAATAGACTTACTCCTGAACAACGTTTGCAAATCGTGCAAATTTATTACCGAAATAATGGTTCGGTTCCCGCGACGCATCGCTCGCTGAGTCCAATATTCAGTCGACATAATCGCCCAGCAGAGTAATTCGAGCAACCATGGGTCGGTTTCGCACCACGTTTACTCTAGTGGATAATGCGCATACTACGCTATTGTTACTATGGAGCAGAGTATCGAAGAAGACCCGAATGAGTCCATCCGCCATCGCGCGCAAATATTGGAGCTGGAGCCTCTTGGGCCTCTCGGCTGGAATTTATTTGAGCCAGCCGCGATGGCCACTTGCTCGAAATAATTTTTAAAACATAATGGCAAACCCTTATCTTTATAATAAACATAAATTCTTGGCCATAACATTAAATTATATGCGTTTTATTTCTTCTTGAAAACCACACGTCTTAAAAAAAACACCCTTTATTAGGAGCATATCAGATTTTATTTTTTTTTTAATATTTTCTTTAAGCGGATCTAAAGATTTTGATCATATTTCGTATCTGTAATAACAATGCCCAAAATGTTCGTAAAGAGAACCGTATTCGTCTAAATATTCAATTAACGGAATTAGAGAAATAATGTTTTTTGGAAAAATTGATAAATTTTTTTTTATTTATCCCTGGTATATTTAGTTACAGGATCTGTCGATTTTGCCTAGGTATATCCTTAAAAATTCGTCATATTTTTTTTTTCATACAAATAAATCAAAATGTAATAAATTTTCTTTTAGTAAGCATTTATGATTTTTTCCTAAAAAATTTTCATTTACAAAGCTATTACATATTTAATAAAAAAATAAATAAATTGGCTTGCGCGATTGCTCGTATAGAACCAGGACCTATAGTGACTAACAAGCAATTTCTGCGTGCCTGTTAGACGTAGAGCCTTTAAAAACATGTCCATCAGAATTACACTTTCTTAAAGTCAAACAAAAAATTAACTACAAAAAAATTGGATTTTCTTCAAACTTACCTTGCATAGCAATTTATATTCATAATATGTATGTAAGTAATATGTATGTATGTAAGATAACCTATTCACGTTTCCATAACTTTAAAGCCACTAATAAATCAAAAATTTCCAACCTTTTGTTGCGTGCCCAAAAAACTAAAACACCTAAAGAGAAACCCTTAAATTACAAAAACTTTTGCGTCTTGCCTTACCTATGACAAAAGAATGAAATCCTTCAACAAATTGAATTATAAAATGAAATATACATATACATATTTGGACCACAAAAGAAAGACAAACAAAAAAAAGCAATTTTTTTTATATAAAAAAAAACTTTCTTAACCGTATTTCATTCAAAGTTAGATACGCATTTAAGTTTATTCAAGTGAATTGAAACTTTTCATCCCTCTCTATAATGAAAGAATGAAAGGCAATTCTTCTGCCACTGTCCAAGTCCATATATACCTCCTTCTATATACAACAATTTTTACAGCTTCCTACTTTTCACAATATTTGGCTTTGAACGATGAGAAAAACTTTTTAGCTTTCTGATGGGTAATCACAGAAAAAGTTGACTGCTTTAGGATCCACCAATAACAAAAAACAAAAAAAAAAAAAAAAAAAATAAAACTCAAACTTTCCACTTAAAAAAAAAATGATAAAAAAATGAAATGAAATATCCTTCCATCACCCACCCAATATACTTACAGCACCCTTTCCCCTATTCATCTTACTTTTCAAAGCGAAAACGATGTCGACATCGACGACGACTACGACTACGACTACGACGGACTATAATAACTCTGCCATTGTTTCTTGAGCAGTACTTGGACTTCCGGTGCATTTGGCAGAAAACAACATGGTTTTAAAATAACGTTAAGCTACGCCGCGCCGCGTCCCGGTGCGGTTTTGTGGTTCGTATCCTGTGAGATCTTTTTCAGTAAAAAAAAAATCAAAGTCAATAGAAAAGTTGTTGCTTTTGTTGTGATGTTGGCTGGGTCGACAGAAGACTATATACCTATACAACTTTATCAAATGAGGTAACGGTAGTGTAGTACTACTTGTCCCTTAACTTTCTTCTTGAGAAGAACAATCACCCCGGGATCAAAGAGGGAAATTGAAAAGTTTTTCTACTTGACCGCCTTCAAAGCTTTACTCGTTTGGCTTTGGCTTTTTTCCCCATATATACCATCAGTAGCAGCGTTTACCTAAAGATGATGATGATGACTTTTATCCCCCTGGCCACCACAAACTCACAGTCAGAGTGAAGTGATTTGCATGAAGAGGAAAATATGAGAAAAAAAAAGGAATCTTTTTTTTATTTCCTACAACTTAAGCCGATAAGGACAACAAGGGTCTGCACTCAGACACAGTTTTTGCCAAGGCAATTCAATAGCTTCAAGTAATAAATTAAAAATTATTATATTTTCGGGTTATCGGAATAGGTTATCGGCCTGAAGCTGTTTATTCTCTATAGAGTGACTTTAAATTGAATCACTGCAGAGAGTGTTTTCTTTTGTTGTTGTTTTTGTTATTCATAAAAATTGTATTCCTTTTATAGGTTAATCTGGAGAATATCTATACACTGTGAGTCAAGTGGCAAAAATAAAAAAACAAAACAAAAAAAAAGAACAACACTTGACGCTTTTAATTAATTTTCAAGACATTACAATGTCGAGTGTCGCTTTAATTAGAACGGGGCTAATAAAATAAGTTGATTGCACAGGCAGTAGAGCTCGGTTGGTTATCAAGCCTTTTAATGAGTGGAAATAAATACCATTTTGCAGCTTATATTTTATTATGTGTAACTAAATAATATTATGTTTATCGGAAGTAGTTTTTTTTTTGCGTATAAATAGCGAGAGCTAAAAGATCTTGCTATTAATCAGTTTTATTAATTTTGACTGATTCATCAAACAATAGAAAAAAATCCCGGCCAATTTGTAGTTAAATGGTTTTTTTTTTTTATTTAAAATTTAATGCAAATTAGTTTTGCAACGGAAATTAGGGTTTTGTTATCTCGTAAAAAAAAATAAAGTAGGTAAGCAAAATAGTTTTTAAAATTAAGTCAGTCGGCTTGTGTGAAAGAAAATGGAACTAATTTAATAGTATTCTAAGAAAACAAACAAATAAACCGCGCAGTAGGTGCTAGAGTTAAAAGTGCGAGCTTATCTGCAAGTTTAAGATCAAACGAAATATTAAAACTGCCGTCGTATCGCTTTTTAACTCCCTCTGTAGGGCTTCAAGTAGAAACATTTCGAGGTTTTACTAGAAAGCTGATGGAGAAGTTTAAAAAAGTGGTTTTCGCCATACCGATGCATTGGTATATGTTCATCATGTGCGTCCATTTTACATAAAACCTAAATGGGTGGGTGGGTTGGATTTAGAGCATTTTAATTTGATTTCCTAAACAAAAAATTCCAATTTAAGTTTGAGATCATCTAAAAAAGATTTTCTCGAAAATCAATCTAAGGATTTTGATTAAACTTCGTACCAGTAGTTTCGAAATGTCTTATTTTTTTTCGGACTAGACTAGAATCTTACAATTCGTCGCTACAATGCAGAACTAGTCTAAGTCACATTTTAAAAATTTTTCAAGAAGAACCTTAGTGCGTAAAATGCTGACTTTCGACATTATGATTATATTCTATTATTTATATTCTGAAGGAATTACTGCACGTAGGAATATTCAAAATATGTAGAAAATGCGCGGAACACAACAAGTTTCCTTATGAAATAAATAAATATGAAATTATGAAATTTAATATAAAAATTCATGAAAAACCCAAAATCTCGAAAACACAAAAACCCTAAATCCAAAAACCCCAAATTCCTGCACACCTTTCACCACGAAAGCTCAAAAACTAGAAAACCCAAAATCCAGAAAAATCTAAAATCCAGTGTTATATTCCGTAATAATATAATATGTAATATTCCGAAACCCAAAAACCCGAAAACACAAAATATTGACAGCGCAAAATTTAGAGAGCTCTTAACAACAAAAACTGAAAAAAAAAATCCAAATCACAGAAAACTTAAAATCCAGTAATCTCAAAATTTGAAAATCCAATATCCCGATAGCTCAAAATCCCAAAAATCCAAAATCCTAAATCAGAAAAACCTGAAAAATATAAAAATTCTGAAAACACAAAATCTTGAAAGCGCAAGATCCAGAAAACTAAAGATCTTACATATTCGCAAACTACCGAAAGTCTTAAATACAGAAAACCTAAAATGCAGTGATATCATAATCTAAAACAACAATATCCCGAAAAATCAAAATCCCAAAAACCCAAAATCCGGAAAACTAAAAATTCCGAATAGACAAAATCGTGAAAGTCCAAAATCCAGAGAGCTTAAAATCACGAAAACCCAAACTCCCGAACAGCCAAATTCCAGAAAACTTAAGATCCAGTAAACTCAAAATCACGAAAATCCCAAGATCTAAAAAGTCAAAAATTTCAAATTCATGTAAATCCAAAAACTCAATATCCTGAAAACCTACAATCTAATCTAAATTCAGAGTAGATTCCCAACAACTAGTAAACTCAAAATCCCAAAAAAAAAATTTTAGTCCTGCGAGGTAACGATGGGCGAGTTGTTCGATACTTCCGAGATGTTATACTGTATGACAAATACGAAATTTTAATAAAAGAAAACATAACAATACTGGTCCGAAGCATCTTCGACACTTTGAAGACATTTCTCTTCATTCTACAGCAAAAAAAAATGAAATGAATTATGAAAGGGAAACATACGTAATCTCCAAAAACCAAAATCTCAATCAGATGAAATCCCCAAAAATTGCATTCCAAATAGGCAAAAACCCCATGGGGAAAGGCACCCTATGTACAAAATACCCAAGAATAATTAATTTCTCTTATATTAAATTTTCTATACAAATAAAATGTATTATGAAGATAGACGGACATGGCAGAACAGTTTGTTTATTTTTTTCATTAGAAATCTAGAATGTCCAAGCGATTTTATCGCTTGATTCTCTACTTGCACATCTTCTTTTTGGGATTCTATCTCGGGAATTTTATCTTCAAAAGAATTTATCTTAGGGATTTTGTCTTAACCTAGTTTTTGTTTGGGGATTTTCTTTTTGGGATTATGGCTTTTTGGCAAACATCACTAACCCACTATGAAGTTCCGAGTACCTGCCTATACCTACTTTTCGTTTGAGGGGATTTTCGGTTTTCAGGATTTTGTTATTTTTCGGATTTTGGTTTGCTGGGTTCTGACCCAAAGCCCAATAAAACTTGGTAAATCAGATTTGGATATTGATATTTTTAATATTGGACGACTTTTATCACCGGAAATTGTTAATATTACAGTGGTTTTATAAAAAATTTTTCAGTGAAAGCATCATTTTTCGAACGTTCCGAATATTTTTCGTTTGAGTAGATTGTTGGGTTTTCGGGATTTTGGTTTTTGAAATCTGACCCCTGAATCTCTAAAACTTGGCAAATCGGAGTTGAGACGTAAGATAAGACGCAGCTGTAAAAATATCAGGTTTATAGAATTCAGACTTTGGTGTTAAACTATATAACAAAATCATTTTTATGATCTGTAAATAGAATCAACTTGACGTCATTAATATTGTTCTCAGTTGGTCAGAGGGAGAAGATGAGACAGATAAATTGTGAAACTCAAATGCAACCTTTTTCGCTTCGAAATGATATTTCTATAGTTATAGTTGACTCCAAAATTAGAATATGCTCTTAGCAAAAAAAAAAAATCCTTCAATTGGGACCACCTCCGTCGCATCGTTGTACACCCGCTCAACTTCCATTTGTATTTCTCACATCACATGCTGTTGTTCATATTTATTTATATATACCCTTCGTTTATTATAACATCATTTCGTCATAAATCAATTTACATTAATTTCCAATTGTACAATATGCAATTTGTCCAATCGAAAGAGTGCCACAAACGACTTGAATAAAAATAAATCAAAACATTCTTTCGTCCGTCGTCGTTTATATCCTCACCTCACCAACATCAACCAACCTTATATATGATGCCAGAATATAACATATGTATGAATGTATGTAAATGTTGTGTATAGGTATCATTGATATCGGCGAAGTGGAAACCGCATAATGCCACCAATTGTGCTTCCAGATAAATTACCAACAGAACCACATCCATTTCAAGAGAGCATATATATATGCTGCGGCTGGTGGCGTAGATAGATATATATTTAATGTATTAAAAAACATTGGCCAAGTCCAATATTCTTCGCTTCACAATGATTAATAATAATTTCTCTGGAAAATGACGTGGAAACTATTTTCAATTAACGATTCTTCCTCCCGTTCTCTTGGCCATCATTTGAGAGTTTTGGTTTGCTATACTGCAGATGTGAACTGAGAGACTGGAGATACAGACTCGCCTTCCCTATATATATGAATCTCGATTGATTTCAGAGTTCATCAAGCATTCTGTGGTGAGACAGACTTCTGCTAGATGGAGGACCATCAAGGAGGAACAAATTGCAGCAATGATGCGTGTAGCTGCGACGACGACGATGCTATATGGAGTTGAAGTTGGCTTTAACCAGTTTGAGATTTAACCTCGATGTTGTCTCAGGAGTCCATAATGTTGGTTGTTGTTTTCATCAGTGCAATAGCAATTCCATGAGCACTGACTGAATACTCACTCACTTTATACAAAATACGACAGACAAATGCGTTTGTGATTTCTGGTCATTTGTTTGACTTGAGTATGCACTTAAGGATGCTTGCCTACGATATAGTCTATATACATTCGTACCTATATTTATATACGAAGGGATGGATGTTAAACAGAATCCTGGAATTGCTTCTTTCTTTGACTATAGTATATATGTATAGGTATGTACGATTAAGTCTAGTTGAGATTGTTTGTTTATTACAGGCTTGTATATTATAATTAGTACATAGATTGGTTTCGAGTATCTATACATTTTACATATTATACAGAATCAATTGTAACAAAAAGGTTGCTTCTTTTAGATTATTCACTGATTAGTCTGTTCATGATGCAATGATATGTCTAATTCAGTAACAAGTCCACATGTACAAAATGTAACGTAGGATTAAATTGCAAATAAGATTGAATGAAAAATTTCAAAAACTTAAAAAAACCGAAGAAGAAATATTTTCGAAACTTCACAATGGAATTGGCCAAAAATTCTTGATTATATATGTATGTAGATACTTATTTTGAGTCTTTCATTAAACTTAAATATTTTCTTTAATATATTGTCGTGTGGGGGTTTGTTTTATTCGCCGGTGTTGCCAGCGAAAAATATGTTTCTGTTAATCCGGTAGGATTCTTTTGGGTTTTTATCTCTATCGATACTTTTGGCGTTAGGCAATAACGCCAAGGAAATAACACCCAAATCGATTTGACAATATCGCCCAAAACATTCTGAATTATTGTTGTTGTTTTTTTTTTCTCGATTTGGGTGTTATTTCCAATTTTTTTATTTTTTTGTAAAGAACGCCCAAAATAAAAATTTTAAAAGTCAAATGGGAAATATCGCCCAAAAAAAACGATAAAAAGGAAATAACGTCAAAATAATAGTAAAACTCAATACTAACATTTACAATATGGATTTTTGAAAATTAAATCCAGATTCTTTAAATGCAAAAGAGACTTTAAAATACACCTAGCCTCGCACCTACCTCAAATCTGGGGAGGCACACCGCACTGATTTTATGCCGCGATTTTTTTTAAAGATTATCTTATCATTGAAATTTCACTTTAGAAATATTGCCTACAATTAAGGAAAGAACGCCCCAATTGAAAAAAAAAATGTTTGGAAATATTGCCCAAAATTGAGGAAATAACGCTCAAATTGTACAAAAACAATTTACATTGAAAGTATTTGGGCGATATTTCCAACTTAAGATTTGGAAAAATATAAATTTGGGCGATATTTCCATTTTTTTTAGGCGATATAAATAAATTTGGGCGATATTTCCAACTTAAGATTTGAAAAAATATAAATTTGGACGATATTTCCAGTTTTTTTTTATTTTTTTTTTTTTGGGGCGATAAAAAAAATTTGGGCGATATTTCCAAATCGATTTGGGCGTTATTGCCTAACGCCGATACTTTTACTGCCGAAAAAAATTAGTTTCCTCTAAATTTCCACAAAACGAATGTTCGATCGTTCAGGTTATTCCTGCATATCTACGGACTGATTATCGAATCATGCGCCTCCTTAAATAACAACAAATCGAGTATCTAAGGTCAAAGTGCGGAACCTCGTAAGTCGTTTTTGTATGTTTTTCAGAAATCAAAAAAAATTTGTACCTTTATGGCGATATATGGTAAGAGGTTTTGAAACCCGTCTTTTTCTGTAAAAATGTTCAGAAAAACATCATTACGATGAAACTGGCTAAAAGGTGACTCTAATTCTGCTGATAATTTTGTATAAATTATATTTTTTTTGGAATTTTTCGACTTACGAAGTCCTATACAATCTAAACGTCTAATTGTCGATTACTTTTCTTTTCGCCCTTTTTGGGCCTTCAGTCTCACTCACATAACTCGGTTGCTCCGCTGGGGTTATGTTCAGTCGTTAAGTCTTATTGCCCCGCTCTCTGTCAGGCTTTTAAGGAAGGAGTAAGCTCAATGAACTGAAGCCGAAATGATTTTAATACATCCTTGTATCTAATATATCATTTCAAGGCCTTCTCCCAAATTTATTCGCAGTTAAACGAATAAATGAAATGCAAAAGCTTAGTCTTCTTTCACACGGAGATTGCTGGAGATTTTTTGCAGTTTTCTTTTAATTTGCTTCTTAAATCTCTTTTAACTTTCACACGAGGAACCAAATCGTAAGAGATTTTCTGTTGTTTCATTTAAAAATTATGTATCTTTTTTGAATGCAATATTGTTTTCAGATGTGACAGCTGGGTACTTTTTTGTTTGAGCGAGAAAATATAATCGATGAATGCTTCTATACTGAGAATTTAAATTGCTTAATATGTCAATTGTCAAGTCTCAGCTGGCAATTTATCGTAAGCGGCAAAATAAAGTTAGCTATGAGAACAATTAGTTATAATTTTTTATAAAGAATTAGTAATAATAATTTGGCTAAACGTCAAATAATTTGTTTTCTGCAAACCTTACAATTTGTCACTTCTAAAAATTGGCATATGTACATTAAAAATTTGAAATGTTATGATTCTAGTATTTTTTTAAATGAAAGTTTTTCTCTTAAAATTTGTTGAATTATTGATTCAAAACAGCTTTTCGTCTACATAAGTCCGAATGAAGTAGGTACCTACAAATTTTTGTGGACTAACTGCCGGTGAAAACAATTTTGTTTTTGTTCGCAGAATTGTTCGTAAGGCTACCAACACAATTGCTTGTAAGGCTATATGAAGCAAGCACCTACGAAACAAAATCCTAGCTACTGTTCTGCCCTTATTATTGTTTTTTTTTTTTGATATTCTATACCTAACAATATTGCTATACTAAATTAAGTAAGATATTTGTTCTCAATTTTAAGACTATAACTTAGGAAATCTGATTATCAGACCGCAAGTTTTAGGCTTACAAATGCAACCGCATATATCGATGTTTCTTTTCAAGTTTTTGATTTATTTAATTAAAAATTCCAAAATTCATTTTTTTATATAAATTTGACAGTCGCATTGAATTCTTTCACACTTTCAATTTGACAAGCAAAATATTTGTTTTGTTAATATTCAGTGAGATATCAAGAAAAGCTTTAAAATAGAATGCAATGCATTGCGAGAGTTAAAACACACAGCCTCGTATTAATCGTTGCTATCCCTAAAATACAAGCCATTATATATAAGGCTCTTGCAATGTGAACCGAAGTCAGCTTTAATAAAACTTATCTTTGCTTATAAATATCTGTTAAAATACAGATACTGATCCAATGCCAAGTACTTTATTGTATTGATGCATTGTTGCCTGTTGGCCTTATTTTTGTTTCGTATCCCTTGAGGAAAAATAAACCAAAGTGTCTAAGCAAGAACAGTTTTTAATTTCATTAAATTCATTTTTAAGTTCCATCTATTGGAAAATTACCGATTATTGTCGAATTATCCTGATTTCAAAATTTTAGACCCCCTTGTACGATAACGAACATTTACCATGCGTAAAAGCATTAGCAGACTATTTGTCGCTAGTGCTATAATGCTATAAAAGAATCGATGACTTCTCTACTGCTCTTGCTGAAGATTACATTTACATAATGTCAAAAACTGCGATAAGAAGTTAGAAGAACACTTTTGAAAACAATCTTTCAAGCACCATTTTAAAATAATGATGATTTAGAACATGATACCTTTAGCTATGATAATATGATGTCGAAAGTTTTCCATTCGCCATTTGTTACCGGACAGCTTGGTTAGGTAAAGGGTATGAGGTTAGGATGTGGGTAGGATTGAGGATTGGGAAAGGTAGGTATTAGATAACCGTTCAGCGGAATGATTCGATCAAAGAAAAGCAAGTAGGAAACGGAAAAGAAATTGGGATAAATCGAGGGCTTTGTGCCATAATAGAATGAAAGTGAATTATGCAAGGACTTAGGTTTAAGGAAAGGAAAAGGAAATGAGGTGGCCAAGGTGAGATAGAGATAAGTAAGGATACCTGAACGGGGGAGAGGAGTGTCGTACCTTGGGACCTGGCACGCTGGCGACGCTCGGCTTAGCTCGCCGGATATGGGGGGGATCTTGTCCCAAGATATGACAAAGCCGGCAACAAAAACATAAATCGTGCCAAAAGGGAAATATAACATGAACAAGACGATCACAAATACATGTTAAGGGATGCTTAGCTTACCATCCTTGTCCACCACCAACTTACACATCGTGTTTCGGAAACCGCTGATGACATGCGAGTAGCCGCCCTCCCTGCCTGTAGTCCGTGGCCATGTTTTTCGGACTCCCCGAATGCAGACACGGTCGTTGCTCTCAGATCATCATCAAATCAACTGAACAGTTACATTTTATTGTTCTATATAGTAATTTATTTTTTTAATTTATATAAATGCACGCAAATCAGGAGAATCAGAGCTACCTTTGTTCTGAATATTTTTCATAAAAAGACATAATTCAAAACCCCTTACTATAGATCTCCATAAAAAATGTTGGCAGTTTTTTTTTATTTCTGAAAAACATGAAAAAACGACTTACGAGGTTCTGCACTTTAACCGTGTATATATTTAAAAATTGACCACAAAGGGAATGACTCTTGGAAATATTAACTTTTGAAAAATATTCAAAAATCTGCTCCATTTCCTGTCGTTTTTTTTTATTTTTTATTTTTTTGTAACTACTCTGTTTCTTTGCCAACAACAACTCTCTTAAAGAACTAAATGTGTTATTCATCAAGGAAACACATTTTTTTTCAACAACTTGACAGCAATTCAATTTGTGTATTTATTTTCATGTAGATAAATTTACTTAACATTATTTACTTACTGTCGGACATTACTATAGTGTGTCATCGAAAAACTCAATCCTACATACATATTACATATATCAATCGTTAACAAAAAAAAAATTCAGTTTAAATAAACTCCTTAAACCAAAAACAGCTGCATTTGCCTTCATTTTTCTGTCATCATCGTCTATATATCTTTATGTTTATTCAAACCCAATAGGTATAGCTAAGGGGTATTGGGTACAAACAGCTACAAAAAAAACACACAAGAAACAAAACAAACACAAACAATATGTATAGATAAAAAGATACAGAATGAGTACTTTTTTTTTGTATTATTGAATTACTTTTAGCTTATATTGCATATACCTGCTGCTTCTGTATCTCTACCCTGGTGGTGTTGGTGGTTTATAACTTTACACACGAACACACCCAAAAGTCATAATCCGTGTGATTTAGATTTCCGAAATCCTTTCTTTTCCTTTCTTATAAATAACCAATGTTTTGGTTTGTGAAAACCAAAACACCAAAACACCAACAATAGATCTCACACGATGTCCACATCGATTGCACGTACCTAACCTACCTAAAAGATACAATAGTAAGATTTATTTAGTTTCGATTCTCCGAAACCCGATATTCTCTGATGGGTCTGGGGCTGTTGAGCCTTTTGATTCAATTGACGTCGTAATTTGTTACCACAGACAAAACATTCTAAGGCTTAATTTTTGTTTGTATTTCTTCATATATATTAATTTTTGAAAATGTCACAAGAAAAATGATGCTCTGTCGAAAGATCTTTCATTCTTGATATAGACTAACATGCAGTGCTTGTTCCCGAAATCAGGTTCCAGTTTCTCCGATTGCATCCTGGGTTTTTTTTTTTTTTTTTTTTTAATTTTTAAATTGCTTGTCCTGCATTGGGTTCATTCGTTCGTGGTAATCATGGTTATCCAATGCCCAAGACATGGAATCGATTATTATCTTGGAATTAAATCTTAAACCAGAGAGAGAGAAAGAAGGAGATAGGGGCAGAAATATAAATACTAAATGTGGATCTTAGCATTTCTTGAGAAATGTTCGTGACAAATTTTATAAATATTATTTTTCAACAACCCACGATACGATACGATAAGGAGAATTATGGACATGAACAGAGTCTCAGAAGGCTCATAGCTTCAAAAACTCACATAGTATTTAATTTTTTTTTTCGAGTACACTTTGATTTATTTATATGTATAATCTTGAAGTTGATTTTATTCCGGTGCCCATGTGGAGCCGTGTAGTAATTCATTTTCGAAAAGACAGATCCAATTGGTTGATATGGCATTTCATATTATCTTCTATACAAGTGTTATTTACGTTTGCTAAGACGACCCATGAATTTAAGTTGCAAGAAAGGTTTTTAGTTTAATTTCATTTTTTTTTCTCTTGGGTTTATATATCACAACTGATTTCACGGTGGACAGTTGTGATTAGATTGAAGTATTACGATATGCAGATAAAAATGTTGTATACATATTTCTGATAAGCGTTTTTTTTTTCTTAAATTTATTTTTTTTTTGTCAAAAGGGTAGGTATATGGTATATTGAATTATGGCGTTTAGATTAGGCGTTATGGTAAGTGATGTAGAACATAAATTGTTTCATTGTTCCGTTGTTCAATAGTTGTGTCTAGTAAACAAAGATTTTTGACAATGATTAAATAACTGTCAAGTTTGTTTTTAGATGAACGTTCATATATACATACTTCATATATAGGTAGAGAGCATTCAAAGTCTTGAAATTTGGTTCAATCGAATGATTGTTTATTTCTGTCAATTTTCAAAAAAGTCAAAAGATAGTAGTGATACCTTTATCATAAAATTTAGATGGATTTTGATTTAGGGTTGAAAGCTGTTTAAATGCAGCAGAGGGATATATGCAATGATCAGATTCAGATTAATGTGTCGTTTTTGTGTTAAGTCAACAATTTCGATTGACTCAGTATAGTTTTCGAATTTCTATCCAAGTTATTTGAAAAATTACAATCAAAGCGGAAAATTAGTACAAACTTTTTTTTTTTGGAGTTCACTGATAATGAACAAAAATTAATACTCTTTTGTGGAATTCGACATATACTTTTCAAATTCAAAAGTTTTTAATACCTTGAATTTAAATCCGACCTCAGAACTGCTCCATCTAATCAGGCTTTTGAGATATTCTATGAATAAAACTGCAAAAATTTGCTTTTACTGGTATATTTCAGGTTATGTTACATAGCGATATAATTTTTTTATTCACGGATTCTGAAAATACTAATCTTTCCCTTCAGAATTCAGTTCTAATCTTTTTAATGATTTCCTTCTTTTTCGAGAAATGATAACTCAACTGATCTTCTCTTGATCCTATACTTAAATACAGAATACTGACACCATTTTTCCAAAATGCAAACATTTCAACAAAGGTTTTTTCTAAAAGTATAATAACTTAAATATTTTATCAATAAATGGATTTAAAGGGAGATTGCTTAACAACTTCCATAAGTAAGACATCTTTTTCTGCTATAACTTAATTTATTTATATTTAAAAAACTTAAGATTTTTCAGTGAAGAATTATTTAATATTAATGTTAAAAAAGAACATAAAAGCTTTTACATTCTAAAATAAATTTTTGTAGAAATTTTTTTTTGTATATAACATAACTTCAAATATGCACATTTAGGTTAGAATTTCGAAAAAAGTGAAGCTATTTGAGAAATTCTGATGTCGGATTTGAGTTCAGGACAGTGGCGAGGCGTCATATTGTTCATTTCGTCCATGAACGCCTAATTTTCCTATACAAAATATGAAAAATTTTTTCGTAATCCTAACAACCCACAAAATTGTGTTACTTATCTGCTAATTTGAGTGAATTTCTCACTATGTTTCCCAGTTTCCAACTCGTGCAACACTTTCATGCACTCAATTTAATTCTGAACAAACACCACTAGCAACAATAAGGTCCCTCTCTTTTGACTTTCAACATCAACTCGTTCACATAATTTGAGAACGAAATGTATCCATTGGAAGTAGGTATACACAACAAAACAAAACAGCCCACATTTTTGTAGCACCCATTTCGTTCACATGATTTGGAAACGAAATGTATCCACTGAAAGTATACACACAAACAAAAAAGTATAGCTCTCATCTTATCAGCCGATTCGTTCAAATTAGCTGTGAACGAATTCAAGCAAATTTTGCTCAAAGTTCACACTCAGATATGAATATGGGAGAAGTGTAGGCACAATGTGTAGGAACATAATATGAGATATATTTAGATAGGATAGTTGTTGTATGTTGATATTGTTCTATTCGTATTTCGTGCTGGAAGATTATGACCGAAATGGGAATTTTGGCAATGATTTCAGTTTTTTTTAATGAAGGTATAAGAAAACGATTTTTGTTTAAACTGTAGATTCAATTTTGGAACTTTTTTAAGTAATGATTTCATAATTTGCGTAAAATTTATTTAAAAAAATGACATCAAGTAGTGAAAAAGTTCTTACGTATGCGATTGCATAATTGAAAAACTTTGGAAGTGTCAACAATTTTTCATGAAACTTCAAGTGACTTATATGAATTAATTGTTATATGTATTTAAACAACAAGAGTTTAAGCAATTTTTAAACAACGTTAAGCAATTTTTTGAAAAATTTCGAAATGATGATGTCGGGTCAGTTTTTCCAGATATATTTAAACTTTGTGAGAAAAGTATAGCTTTCAATGATTACCATTAAACAAAAAATTTGCGACAGAAACAGCTGGAAGATTCTTTTCATGAAAATTTATTAAACATATTTTTGAAGTAATAAAAAAGATTTGAATTAGAAAACATGTAATACCAATATATGTACCTGTTAATTGTAAACATAAAAAAAATTTAAATAAATGAATGCACGACTGCATTTTTAATTCACGCCTCGCCACTGGTTCAGGACATCACAAAACCTAGGGAAAGTATAGTCTCATACCAAACGTTAAGCCTAAATCCGAAAGTTTGACAACCACCCCATTGCAGAGTTGCCGCTATCTTGAATTAAAGTTAAGTTATTTGTTTTCGAAAATAGTTGTCTATATTTTAAATTTAATAGAAAAAAAAACCAAAACCATCCACACAAAAAATAACGAAGTTCAATTAATGCAAATGTTCTAGAAGAACAAAAGAATCAATCTTTTTTCTTTAGATTGGTTATATCTGGTTAAATATTCAAAATATGAAACGGTATTCCGTTTTCAAATTTGTAGAACATAATTTTCATGTTGAAAATCAAAAACGGTGTTTTTTATTCGTGAAGAACTATTTAACTCTTTAATCCAAGATCGCGCAAACACTTAGGGCCAGTTTGTACACAGTTGATCATCTTTAATCAAGGATTATTGCAACTGGTAAATCATCGAATGGGCATGGAAATCAAATTTTTTTTTTCAAGGAATCCATAATTTAAGTTGTTAATAATGGAAATCGCTAATCAGCCGATTTTTGTGGATTAGTGCCATTTCGTTTGAAGCTGTGAAAGTGTTCAGATTTAACCCAGTGTTAAAAAACTGGCCCTTAAAGTGGTTGATTTTCAAAAATATATGTGCATGAAAACAATTATGTTTATATTTAGTCTTTTTATCTGTAAAACTTCTTCTTAAATTAAGGCTGATACTTGTAAACAATTCATATTATATGGATTTTCTGCAGTTCAAAAATCGATCCAAATTCTAGACTAAATATCCCAAGAAATCTTATTTATCAAAACATTAAATTTCACAATTTTTTAAAACCCATCCTCTGATAAAAAACTATATTTAAGATTGATCTCGAATATAAGCCTTAGGGCCAGTTGTACAAATATTTAAACCGTGGTTCAGCAATTTTTATCTACCGATTCCGGCAAATTAATTGAGTTTCAACAGTGGTTTACTGTTCAAGTGTGTGATAATAACCAATTACATACTTGAACCAGCGTTGAACCTTAGTTGATCCGCCGAAATCGGTGAGTTAAAATCTTGAACCGAGGCTGAACCACTATTGTACAACTGGCCCTTAGCAGTTTGTAAAACTTAAGAACAGGTTTTATGCACTAACATTTTAAGCAAGGTTAGAACAGATTTGTTAAAACTAATAAAATCAGTAATTGTTAAATTTGAAATGAAAATATAATAGTATAATTTTACTGACAGTTACCGTAGCCATTTTCTATTCAAACTTATTCTCACACTTTTCACGATTGTGTGCTATTTTGTCCTGTTTGAACATAGCTCAAATATGGCTGAAATTTTTCTTATTATCTTTCAAAAAATAAATGTTCATATCTCAATTCCTAGATTTTGTCCAAAATATTTGGTATATATAAATGACTTTCTTATATTTATTATTCTTTGCACCTATATTATATAGTATGAAATTTTCTACAGACAATTTTTGTTGCTTTTGAGTCAGAAAAAAATGAAATCTTACTTTTATGAAATCTTATTTTTAGGTACTCTGCATTCTGAGAAGCAATTTTTTTTTTTAAAGTTTGGGGTCAAAATTCTGTTTTTGCCAAAATTCAGTTTGCAAAATTCTGTATACAAAAATTCTGTACTTAATAATTCTTTAATTCCAAAAGTCTAAAAATCCATCCATATTTTTGTCTTTTAAAATTCAGTAGGTTTTTAAAAATTCTTTATTTCAAAATTCATATAGTAAAAGCAAAATCATTTAAAGAATTTCGAAATACAGAATTCTAGAAAACAACCAAAATTGTATTATACCCATTTTTCATTGGAGCCGACTGTTTTCTAAATTAGTAGGCATTTTGTTGCATATAAAATTATATTAAATCTTATTATAATTTCAGCTTCTATTTTTATATACATCAATTTTTGACATTTGTGTACAAAAATTCACACATTTTTCAAACCTAATTTTTGCTTATATTGGTCTAAATAATATGAATTCGAAAAATTGATGACTTTTCCTAATTGTATAGTGAAAATTTGAAATAGAATTTGTTATTTTTGAACTTTTAGATTTTTGGGTGGTACTTGGTAAATCCAAATTTTAGACTACAAAATCTGAAAAAAAAAAATGTTTTTTTTTCATTTTTTAAGTTTTTACATTTTTAAACCGATGATGCTCTAAAAAAAATGAAACTAATAAAAACTATCACAAATTTAGAATATAAATTATGTTTACTTAGACTTATGTATGAAAAAATAGTGCACATATTTTTTTTCCAAATTTTCAATAAAAAAATCTGATTTTTGAGATTTTTGATATAAGAATTCTGAATTTACAGAATTTTGGAATGCAGAATTTTGTTCAAAAAATTTTTGATTTTGAAAACAGAGAATTTCGGAAAACATAACAATGACCCTCTCTCGAACATGTATCAAAAGATTTCTTCTAGTATAGATTATTTTTGAAATCCCTACTACTACTTCTACCCTACTTCTTCTTTTCAGTCACAAGAATTTTCTATAAAGAACAGAATTTTGAATTTGGTAGAGAATGTCAAAAAAAGTGGGCGAATCTCCTTTTTTTTTACCGTCAGTCTTTATAATCCATATGCATCTGTTGCTTCAATTTTCTCTTGATTGAAAAAAAAAATGTCAAAATCAAGAAAAAGCAAGATTTGTGTGAATATAAGACTGTTTTTCTATATAGAGCACATGCGATTTAAATGAAGTTTTATTTTTGAAAGAAGTACGAATATCAAATTTTTCTATTGCTGGGGCTGACAATTCACACATGTTTCGATACACAGGAAAGTTAAAGCATATTGCTGCTGTTGTATTGGAGCTTCGTTAAGCTAAGATATCACGCCACATTTTTTTTTATTATTATTTTAACCATCGAACTGTGCCAGCAAAATGTGAGATAAAAAAACTTGCGTATAGTGAAAGTCATATGCTTTTTTATCATTTTCCTTAGTCTTTAATACACTAGGAAACCGAATTTTCTCTTCTATATTATTTTCCAATATTAAATTCTTATAATAAACTGATTTTTCGTAAAATATATTTGATTGATCAATTTCGTTGACCCTGTGAAAAGTTCGGTAGATCAATAAAAACTTCATTAAAATTATTGTTTTTTTTTTTTTTTGATTAAGTTTTCATTGTATTAATAAAAAATAATTACTGAAATTTCAAATCAGCAATTGGCTTGTGAGCCACCTTCTTAATATAGGTAAGTGATTTTTCGAAAGATTTCTTGACAAAAGTATTGATTCTGAACTAAAACCAACAAAAACAATAAGAAACTTGTTATTATGAATTAATAATTCAATTAATAATTAAATTAAAGTAGAAAACTACTTGGCTGAAATCTTCATATTTACAAATTTTATTTTACGAAATAATGAACATATTCATTGGAGTAATGAATAAACTAATTGAATCAATTAATTTAATATTTATCAAAGAATTTTTCTGACGTTTATAAATGATAATTCGTTATTCAATAAATATTTTCAATCATTTATGAATGACTATTCATTGAGCCAATAATTAATACCATATAGCATCGTCTGAGATAATAAATAATAATCATGGAATAAATGTAATTTTTTATAAAAATGTAATTTTCCTTTTATGTACTTACATATTTATCTAAGGATTTGGTTCAGTGGGCAAGTTTATAGGTCCGTTGGAAAAATTTTACCACGCTGATTATTATCAATTTTACCTGAATCACGACTTAGAAACGAGATATTGATATGATGCTTCTGAATCTAAATCCTCATCAATTTCCAATACGTATAACTTTTTGTATCTGTCAATCCATAAAAAACCTCATATGGTTTTGAAAGATAAAATCAGTGCTTATTCGTATTAAATTCATTGACTATATAAGCATAGAATTATGCTGAAACTTCAATGACTCTTAAATTTAATATCACCTGATGTTATAGTAGGTAGGCATAAAAAAAAGGAAATTGAAACATTTTATGTACAATCAACCAACCAACACCCAACTGTGTGTCCAACATATCACTCAGCGACCACAGGTATCAAGAAAAAAAAAAAAAAAAAGAACACTTGGAATATTAAAACATCGTCGTCCGTGCAACCACCCATTAGGCATGGCTGTTTGGTTTATTGCTTTAACAATAAAATGTCAAAGCCTTAATGTTACTTCATATACATACTCGTAACTATATACACAAAGACCCACATGATTCGTCCTCCCCCATGTGGCGATTTCAAGAAACTCAATACATTCTGTAAGTAGGTAGGTATATATCTGCACCAAGTCATGGCAATGGCACTCATAATGGCTGCTCGGAAACTGCCGTCTGATTTATTGCCACGCAGTGACAATCTTTATTCCCTTTGCTCATTTTGTCCGTTCAATATTCATTATGCTTGTCGTACAAATGTACCTTTATAGATTCCCTTTGCTTGGCCGGAGCTAAAGGAACAAACTCAGACAGACTGTTCGTCGTGGCGAACAATATCTCACCTCAACATCATCGCGCATAGCAATTCCTGCAGATGACGAGAAGAGCGAGGACGAAGATGAAGACCAAGACACTCCTCAGAGGGACTCCTTGCCAGTTTGGTAGGTCGGTTGCTTCGTATATCGGTGTGGTGGCTCATGGACGGGCCAGTTTGTTGTGATTGTTTCCTTTTGTTTCGTCTCACGCCAGTTTTTCAAAAGATTAAGTGCCGTAGAAGTCAAACCGGGCGAAGCGACTATATGGCAGGTAGTCAATTGGACAAACTACCTTACCTTACCTTCCTACCTACGATGGATTCTGCAACAAAAAATAAAATAAAAAAAAAAGAGGATAAAAGAAATGGGCACATGCAATGAGCTGCACCGGACATTCTTTCTTCCTTGGCCATCCCATTTTATTTTATTTTTTTTTCTGATATTTGCATTGCCAGATGAAACAGAGATGCTGCTGGCTTAGCTGATGCGAGTGTTTGGTTTCCTTTTTGCAAAAAAGGAAAGAATTCGCTTATGCCGCAATGATATAGCGAAACGGGCAGCAAATGAATAGAGCTGGAGGTGTTTTTTTTTTTTTTTTTCTTAAATATAAATTTTCCATTGAATGAACATGAAATGAGGGGAAACATTATTATTGCAGAAACATTAGACCGTATTTTGAGTGTCGTATTTAAATTTATACGTTTCCAAATGAAATGCTTAATGAGGAACACTTTGACTTGGATATATAAACTACATTTATATTATAGGGATGCACAAAGGGCTTTATGTATAAATATACGTATCTATAATGCATGAAAAGGTGTGTCATGCTTTTGCTTTGGTGCTTTAGATATGGCAGTTATATTTATACAGATTCAAAAGAAATGAAATGGACACGTTGCAAAAGTATCTTTAGGGAGCTTTTAACTTTTGAGTGGGAGGGAATTTGTAAAATAAAAAAGTCTGTTTGCATTTTCCATTTTAAAGGTGATGTGACAAAAAAGTAAAATGTTTATAAGGTCAACCTACAAAAATAAATATCCCAGCACTTCTCACTTGAAGAAGGCATCAAAGTCTTTCGAAAAGTTTGTCCCTATATTGGCACCGAGATGGTTTAGAAAGTGGTTTGAATTTAAATCGACCCATTTACACACCCACTTTTATAAAATTTTAGTTTTCTCATTATTATTGAACTAAAGACGTTTAAACAATTAAATTTTATATAATTAAGCTGTCTTCAACCTAAAGTATGATATTATTGTGTTATGTGTTCTAACCACTACCACGCCCACTTTTCTTTTATTGGAATTTTTTCATTATTTATAAAGTCCTTAGAGGGCTGATCTTGATCCAAAACCCTGAATAAAGCATTTCTTTTGGAAATCCGCACACCACCGCGCTCACTTTTCTTATATATATGCCTATTAGAATTATGTAAATCCTTTTATGACGTCCTTGGAAAACTGAAATTTATAATAAATCTCTTTTGAGCCAAACCGATGACATATGTCGTTTTGTTTTTGAAATCCGCCTACTACCACGCCCATTTTTCCTTAAAATGAGATTCCTCCTTACTTTATACATCCCTAGAAAGTTTAAATACTTAATTAAAATCTCTGCAACTTATAGGATGACATATATAATTTCATGTCATGTGTTTTTGTCCCACCCACTACCACGCCCACCTTTGTTATATAAGAATTGCTTCCTTATGAAGTCTTTAAAAGACTGAAGATTAATAATAAATCTCTCGTGATCCAAATTATGAGATACCTATGTCGTTTTCTGGGAATCAATTACCTACTGCGATTTCTCCACTTTTACTTATACACATGTACCTACATACATAATGTATATTTGAGTTTTTTTGTAAACAATTTTTTCTTTGAAAGTTTTTATTTTGTAGTTTTACATTAAATGTCAAGAAAAATGTACAAATTTTGTACATTTTTCTCTGAAAGTTTTAATTTTGTAATTTGAGATTTTTACAATAGGGGGCACTGCGAGAGTGGCACTGTTCAGCTATTTTTTTTATAATTTTTTTTTAAATTAAAATGTTGATTTTAAGCGACTCAATTTTGTTTAAATTTGAAGCTGAAACACTTTTAATAAGAATTAAAAGAATAACAGAAAAATTAAAAGGTGTTCATGTTAATTTAACAATGAAATATTTTTATTTCAAACCAATTAAATATTTAAATTTTCTTACTTGAATGGAAATGGAAACTCGTTACATTTACAATTAAAATTATAATCAAGAAAATAATGAAAGAATCAACAATGTTTCATGTTGAATTTATAATAACCAAATGTCATTTCAAAAAATGGTTCAATGTTAATTTTACATGAATAAATGTTTATTTTACACGAATCACTATTCTTTTAACTAGAATTGAATGCAAGCAAAAATATCTACAGTTAGAAATTAGAATTTAATAAATAAATTAAGAATTAAAAACAATTTTAGATACAGTTTTGACAGCTTAAATTAATTTCCAATTTATAAGTTCAAATGACCTCTACTCTAAAAATGCGTTTCGCTCTGCCTAAAACAGAAGTAGTTTTCTAATTTTTTTCGTTTTCGTTATTTTATTATCTAAATGAATTTCCTATAAGACCCTTTCAAACTGTCCTTAAATTTTCTGTGGCATAACAAACGAAAAGCAAACTAAAGCTCTATAAACAAGTCATCTGACCGATACATTTAGTTTGAGATAAAAAAAATTCAAAAATATGCCGCTCTTAAAAAAAATTAATATTTCTGTCTCGTGCAGTAAAGGTATCTCTAAAAAAATCATCTGCTTTAAGCACACAACACAAAACCATTAGCATGCTTCTTGTTTCATCTCAAATCGACTCCTTTTCACAGACACAGAGATAATTGTAAAAAAAAGAGAAAAAAATTGTTCTCTTACTTTTTTGCTCACTAAATGAATAATACCACGATTAATCCAGATTCAAAATTTAATCCGAATTATACGTAAATACGTCTGGATGTATCGAGTGGTTAGCGTTTTATTTTTTCACCTTTATTGCAAATTCAGTTTGAATAACGTCTGAAAATTTAAAGTAGATTTGAAATTGTCAATGGTCAACGTTGTTTTAATTCGATTCATTGTTAATTTTACACAATTTTTGTTTTAACAATGGACAAATAATTTTGAAATTTGTTAAAATAAAACTTACTTCAAATAAAATATTTTATTTAAATTAAAATTAAATTTATATTTTTAACTATTTCATTTTAACATGATCTCTATGAGAATTAAAATTTTGTATTTTTAAATGTTAAATGAATGAGGAATTAAAATTGGATACATACCTATTTTTCAATGTTAAATCAAAACTTTCATTTTAAACTAGTCATTAAAAATGTCAATTCAAAACGAAACAATTCCAAATCAACTATAGAGACGACAATTTTTCATTTTCATTTTACTCTGCGTTTGTTTTTTTTTTGTGTACTGACGTGCAAATATTTGTATGGAAACCAAGACAATTTAAATTAATCTTAGAATATTTATTAAAATTAATTTTTGTATTTTAGCAACAGTTCAAATTATCTTTACTATATTATATGTACATATATACGCCTATTCTCAGCATCAATATTTCCTTGTAAGTACATAATTTAAATTCCTCGAACTTAAAAAAAAAAAAAAAACAAAAAAAATCTTTACGAAAAATCAATTCCGTAAAAAATTACAACCAATGTTAAGCAATTTCTCTTTTTCTTCAATATCCTGTGGAGTTCATTTATCTCCAATGTCTCTCATGTCGTGCGAATTGCCCCACCATTTACCGCCCGCTGCCGGCCGCCACCACTGTCGTTTTACTCCCAATCGTATACACCGTGCATATATACACATGTGCTTTTGCAGAGCTCTGAACTACCATCAGGCTCATTGGATAATAACTTTGGTGCCACACGTCTGCGAGGATATGATTCCTTGTCGTACAACGTACACGCATTTTGCATTCCACCACGTACAACGAGTACGACTACACTATACGTTACGAGTCGAGTATAGGTTCTATACATTTTTATTATATTGCCCATAGTATAGTGTCTATATAGGAAGGCCACGAACCAAGATTCCCGTGAAATTTTCAGTTAGTACTTTTTTACAACCATTTGACGGATTTCCACATACATACCTATATAGATAGATACTTCATGTCTGACATTTGAGAGATTTTCTCGCAACATAAACCATGTCGAGTTATAAGACGTCGTCGTTTGACGAGGACGACGGAAGTTGTTATGGCAAAAAAAAAAAAAACCAAAACTGGTTTATTGATGATTTACAATATTTACATGTCTGGAATATTGTGATGTGATTCTAGGGTTTAAATAGTCTGAAAAGAATAAAAACAAAAAAATATATATATAGATTGTCTTACAAATACAATAGTTAAAATGAGTATATATTATAGCTGCTAACAAATGGCACAGATGGTGATTTAAAGATCATAAAAACAAAGACTTGCCTTGACGAACGATCCCAAAAAAGGATATGAGAAAAATGCAAAGAAACGATTAAAGTACTGTATATTGTGTTGTGTCTAAACAATTGGGCGACATGTCGAGACAATTTAAGGACTTTCTAATGCAACAAAAATAATGTCCCTTTGAAAAGAAGAGATTTTCTCGTTTTCTCTCTTTCTCTTTTTCTTTCAATTATACTTGAAATGTCCTTTAGAAATGCAATGTTTGGCAATTTACTTTTGGGATAAGGAGATTTGTGCAATTTTTCTTCTGCAACTAACCGTGTAAATTGTACAGTCATTTTTAAGCGCTGGAAATCTCCCCGACAATTGTAATCTATAATTGGTTTTCTTTAGATGAAATGCATTAAATAAGGTTTTGTTGGTAAACCTTTAATTAATTCGATTTAATATATGTAGATAAGACGCATTTTGCTCTGTGATGGCAAAAATTCTAAGAGCAATAATATATTGTGTTTCTGCATCAGCTGCTTTGTTAATTTTTTAGTACGATAATATTGATTCCAGACAAGCACATATGAATGGTCGATTAATTTATTCCCGAAAAAAGTAGTTTTTAGTTTTTTTTAGGCATTTTTAATAAAATTAATTAAAAGCTTTACAAACTACCTTGTTAGTTTTTAGTACCACAATATTTGCCCTACACATTGTTGTAAGATAGAAGTTTAAAGTTGAAAAAGGCAATTATTAGATAAAAAATTAAATAAATTAAAAATTTCTATTGCATGTAAACTTTACAAACAACTTTTATTCAAAATCATGACTGAAAACTACTTTTCACTTCTTTTTGAAAGAAGTTCATACCTATTTTGACAAGACAGGGTGACTGATACCAAAAAAAAAATACCTATTTGTCTTTGCTTTCAATCAGTTTGGTTCAATTCTACCCAAAGATCCAGATACAGTGTCTACCTTCTGTAACTCTCGCATCGGTAAAATTGGTCGCTGAAAAATGGAACAAAACTTCTATGATTTGCTTCAATTGGAAGCTTTCAGACGAATTTCATCCAAAAGTGGGATCAGACAAGGCAGCATCCCGTGACCGATATTGTTTTTTCATTGAAAATAGTTTAAAACGGCGCTTTGTTCCGAAAATTTCACTTGGACTCATCTAGTTGACTATTGAAAACCTTGTCAATACGCTATTTTTGTTAATTTAAGTTGATTTTATATCGATTTTTTTGACAAAATTGGTTTTATTAAATTATTTCGTGTATCCGTCAAAAACTAGCTTTATATAGGTACTAAAAATCTTGCTTTCAAAATTTATTGAAAAAGTTGAAATTCATATTGTTTGAACTTTTCTATATAAACACATTTCAAACCTCATTATCAACTAACTAACCTTTCTAGTCCCTTTTAAACGAAGTTTATTTACGGAGACTTTATTTTATTTTTTTTACATTCCAATGTCCATTCCTCACATCATTATCGATATCTTAAAAACAATTTACTGGTAGCTTATTTTCTTCGATCACATTTTCTTCTTTTTTTTTATTTATTTTTCATAACAACAACAAAAAAAATCATTTATCTTTAGTTATCTCTATTTTCGTGTAAACTAATCCACGACACCGTGTTAGCGACAGCACACACATTTTAAGTGTCTTCTATACGTAAATCCCTTATCCTTCCACGTACATATATAGAGAGACATTCAAGTCCATATTATAACGAGGTAGGGTGCCCTGGCTGAATGCTCGTGCAACATGATGTCAGGGCTGTGCTGAGCTCTGTGCCGATACCGTGCTGGGCTGCAGCCGTTCGTTGTATTCGATTTCTTATATAGGTACCCCGTTGTGTTTCTTCTTGCAGTAAAAGGAACATACATATTATTTTCAACTTCCAATATGCAGCCAAAACAAACAAAAGAAAAAACATCATACAAATATATAAAAACAACAACAAACATAAATAGACCAACATAAGAAACCAACAACAACAAAAGCAAGGTGGACGTGAATTTGGACGTGGACGAAGAAGTTGACGCTCGTTCACCAGAAAGAATGAAGATTGGAGATGTGTGTAAACTGTAGAGTGAGATTGAGAGTTATTTTGAAGTTGAGAGACTTGGGAGTTGGGATTCTTGGGATATCTTGACTGGGTTCAGGCTTTGAAGAACATACATTCTCGGGGTATATTTGGGAATGAAATCACATCAAAGATAAGTTCGATAATTTACACATGAAAAAACGTATTAAATTTGTCTTAAATTTTGCACCAATACTTTTCGAGATATTTAGAAAAAAAAAATAAACTGAATTTAACAGATTTTCACCTACTCTAAAACCAGTTCCAAATTTTGTGATACTTTTTAGGAAATCTGACGTAAAAAACAACTTTTCGACGAAATTCAACTTTATCGTTTTGGATTTTTTTTTTTCTAATTTTCCTCGGCTATAAAGTAAAACGGAATCCGCTATGCCAAAATTAGTGATTTTTCAGGAAACAATTTTCAAAATTTAGGTATAGGATATTTTTTTTTCTCAGAGTTTCTCACCAGCAAGATGTGAAAAAACGTTAGGCATGTTCAGGAAAATGAGATCTGGGAGGTCTCAACAATCTCAGTTACTTGAACAGGATTCCATAGCAAAATTTCTCAGCTTTGCTGTCAAAATTCTGAGAAAAAAAAAATCTTGAATTCACTTGCTCACTTTTTGACATGAGAAAAATCTCAGAGACAACACATGCTTGAAAGTGGCCACTTCAACATCATAATTTGAATTTTATAAAAAATTGGTCACATAAAATATTCATAACTAAGAGATTTAATTTTTCTGAACACGCATTTGAATATCTCCGAAAATCTACTTTATTTTTGTCTCAAAATTCAACTAATTTCAGAAAAAATGAGGTTACAGTTTTATATCACATTAAACAAAAATTGCTTCTTGGTTTTAAACAAAATTAAATGATTTGCTTATAATTTATAAATATTTTATTCTTGCAGAGATTAGGTATGTATATAAAGATTTATAAAAAGGTTTTATTTAAATTTTTGACATACGACCGAATTTTTTTTCTTAATATTTGGTTCGTTGCATTTTGGACGAAGCTTCTAAAAAATTTAAATATTCTTTTTGCATTAAAAACAACAATTCTACACCACTCCAATCGGAGTAGTTTCTGAACCCTACTTACGATTTTCTTTTTTTAGGAAGAGCAAGATAAAATAAATTAAAGTTGCATTTTGTATCTGGTTATCCATTGAAAATAACACATAAGTGACGTATGCTACACCTTAAACACTGTTGGATCCACAAGTACCGCACGGGTGAATGTGCGCTGGTGGTGTACTTTGAAATCATGCTGGTTGGTATACTTGGTAGAGATAAAGATTAAAGAGGGAGAGAGAGAGAGAGTAAAAGTATTAACTTTTCAGCACGATCGAATTTTCAAGAGTTGCCAGATGAAAAAGTCTGACATTTAAAAAATACAAGATTTGGAAGATAAAGCAATACAAATAAAAAGAAAACTGTTTATAATTTTTGTCAAAGTGAATCATAAATAGAAAATAATCGGTGTTGAATTTTGATAAAAGCATTTTTTTAAGATTTTGAAGTCTGAATCTGTAACGAATGTAATTTATGTGATTTCTGTTTTTGTTTGTTCAAAATACATTTTTGTCAAAAATTAATTTTATTGAAAGCTTCACTTAGGGAAAAAGTGCACTTAAAAATGAATAGTTCGCATTTTTAATTTTTAACTGTGCAAATGTAAAGTGTTTCATGACAAAAAAAAACAAAATCTTTTGGAGTTGAGGTCACTCGAACTTATAAATTGAATTTCATTTAGTCGCTCCACTTAAACAGAACTAATTTTCTAATTTTCTTCATCTACTTATTATCAAAATTGCCAAAGTTAAAAGGAAATGTTTTCGTTTTATAAGGTTTAGCCCGGAAATTAAAAAACAATGCTTTTAATATTTATTTAAAAACACAAAAATGTCGAATATAATATGAAAACATTTAATTTTATAGTGTTTCAAGAGTTAAAATTAAAAGGATATCATTTGACTTAAAAAAAATTACATTTAATTTGAAAGCATTCTTTTAAATTTGGCATTAAAATATAAAAGCCATTGAATTGAATATTCCAACAATCACACAATTATGGTGTTTACTTTTAATTATTATTGAGTTTAGTTTCAATTTAAATGTCTTTTGATAGAAAAACTTTAAAAATAAAATTAACACCGTTATTAAAAAATGAACGCTTTCAATGATTTAAAGGAGAAACATTAGACATTGTTTAAATGTATACACAATGCCAGGCCATCTATATAAGATAAACTGAACTTAATAAAAATTGTATATTCACAAGGCCCTCACTAATCAACTGTTGAGACCATGTGAGATCGCTGGCACAATACGCCAAATTTTGTGGACATTAAATAAAATCTTGATTACACTTAAAATTTTCTAGTGAATGTTTTCAAATGGTTTTTTTAAGTTTATCATTTTTAATTTTAAAGTTAACAATTTAAAGAGTGCTTTAAAAGTTTTTTTCTTTGGAAACACTTCAAATTTTACATTGAATGCTTTCAAATGACCTTTAAAATTTTCACTTTCAAATTAAAAACGTTCCCTCCTTTTTATGCCAATACAAACACTTTTAATGTTTTTTGTATTGAATGTGAGTCATTAAATTTTAAGTGTTTACTTTGAATTTAAAAGTAAAATTTTTCTTTGCAACTTAAAATTGAGAAACTTTAAACTTAAACGGTTTTATTTTTAAATTCAAAGTGATTCGCGTTGAAATTAAAAAAAAATTAAATTGCAACTTTCAAATTGAATATGTTTCAATATGGTTGTCTTTCATGCTTGATAATTTTTAATTTTAAAGTGGTTTTGTCAGCAGTTTAAAGAGTTTTTTTCTCGATGATTGAACGCTGTATCACACCTCATTTTTGAAGCTTACAAGTCACATTGTACATTTTCTGACTTCTGAGCCATAGTAATAGCATATGAAAAAACTGTATACTTTGCAATATGTTTATTTGGTTTCAAAATAGAAATATTTAACAAACCTTTTTTTACATTTGAAACGATTTTTTTTCTAGATTTTTAGCAAAACAAGTTTAAGAATTGAAACTTTTCTTTATCTTTCTTATCTTTATTTTACTTACTTATTTTCAATAAATTTTCTACTGAACCAAATTTTATATAAATTTAAAATAAACCTGGCAATACTTTAACCCACGTCTTAGCTTGCTCCTGTATAGTTCTTTTTATCATTCTTTTTTTTTGTTTTCAAATATAATACCTAGACCTACTAGAATAAAAATTTAGTATCTTTAATCTCAAGTAGCAAAACCAAGCAAACACCAGCACCAACGAGAGAGAGAGAGTATTTAGTTTTAATCACACCACACTTTATCTACCCTCGCGCGCACCCACTCTCGTGTCTCTGTTGCAATTTGAAAATGCTTGCTATGCATATACCTAAACTACCTACAACAGTACAACCTACAAAGCCTAAAACCATTTAACCTAATACCTAACCTAACCAATTACCAAACCATCGCTCGCTGCTGTGCCGGTCTCTTCGTACATATTTTGTATCTCTCCGATTTCTCTGCTTCGATATTCGATTTGAGTATCTCAACAAAAATTCAAACTGAATATACTCACAAAAGATACTTTAACTTTAGTCAAGCTAGAATGATCGTGGTGTAAGGGTCGTTTGTTCGGAATTTTTGCCACCGATCTTTATTTTGAAATCGAAAATATCTTCTTTTAGAAAAAAAAATTAAATAATCGGCGGGATTTTGATTTGATGAAGCAATCATTTGTTTTTTTTTTTGTTTTGTGGAATTGATCGACTTAATTGAAAATAAACAACAGAAAAAAATAAAAAATCAATAAATACTGAGAAATCAATTAAAAAAAGCAAAACAAGTGAATTTCTTATTCGTATATATCTTTTTCCCTTTGGCCAAATTGAAAAAATAAATTTTAAAAATAAGAAAAAAAAAATTGTGAAAGAATACAAAATATGTGTATTTTATTTAAAGTTGTGTGATTTATGTGAACGCATTGTGTCCGATCAGCAAAATTTATTATATTGCCTTTGTCCCCTTAAGGATATTTATTCGTCCTTCATTTTTTTTTTGTTTTGTTTGTTTGAATAAAAAAAATAAAAAATATCTTTAATTGTTGGATATAACCTTCAAGCAATATAAAAGAACGAACAAAATATAGATACGTATTTATATACAAAAAAAAGGAATTTCTTTAAACGAGGCAATATTTCATTTCACAAGGATATTATAAGGATAAGAAAAAAAATAAATTCTACCATAAGGATATAGAATTTATCCCGCACCATCTACACACACACACACACACCATCCTCTGTGGATTCTGTATGGAATGTTGAAAAGTAAAAAAAAGAAGAAATATATAAAAAATATATATGTAAGTATGTGTGTGTAGAAGATATTGTACGTACATATATGAAAAATCCTTCAATTTTCCTTTAAAATCTAATATCAAAATGAAAAACATTGAGTAGGTAGAGAGTAGAGTTGTGTGTCTGTTTCGAAGAAGAAGGATTCGATGAAATATATATGCGGAGGTGGATGTATATAGGGAAGGAAGATGATGGTGGTTTAGTTTAGCCTGTGGAAATACCAGTAGCCCCATATAGCAAAGCAATTTGCTCTTCTTCTCCTTTTAAGTGCACAATTGAGAGTAATTTGTGATACCATTTCTAGGTAGAAGTGTAGATATAGACACAACATGTACAAGATTCATCTATACCATCGGTCCTTTTTTCCTAGATAAATATTACGAACCCGAGACCGTTGGTACCGCCATAACCATCCAGCCTCAACCCACAAACCAATTCGCTTCAAATTTCTTGTTGATTCATTTAAATTTGTTTTTTTTTTTTCTTTTTTTTTCCAATTTTCCTATTCAAACAGAAATTTGATATTTTCTGTGGAAATTGTGTCTTCTCCTCGATGAAAGAGTGTTTTTTTTCCTTTTGACATAAAGATATATGTATATGTATAAGAAGAAACAAAAATACCTCGAACTCAACCAGACGTTGCACACGCACTATAGACTCGGGTTCTATTCTATTTTATACGAGTTGAAGGTATAGGGGTACCTGACATAAATTTCACCAGACGAAAAAGAAAATAACAAGGTTGTCGTTTGTTATTTTTTTTTTCATTTTATTATTTTTATCTACGTATCTGAAACCCGCATCGGGATACTTCTAGCTATTGTAGGTTTCTCATGCACAATCTATGATGTCAATCTAATAAGTTTAGAAAGAAGTGCAACAAACCATCATAAACATCTTGACAAAGGTAGCTAGCCTTGCATCCATCGGGTGAAAGATATAGGTAGGTATACCATACTAAAGCCTTGCGTTTTTTTTAGTGTATGTCCCTTTATCATTGTTTTTATCTGTTTCTGTATCTTTTTTTAGAAATACCTGTAATATCGAAGAAGCGAAAAAAGATAGTTATCTTGTTCTCTTCGTTTCTCTGTTGTTCAGAGATTCTTTTATTTTTTTCATTTTGTGTTCCAAAACACTGGTAGATATAACCATTGGGATAGTCCGTTTATAACAAGGTATGAAAATGTCATTAAACAGGGTGATTCAGAGAAGAAATCGTCATTTTCAAAAATAAACAAGTCAAGCCCGTTGTTTTATTTAATTTTTTAACAAATTTTATCAAAAAACAATATTTCATCACGTCTTTTCTAGTAAAAAAAAAATTGTTGGACATCTGCCAAATTTTTCTTAGAGTCTTCACAAAAGCTTTTATTAAAACCTTTAACTTTGGTATGCCTTCCTAGTAACTACGGCGCTGGCAAAGAATTCCTGTTTATTTAATTTCTAAAATTTTAAATTAAAAATTTTAAATTAAATTTTAAATTAAAAATTTTAGTAATATTCCTTCTCGCAGTAGGTACTTATTTCGCAAATTTTCATTTGAAATGCGATTTAGTTCGCAACAAAGACATTTAAAATTTTTCGTTTTGCAGCTTTTAACGCTAAGATTTTATCTGGTATCTATCGCAATTCATAATAATGACTTCATTTCGCATTCTTGTTTCGTAACTGGTGCATTAATTTTACCATGCCTATAAAAGTACGAATTCGTCTCAAATTTTCCTTTGATCTTTGCTTAATCCCTTCATAAGTTATTTTATGTGTACTTATTTTATTCTTACTCCGTTTATTTATAAAAACATATATGTTTGGCATTTTTCCGAAACAATTATTATAAATTTTTGCAAAATGACACTTTTTAGTTTTGTTGCAACTTCGCAAAATATGCCAATTTTGTTTTTCAATAAATATAAACCGAAATATGCAGAAAGTAAAGTAAAATATGATAATAATACAAAGTTAATTTAAATAAAAAATTAATCAAAACTATACAGTGCAAAATTGCGAAATGTGAATTTACAAATGCGAAACCTGAAAAAAAAATCTAACATCATATACTTTTCTGAAACTATAGTGATATTAAATCCTGAACAGAAATAAAATAAGACGATATACGTTTTATTTTATTTCTTTATTTTATTTTTTATGAAAATTAACCAAAATTCCATTTTAAGATTTTAATAAATTAATAAATAAAAATAAATTAACATTTAACATTTAACACTATCGGAACAACAAAAATTAGAACTAGTATCACTTTGTATCACAATTTTACTTTGCGCATCATTTAACTTCCCTTTCGCACCACTCTGCAGCCTTCATCTAAATGATTTTGATTTTTTTTTAAATTTTATTCGCGAAACACAAAGTAAAAAAGAACAAAGAAAGACAAAAATGAAGTTTCTCGCATAGACTCGCTTGACAAAAAATTGTTTGCGACGCCACTGTCGCACCAAATATCACTTCACTTTGCGAAGAAATGTAATTACTTTTCTCGTACGCAAACACTTTTCTTTTTTCTTCTTGCATCGCATCTCCCACTACTGTGCGCACAGCTTATAAAAATATTCTACGATAAATTAAGTGGTCTGCAATAATTTTTAACCAATATGTGACTTACACTTTGCAAAGTAGCGTTTATTCAAATAATCGACAAATATGAAATTATATTTTGTTTTGAAAAAAAAAATTGGATATTGCCTATCTATGTACTTACTTCAACATATGTAATTAAAATAAAACTTAAGAAATGTTTGAGGTGAAGAAAATGTACAGAAAAAAATTTACGAAAGAGAAAAATATTGCAAAAAGCGATGAAAAATGTTTTGCAAGAATTTTTGTAATATTTTATTTTCATATTTTAACTTCGACATTAAAATATTGCTAAACAGTTTTAAATTGAAAACACAGAAATTTCAATACTGCGAAAAAAAAATATTATGCGAAATTAAAGAAAAACTGTTAAAATTATTTTTTTCGCAAATAGATCCATATAAAATTATTTCGCAATTAATATTTCTTTTCCATTTATGTTTTAATAATATACAAAATTTCTTCTTTACAGAAAACTTTGATTTATTTTTTTAATCATGAATAATATGTTTTTGATATTTTGAAAGAATCATAATTTTTTTTTTTCAATATTTTTCTCATTTTTTTCTTATTTTTTTCTTAATTTTCCTAATTTCATATTCAATTCTGAAAATGTGGGTGCTTTTTTATTTTTTAACTGAATCACCCTGTAAATTTATACCTACTGGTATCTTGCGTATAGAAAATCGTATACTTGGTAAAAATAAATTATGCGTAACGTGACACCCTTTTTTCGTGTTATTCGGTTTCCCTGAATATTTTTTTTGTACCTACAATCTACATATTTTATTTTTGTCATCTTCTTTCAACTTGTTTGCATTTTTTTTTTTATAAAAATTTAATGGTTGGTATGACTTGGGTGTAATTTGGTTACCTTTTGACCAGCATTTCGTTAAAAATGAGGTTGTTAATGGTGTGTTTTTTTTTATTTTTTTTTTCCTTATCGAAATCTAACCCTTTTTGTGTATATGCATGATGCAAAATTACACTTGGGTGATTTTGCTTAAATTGTGTAGAATAATTTTAGATTTTTTTTTTCTTTCTTAGAATCTAATTTACAAAAAAAGGGGGGAGGCTATAGAATAGAGGTTCATTTTTTGTTCACCTACGCTTAATTATTCCCCACAAATGGGTAGGGTTATTTTATGAATTTAACTAGATAGTTAATGTTTATAATAACAAAAACAACAGTAAAATGGTGGACCCAGAGACCATTGGGTGTTCAGCTATCAAATGAAAAAAAGAGTAATGATCTACGAGTATCAAAAGAGTAAAAAATGGAAAATGGACAAACCAGCAGGAGGAAAAACTTTAATGGCTTTTAGAAAAGATAATTTTATGACTTGGTTGGGGTCAGATTAAAATAAAATATGTACGTACCAACAGGAAAAATGTACTCATACTATATACGTATTATCAATCTTTTTATTTCTTTTTTTTATTATTATTGATTGAATTTAATAGCAATTTCATGTTTACAAAAGTTGTAATCTTAAATGGGGGGGCTTTAGGTCAAATTTATTTTTTTTTATTTGTAATTAAACGAGACGTTTCGATTGTGACCACAAACTTTTTAAGTAAATATGAGAATAATTAATTAAAGAAAATCTTTGAATGAAGCTGATATTTTCGGAGCCAAGCGAATATTGTTAACAAGTAAAAGGTCACGAAACAGGAACTACCCTATCACGTTATCACGAATTCAATTTTTGGACATTTGGAAAACCCTTGTTAATTAATTATTTACAAGGATGAACAAAAACTGACAAACGAAGTTTGACAAAAAATCGTTTGAATTTATTTATACACACATTTGTTTGATAAAGGCTAGAGCTGGTCCAAAAAAGGTTCCTAAGATTTGCACTTAGGGGGGTTAGGATGGGATAATCCCTACGATCTTCCACCTTACCACCATAGACTTAAACTTATTGATATGCCGAGTCTTGAGAGCAGACGTTCTTATTTATGTTTTGTCTTCATTTTTAAATTAATAAATGGAAATATAGACTCTTTGCACCTTCTGTCTCGTATAAACTTTAATGTTCCCCAAAGAAACCTGAGGAATTTGACCGATTGCATACACATCTCAAACTATCGGACCAACTATGAACAATTTTCTCCTTTAAATAGAATGTTTAAATTATTTAATTATTTCAATGATAAACATATCAATTTGTTTGATCAAAGAATAAATTTATCGAGTAAATTCAAGTTAACTTTTTTTGCCAACTATTCATAATCTGTATATAAACTCTTTGTAAATTCTTTGTAAAGCTAGTACTTAGCTGAGTTAAATAAATAAATAAAAATCTTTAAAGTCGTTTTCCAGATAAATAACTTCATTCATTACGGTTGAATGGCAAGAAGGTAATGTTATTCTTGGTATTAAATAAAAATTTAACTTCGTCTCTTGGGGAAATACTAAAAAACCTTATATTCAACATGTATGGCTTCAGTGTTTTAGGATGCAAGTCAAGAAATAATTTTGAGATCCGCAAGCTTGATTAAAACCCCGAGATCTTCTTTCCTACAATTAAAGTTCACTAGATAAAAATTGACATATTACAATGCCACTTTAAAAATTTGTTAAAAAATTCGATTTCCAATCGAAAACATTCAAAATTATTTTCAAACATTTTTTGATTTAGCTCAAATTTTGATGAGAATTTTTTTTATTGAAAAATTCTTTTTACTACAATAATTCGTTTGCGACCCAGAAAATAACTTTCTCCAGTCCGAGTAGATAGTTATTTCAAAATGTAAAAATTTCAAAATCATAGGTCTTTATAGTTAATGGAAATTTTATTTTATTCAATCTTATTTCCTAATGGCTTCATTTATATACTTATATCCACTCAAAACTTGCAAAAAATCTAATATTTCTTCATAAAAAATTCCATGATTTCTTCCATCCCAAAAATCCATTTAACCATCATCATATTGTGTATGGTACTTTCAATATGTTGTTTCCATTTTTTTTTCTTAAATTATTTTTAGTTTCTCAATTTTTGAAAGAAAAAAAAAACAAAATGATTTATGATCTTCCCGCCCAAGCAGAATATTGACTTTCAAGGCGAATCATGCAGGCAAATTGCTCAAACCAAAAATTAATTTTTACCTATTTCACCTGATTAATTGTGCTCATAATAAACAATAATCAATCTTCAGATATCGAATACAAAATAACAACAATACAAAGAATAACAACCAAAAATACGCAATGCCAATGAACACCAACTCTTTCTTTTATCAACAACAACAACAAAAAAAAAAATACAAAATACAAAAAAAAAAAAAACAATAATAACAAAACAAGACGACGCGACGCGACGCTAAAAAGAAAAAGTATAAAGGTAAGGTATCTTACCACCTATATCAAAAGAAGATATACCCAACAAAACCATGTTGTTAGTTATTATTTCCCACCGAATATAAATTCAAACAACTACTATCGATTTTGTTAGATGATTAAACTTTGATACTGGGTGTTCCAAAAGTTAACTAGAAAACTATTAAATGATTAATTGTTCAAAAAATATTTAAAGATATTTATAAAAAATTGTATTTTTTTAATGAAAAATCCTAAAAATTTTCAAGTTACCATAAATTTTGTTTCATTTCTTACAAAATAATTTCTTTATATCGTTGGCTTTCTGTCAAAACCAACTTACAAGTTTTTTTAATAAGTTCAGTTTTAAAATTCAAGGTGGTGCACAACTTTTCACCGGTTGCAAATGGCGGCAAAATGTCAAAGTCGAAATCGAATTATTCCGCGTTCTTTAAGAGTATACTAATTCATGTCATTTTGACGTGATATTTTTTATCTATTTACTTCACAATTAATGTCAAAGTAGAATTGACATTTGTCGCCATTTTCAATCGGTGACCACTTTTGTGGAATTTTGTACCAAATTTAAATTTTTATAAACTATCAATTGATAATTGAAAATCGTAATAATATTTTAGATTATAGCTTGTTATATGTATAAATGTGGGTTTTGAAACCCCTAAAGATCATGGCAAAGGACTTGATAATACTTGTTGAATGATATTAATAGTTTTAGAACACCCTATAAAAGACATATGTTACTTTCCTTCTTCATCATTCGTTTGTCTGATGTTTGGCATTCACGTTTTATATAAACTGATGATGATTTATGACGATCGCGTCGATGAACTGTTTCTCTATATACACATATGTATTTATAAGATACATTGGCCCACCTAACTATAAATATGGTTGGGTTATAAAGAAGAGGTGGAGCAGGAAACGTAAACCCATCTTCATCTGAAATCTTATAAAACAGAATAGAAAGAAAACACGTGTGTACATAGTTATATGAGTGGAGTATAAAGACCATGGAAAATTATTATTGTGCGCTTCTTGAATATATGTGAGAGATAGAGTAAAAAAAAAACAACTAACTAATCGAGAACATTTATTTAAAGATTAACGATTTCATTGAATGTTTCTATTTTTTTTTTGTCTTCTGTAATGAAATACAAATGTTCATTTGGGTAGTTTTACAAAATTCTTATGGTTAAGGGAATAAAGTTCTCAAAGCATAAAGTGTGTTCAATTGGAGAGGGCTCTATTAGTTTTTTTTTTGTTTTTTTAATTTTTTTCCCCGAGTTATTGATGTGACGATTATGGTTATGATAATGACACATATTAATTACAACAAGAAAGTCATTTATATATGGGTTTGAGTTTGTTGTCTTGATTTTTTTTTTGTTTGATGGGAATCTTTTTTAGGTGTACTTATTTACTTAATATCCAGATATAGGTACTTAAATTTGTACAAGCTATTTTGAACTTCATACAAAACCTATTAAAATTATCTTATTTCGAAATTTGAGTTAGATATCATTGCATTGCAATTTCAGCATTTTCGATAACATAAACATATTTCGGGTTTGTCCACTTCCATTCCATTAATTTGAATTGATCCCAAACTGTGCACATACCTATTCCCTTATTCTAACAAAAGTTAATCTCGTTGAGATTTAATAAATCCTGTAGTGCTTTCACCTAATAAAAAGATTAAAAAGTAGATAAATTTTTAGAACTATTGAAGAAGGATTAGAGACATAACTTGGTTTTACCTATTTTTAAATTCTAATAGCTGTCATTTTGTAAATTGTTCGGAATTTTTTTCACTTCGCAATTCCTTGTCGTCCATTCTTATCATTTCGCAATCATTTATTTTTCTTCGTCCAATCTTTATTCCGCTTTATTTTATACTTTCGCAAAATTCTAATTATTTCGCAAACATAAATTTTTATTCGTCCAGTCTTTACTTTAATTTCGCAAAATTCTAATCATTTCGCAAACATAAATTTTTCTTCGTTCAGTCTTTATTTTACTTTCGCAAAATTCGGTTCATTTCACAAAGATTAATTTTTGTTTGCCCAGTCTTTATTCCGCTTTATTTTATACTTTCGCAAATCTCTAATCATTTCGCAAGTATTAATTTTTGTTCGTCCAGTCTTTATTCTGCTATATTTTATACTTTCACAAAAATTCTAATCACTTCGCAAACATAAATTTTTATTCGTCCAGTCTTTACTTTACTTTCGCAAAATTCTAATCATTTCCCAAAGATTAATTTTTGTTTGCCCAGTCTTTATTCCGCTTTATTTTATACTTTCGCAAATCTCTATAATCATTTCGCAAATATAAATTTTTGTTCACCCGGTCTTTATTTCGCTATATTTTATACTTTCGTAAAAAAAATCATTTCGCATATTTTATTTAGTAGTTTTCGGGTATTTTAATATTTTTCATTGCAATTTTGTTTGGTAATTCGAAACGTTGTACGACGTAACACAATTTGCTGTCAAATCCCATTGAAGTAGCAACTTGTAGCAAGAAGTATGGAGTAACTAAACAGACATATTATTACGCTATTTTATACTTTCGCAAAATAATCATTTAGTATTTTTAATCAGGTATTTTATATTTATATTTGCAATTTTTGTTCGCCCAGTCTTTATTTCGCTACATTTTATAGTTTCGCAAAATTATCATTTCGCATATACATATACATACAATATACATATAATTTAGCAATTTTGTATCGGCATTTTATTTCTCTTTGCAATTTTTGTTCGCCCAGTCTTTATTTCAATATATGTACATAGTTATTATTATTTCGCATATTTAACTAAGCAAGTTTTATCGGGCATTTCATTATTTCGCTTTGCAAATCTTGTTCCCTAAAACTTTATTTCGCTACATTTCATAGTTTCGTAAAATTACCATTTCGCATATATAATTTAGCAATATTTTATCGGCATTTTATTTCTCTTTGCAATTTTTTTTCGTCCAGTCTTTATTTCAAATTTCAATATATTTTATACTTTCGCAAAATTATCATGTCGCTTATTTAATAAATAGAATAAATAGTTTGCAATATAAGTTGTTGTAAAACAATAAATGGCAAAGATTATTTTATGTGATAACTCGCAGTAAATGCTACAAAGCCTTCGCAAATGCATCTAAAATCTTCACTATACATTAAATGGCTATTTGATAATAGGAAAGATAAAGAAGAGCAAGAAAACTTTTGCGAAATAATCAATTTGCGATTTATACATTTAAAATATCAAGAGAAAATTTGCGAAACAACAATTGCGAGATGATTAAAATTTAATTTGATAGTTGCGAAGTAAGCTTTCCGATACGAATCTTCATTCAAATGACCCGAACGTCTACAGTTAGAAATTCGTTAATTTCTTCATTATAAACAAGGTTGTAAAAGCATTTTCTTTTCGTTGTAAATTATATAGGTATAGTTTAAAAGGTCTGCAATTCGCAACTTTAATTTTGTAAAAAAATGTCCATTTAATACAACTTCATAGAATTATTGGTAAAAAATTTAAAAAATTCTAATAAATGCCCATACAAAAAATTAATAAATAAACCCAATCTTACAAGATGGTTTTTATAACAATCATTTTATATAAAACCCAAATAAATGAGTCAAATAGAAAACTTAGCAACATATTTTTAATGGAACAAAACCATTCTTAATTTTGAACTTCAAGTTATTACTTTGAATAAATAATAATTATAGCTACGTATCTATAAAAATTTGTAACCAATCCATCATTCAAATCGATGTCAATACCAAAAGGTCATAAATATTTTTGATATCCTTTTACAACATCCACTTTAAATGCATTTAACTGTACATACATGTGTACTTACCTGAATTTATGTAAATTCATTCGAATCGTATTTATTTGTTTGAGTGTTATTTTTTTTTTTATTTTTCTCTTCATTCTATATATATAATATGATTGTGTGGCACGCAGTAAAAATTGACAACCATTTCGGTTATAAATCGATCGTAAATCTAAAAGAAGAAAAAAGAATTTTATTTGCCAATTCGCGTTTGACCATAATCGTGAGAAATAACCATAGGACAGGTTGTTCTCTGTTAAAGTACCGGATTCCTGTATGTAGGTATATATACCTGTAATATATCACCGTTTTGTGTCCGTATAATAAAACATACAAACATTGTCGACATTTTTTTTTTATTATTTTATTTTATTGGTTGAGGCTTGAGAGAGAGGGTTTGGTTCTTGGCCGTATTCTTGGTATAAGGAAAAATGATAAAGGAACCTGATACTTATACTTATTTAACATTGGATTCCTCATTAGGGGTTCTTCCATTGGTTTTATTTGTTGTATCCATTTTTATATTTTTTCTTTATAACCATATCGTTAGGGTTCTTTGTAACGTGTGGTGTGTGCTTATATGTCTTATTTTTATTGCATTTAAATTAAAATGATATATACAAAATGAAAAATGATCACCAATTTAACTAACCAAGCGGGTGGTGTTGTGTTGTATATGTTTATATTTTAAATAAAGGAATGTTTCTAAAAAAAAAAAAAAATATGTAATTGATTACTTTGTCCGGAATCTTTGGAACAACATCAGAGAAGTTAATTAAATTCATATATATAGAGAAACTTTCATTGAGGTGGTCTGACAATCTCGACCCCCATTACAAATTACACCATCACTGAGCTTTGTTGCCCACTATATAACTTGGAACACACCCACATAATGTCCATATGTTTACATACCTCTACTATACGAGTATAGCTTCATTTTATGTATGTGATTTGAGTTGGTGTCGGTTACATTTTATAGCTCATTGCAACACTAGACGGAATTTTATTATAACCTAGGTACTTCATTTTACGTGTCATTAGTGTAACCAAACTTGGTCTTTTATGTATGCGAAAAACAAACTCAAACTCTTTGCCACAACTCTATAGTACCTACTCGTATGTACATACATATGTATATAGGAGCACTTCATTTTTGTTGAAGAACTAAAAAGAGGAAATTTTGTGGGGAAAAGTTATTGGAAACGACAAGTCCCACGCCTGCCGTCATCGTGTCAGGGTGAACCAAAGCTATATAGCTAAGATTCGATGTCGGTTGGTCCATCCATCCTCTGTATATCTATATCTACTATACACATAAAAAAAAGTCCTTGTGTCTCTCTGGGTGTCACTAGAATCCTGTTTGAGTTATAGCTCCTTATACGTAAACGAGTTGTTATATACATATGTACATACTAGTTTTATACATGATTTTAGATATATCTATATCCTATGTATATAATTTTATATGTATACGCAGAGCAAAAATTTTGTTAGTTTAAGTGGGAGAAACATTTTAATGGACTTTAGTGCGATGAAAGTATATGAAACACCAACATTAAGTGGGTGGTTAAATGGAGTTCAGTTCTTCTTTTTTTTTTTTCTTCCTCTTATGTGGTAAGTTGGAAAACTTTGGCAGGTGACTGTTGGATAGCGATAGGAGTAATATTAAATTTGAATTTTATTTATTTTTTTATTTAAGTTGTTTTTTTATTTTTTTTATGAAAACGAAGTTTTTAAGCTTCATAGATATTTCTTAATAAAATTTAAAAAATTCTTCATTACGATTTAAAGAACTAAACGTATCAACAAGATTACATAAATCGGATTTTTTTTTTAAAGAACTTTTTGATCAATTTTACTAAAATTGTTACCAAATGTTTCAAATATTTCTTGTTAGTAAAAAGCTTTTTGGATATTCTTGCAATTCCCATATCTGCGACAAAAATTTGGTTTCACAAGCCTTATTCGCAATTTTAGACCAAAACAAATGTTTGTTTCTCTCGCAAAATATATTTCGCGTATTTTCATTCGGCTTTAAAATTTCGCAGCCTTAAAATTTCCAAATATTTTCTCCAAAGATATTTTAATTGTGTATAAATATCAAATAACACACATTCTTGATGTCTCGTTACTAAAAATTCCGAAATTTATTTTATCTTATATTTTTGAGTCGGGAAGTAAACGATTTTAGTGTTTTCCGATGATAGTTCGCACTAATTATACTGTGTAAAGTTCGTAACCTATCTGTAAAGACATCAATTGTTAAATTCCATCAAAATATAGCAACGATATCAATGTATTCAAAAAATACAAAGTCTCAGACATTTTATTTGTCGCATGAAAAATAATCGTTTTTAGTTCTTTAATGTAACAGTTTTCTCCCAATTTTATACAAAAGTAAAAAAATAGTTTATTTCCCATCTGTCAAATAACGAACTGTCAAATTCCACTGAAAGATGGCGAAGAAATCAATGGATTACGAAACTCTAAAAAAAAAAATTTGTAAATTTTATTTGTCCCTCGGAAAACAAGCGATTTTAGTGTTTTACGCTGATAGTTCACAATAAATGTTAAATAAAAATAATTTCATATCTATCAAGGTGCAATCTGTCAAGTTTCGCTGAAAAATGGCTGCAATATCAATAGATTGAAATATTCTGAAAAGTCCAATAAATTGATAATTTTAATTGTTGCTCCGAAACAAAGAGATTTTAGTACTTTATGATGGTGACAGTTTCCACTAAATATCACATAAATATTAAATACAAATTTTTCCTTATGTGTCAAACATACAAACTAGTAAGTTTCACAGAAGGATGATGAAGAACTAAAAAAATGGTTTTTCTCGAAAAACAAGAGACTAAAAGTACTTTCCGGGGATAGTTTCCATGAACTTTGCAGACAAATGCGTAAAAATGGTTCAATTTTGGAAAGAAAATTACTGCAATCGATTTGTCGATATACGTAATCTTTTGTTGTTATTTTTTTACCGACCATAACAACAAATTTATGATTCAAATGCAAGAGTTAATTTTGTTTGAAAGTGAGTCCTATCTTATTTATAGTGTTTTCCTTTTTTGTCGCTATGAAAATATTTATTTTTGGATATTTTTAATAAGCAGTTTTTCTTCCTTTTTCAAAAATACTATATGTACATGGGATAGTGAAGATTTGTTGTATTATTATCAGTGGTGTACCTCAAGTCTGTATTTAAGTACCTATACTGTTTAAATTCAAAATAATAAATCAATGAATAAACCTGTCTTTTCAAAAAGTTTTCTCATTAAAACTCAAAAACTTTTAAAACATCATTGAAACATATACACACCGAAAAAAAAATATAAACAATAGGTACATTTTTTTACTTTTCTAGAAAGTGACAATATTCCTTTAAAAAAAATGAAATTAAGCAAAAGAACGAAATCAAATATTTAACACATTCGATCTTTTGTTTTTAAAAATCTCAGAAGGGTAACTCAGTTGAGTTACTCTTGTGGGCTTGAGGGCTTTTACAGAAAAAAGGAAAAAGGATTTTTTTTTGTTAAGTGTTAATATAAGTTTACTTTGATTACCTAACACTTACGATATCAAGGGATTATGATATTGTTATGCGAAATATCGAACATTATTTATTATTATTCATTTCCATATTCATTATACACAATGTTCAAAAATTAAACAAATGCAAAACGTGATTAAATACAAAATCTCATGCAAATATCGTTTAAATAATGGCGCTTTGGATCTGACAAAAATCCATAAATAAACATTCTGCTGACTTTCCCACTTCCTTTCAAAATATGTATATATAGAGATATAGAGTAGAATACTTTATTTATTTTTTTGAATAAATTATAAAGCAACTATAAACAAATAACCATATCGATTTAACTCCCTCAATTATCATTTTGAAACAAACTTGAATGAAAATAAATATCAAATAAAAATTTATATTCACGAACATCAGTATAATTCTCTTATAAAATCGAAAAACTGATTTAAATTTTAATCGCTTTTATAGATATTTCTTACCGACACATCACTATAGTATTGTATTTATGTAGGTATATTATACTGTGTCAAATTCCAAGAATCAAGAAAACAATACCTTATACCTATTCATAAGCAATAAATTTACAAAAACAAACACCTACAGAATATCGATTTTCAGAATGAAAAATAAAAAAAAAAAAAACATAGATTGCAAAACCCACAAAAAGTTAATTTAAAATTAGTCGTGTTTCTTTTTTCTTTTTTTTATTTCGTGTTATTTTGCAAACAAAATTTTATTACAATCATTTAATATAATATCAACTCGATAAAAACAAAAATTATGGACATACCTACATCGACTACATTCAATAAATTATTCCAGTTTAATTTTAATTTTATTTTTTGCATTTATTTTAGTTAAACGTTTTATTTTCTTCGCCTTATTTAAAATTTTAATTAATTACACATTTATATTCTTAAAAAATTAAATTAACAATGACAAAAAAAATTTAAAACAACACAAACATGTTTACGAATAACCTATAAGTAGCTGACTAGGCTGTATTATATTAAACTCGTACAATAATATTATAAAATTACTCAATCCCTCGCCGATAAAAAAAAAGTCAAAATGATTATTTTATTCTTTAGGGAGAGTGAAAATGACAAATCTCCACGCTTTTGGTAGGTATAATGGTTCATGGTTGTCTCGTCGCATATATATAGGCACATATCATTGTCGCGTCTTCGTCGTCGTCACACTGTTTTAAGATAGTCTGCGCTTGATTTCCAATGAAAAATCCCCATGAACGAGCGAGCGTTGACAAACAAAAAAAATTCTTCTTCATTTCGGATTCATTTCCATTCGACAAACGATTTAAATTAATTATTCTTCGATCTGAACAAGGTTGCAGATGAACAAATACAAAACCCAACCAAACAAAAAAAAATAACAACAAACTATTCTGCCAAAAAGTATCTGTAGAAAAGAACACCAGAGTCAAAAGTTAAGAACATGTTTACCTACCAATGTTGCCAACTTTATAAGTACTGTTATTTCAACAGACCGAATGCAATTTTTTTTTAAATATAAAAAAATCTTCTGTCATTATATTTACAGCCACTGAATTTTTTTGGTTACATTATTTGCGATACACAGCAAAATTTAATATTTGGACAAATATTTCACTTCAAATTTTTTTTTATTTATTAAATTACAAAAAAATAGTTTCCTCTTTCAATCACAAAAGTCAGACTTTTAAAATCCTGAAAGACCGATTCGCTTATCGAATAATCCAGAAGAATGAAACCCCGAAACACACCCAAATTCTTAAAAGCATAGCAGCAACAGCAAAAGTACGAAGTTTACCTTTCAATTAGTTACTTAGTGAAAATGTTCGTTCTTGTTGATTCTCATCCATTTAAGTGATCATTTTTCAGTATAAATAAAAATCTCATCATAATTTCTTGGTTAATTGAGTCATTATTTCACAGAAAGTGTCAAGAAAAATGCTAGCAACCGAATTGCAAAATTTCACTTAGAGTATAATTATAAGACTCGATCAATCTTATACATTATTTCTTAGTCTAGGTTCACACTCTCCGAATCTCGTACTACACTCATTTTGTCTTGGGAAATTCTTTAATTATTTTTATGAGCGATAAAATAACTGTTTAAAAATGAAATTTAAATTAACTACATAAATACCCATGGTCTTATTTATAAAAGTTGTCTAACTTTGGACAACTGCCCAACTTTGGAAAATGTGTTTAAAAACCTTGTTTATTGTTGTTTTATAGCTGCCTAACTAAGACACAAGAGTAGATTATCCTAACCGTGAATAATGTGATATTTATTTTTATTAAATAAAGCATATTTCCACCAATTTGAAAATAGTTAGACAGTGTCTAAGTAGACAAAAACTTTATAAATACGACTGCCAGTATCTCAAAAATAGCTTAATCGATTTCGACGAAATCGTTAGAAATTGCTTGGTGGGCTTATAGACGTTCGTTAAAAAAGTACAGAATTTAATTGATGTTTAAGAAAATTCAATAAAACCAAACTAAAATTTACAAATATTTGGTTCTTCCGTTTTTTTTTATTAAACTATTGCTTTTTTTTAATATTAAGATATTCATATATTTATTTAACTGTCATACTCCATATTCAAACTTCAAACCCACTGCGAAATATCGCAAACTTCTGCACTTCTTTTTTAAAAGAAATATTTTTGAATTGGCAATGCTGGTTCTTACCAACAAAATTCCCCAAAAACCAAGATCACAGACAATGATTTCGAGACACTCTTGTATTCGGGAATAATATTTTTGTATCTTTTGTGCATTCATTTCTTTTTTCTGTTCGTAACTTTTTTCGGTAGGTATTTGTTTTGGGAGTTTGTCTTTTTTTTTAATGTCGTTTTAAGTGAACGACAGATGAGAAAAAAAAACGATGAAAAAACGATGGGTGATTAATTAAAATTAATGCCTGCAGATGCATCCCAAAGATGGACAGATTGTGGTGATTTTGTTTTTTTTTTTTTTTTTATTATTTGGGTCTCGAATATTGCAAGTTTTAATTTTAATGAAGCAGCAGGAGGAGAGTCTGTTTTTTCTGTCTTTGTTGTTATTGTATTTTTTTTTGTGGAGGGATATCTTTGGATCTTGTTTTATTTATTATGTATGTATGTTTTGTCCTTTTTAATAGTCCGCCATGTTTGTAAAACACACATATTCTTGATAAGATATTCCAAAACAAAAATACATTCATTTGAGAAGCTTGATCAAATAAAGTTTTTTTCAACTACATATTTAATTTTTAGGAAAAGAATTAAATGCTTGGTTCCTGAAGATAATAATTATTAACACTTGCTTTATGTTTATTATTTCAAAGATGCCGATTTATTTATTGTTCTCTTACCTAGAGATAAACTGTATTTTTTTTTCTTCCGTAAATATGGTAGACAATTGGTTATCAGTGCGATTGTAAGTTTTGTATGCGCTTCTATGTAATTTTTCGGTGGCTTCTTTTCTTTTTGGTTAAATTTTAGATAACTTTACCAAAAGCGTGTGTGTTGGCATTCCTGAAAAAAAAAACAAATTGTTCAAATATATTTATTCAAGCTTTAATATTTTTTGTATCTTTACTCTGTATATTTTGTTTCTTTTGTTAGAAAATAATAAGAGTTTACATTTCGATGTAAAAGACCGCTGTGATCAAACAAGAAGCACAATTTTATGAGCTCATAAGATAAAAACAAAATTGTAATATTATTATTTGAACAGCAGTTTAAAGAAGGTTAATTACATATCTACTTTCCTATCTGAAAAAAACCTACATTAGCTTTGTTTCGAAGCAAAGACCGATGGTTATTGAAAAGAAAAAAAAAACATATGCATAAACTTTTATAATAAATAAACGTGTCTTTTGAATTCCTAAAGTTGATGGTAGATTTTGTTAAAAAATTATCATTCGTATTTTGAACATTTAATAATTAAGACTCATTCGATGACGTTCTTAATAAAACATACCTACAAAGCTGTAACGTGATGTAGGAAACAAAAAAAACCTTTTTAGTAAAAATTTCAACAAATTTTGTCGAAGTTTTTTTTTTTAATTCATCATTTCGACGGTTAAAGTGCAAAAGCTGATAATTCGAAAAATTCAACAAAAAAATTATTATTGCAAAAAAAATCAGAAAAATCAGATCAGCACCTTTTTGCAATTCCAGCGTAACAAAGTTGTTTCAAACATTTTACAGAAAAAGTCAGAATTACAAACCTGGTATTATATAGATCGCATACAAAATTTGGCAGTTTTTTTGTATTTCTGAAAAATGTGAAAAAACAACTTACGAGGTTGCCCTTGAACTGTCGATTTGCTTAAGGATTTTATATTGTAATTTTTATTTTCATTTTAAACTGTATTTTTTATTAAAATATTTTTCTTATTTTTTGTTTGCAGGTTGCCGATATAATATAAAAGAGTGAGATTCAACTTCAACGTCATGTTAACTTCAAAGAATTTAAATTAACCACAAAGAAAATGAAAAATATGGTGAGTAAAAAAATCAACGTGTTAAATTTTTATTAAATAATTGGGATTATGGGGAAATGTTTTGAGACAGTTTTGCTTTATAATTCCGGTCAGTAAAGTTAAATATTTTCGTATATGTCTATACAAAAAATGAGTTTTGTACATTTTAGCCCCAAAAGTCAAATCCACAAACCATAAATACACAATTCACACAGCTTCTTCTACTAAATTTTTACGTTAGTATTTAAAGTATTTTGAAATAAAAGATTCTAGGAATGGTGCAGTTGAGAAATATAGTCCATAGGAAAAAGCACCAAAATCGAATATTCTTGTATTTCAAAGCTTTCATCAAAATCAATGCCCAACCGAACACTAATCATATTGATTAAGCCTTCGAAATTAAAATGAAAGTGACCAAACTCAAAATGTCTGTAACTTCTGATTTTTCAATAAACTGACCTTTAACAGCGAAATTAACTCTAAAACCAGGTTGTAAAAAAGATGCCGAATTTTTTAGTTAGCTCACTTTCATTCTAAGGGTGCGATATGTTCGAAAATGACAAGGAAAATTAAGGTTCCATAAATGTGATGCTTAGCCAAAATTCAGCGCGTTTTTAGTGAGAAAGAACCCCAAATTCACGAAAGAGTGGACCTTATGCTTGAAAATACTCGAAGTTTAAAAGTTAGGTTTTTCCTTTTTTTTTTAAATGAGTTCCTACGTCAATGAAGAAACATAAACTTTTTTTATTTATTTTCAATATTTAAACAACAAAACAAAAACAACAACAAACAAATACATGTCTAATTGATAAACAACAAAAAATAACAATTTAACATTAATTGAATCTGATTTTCACTTTTTTTTCAAAAAAAAAAAAATAAGATGAAAAGCAAAGTCAATTCAATTATACTGAAATAAAATGCTATATGCTTGCATATCACAACACTCTCATTTAAAAAAGCGTGATTTAATCAATAAACATGTTTCAATTGCCAAAACACAAAGAGAGATTGTTTCTAAATTAACATATTTCAATTTATCGCGTTCTGTTTTTTTTTTTTTTTTCTTTTTCATTATGTAGGTAGATAGGTACCAATGTACATCAAAGCCTTACATTTTCACTTGAATTCCTTAAGGCAATTTATTGGTTAATAAAAACTTTTATTTGATTTTTTTTTATACAGAAAATTGTCAAAACAATTTACCAAAGTTATAAATCGGTTTAAGTATAGATAATTTCTATAAGGGTAGCTTGGATTTATTGTAAATAAATAAATAAATTCCGTGGCGTAATGGTTAGTGCAGCGTGAAGAACTATTACGTCAAAGGTGTTGGGTTCGAATCCCAGTCTATGTTACCTAAAAACAGAAATGTTTTTCACGGGTACTGCCTCTTGCGAGGAATTGTAAAATAGTGCTAGACTAACTCTTTCCATGAAAAAATTCTTCTCACCTTAGCCGTTCGGATTCTGCAGACAATTGTAGGTCCACTCCATTCTTGCTAATAACACGTACTCAGGAATGGTTGAGAGTTGTAAGTCACTAGGCGTTAGTAAATGAAATCAATAAATTTACATTTACATTATAAAAAAGCAAAAACTTCCCAAAAATTTCTTTGAAATTTCCCAAAAAGTTTTTCACTGACAAAAATCTCATAAACCGATTTAAGTGAATTTTAATTTTAGTCCGGCTGTATTTTAATATCTAATACTCTGACCTAAAGGAAGAGCAAGTCCATACGACTCAGTTTTGGATTTAATATTTTTTTTATGTCCTCTTAATCTTGAACTAAACGAAAAAAAAAATAATTTAGCATAACTCTGCAAGTGTCTCGAAAAATCGAAACGCACCGCATCGCATTTTTTATGCATTCTTATTTTGATCGTTTTTTTTTTTTTTTTGGTCTCTTTTTGCTTATTTTGCATCTTATGGATATTTAGCTTGGATCAGAAGAAAATTTATTTGCATATATTCGTTGTGTGGATGCCGACGACGCCGCCGAAGCGAAGGTCGGAATCAAATTATTATTTTTTTTTTTTCATTCTGATGGAGTTATTTTTTTTTGTTCATCTCTTTTTTTTAACGACTCTTGTGTTCAACTTTAACAAGCTATCGCCAGAGGCGGTCTTTTAAATATATTCCATTGCATATAAATAAACTATGTTATTCCTTGAACAAATAACCATGCATATTAAAAAAAAAGTTTCTCATTTTCTTGATGTATTTTTTTTTTTCTTTTTTAAATACATATTTTGTTCTCCTTATGTGAAGTATATCCTTTCATATCACCTGAGATTGAGGTTTTATAGAAGAAAACAGAGATTTCTTTATTTATGATCCATTTGTATAATGACTTCGATGTGACCAGTGTGTCTGTGAAGAAGCTTTATTTCTTTATATAATCTGAATAAAGTTAATGAGAAAAGGTACGCGTGATAATAATTTATATCATCATCATCATCATCATCATCATCATCATCAATATAATAAAACGACAAACACGAATTTTGGGGTACCATTTACGCGGTCTACAAAAGCCGAAAGTATATAAATTATATATCGATGGAAAGGTTTTTTTGCACAGAAGTGCACAAAGCAAAAATTTATTAAATAATTTTACCACAAAGACTAAAATACAATAAAGTAAAGTTGCATTATAAGTGCGAGGAGAGCGAGAACCATAGCAAGAGCCAGAGCGAGACCGAGTATTTGTTCACAACACTTATTATATTTTCGTTAAATGCAATGGTTCGTGCATTTAATATATTCGTTAAGATGGTTAGTAAATTCGAGTGAGGGATTTTTGTGGGAAGAATTTTATTTCTGAGGATTTTTTTCTGTTGCGTTGGATTTTCGGCCATTGGTCGATTTAATGCGAGGAAGCATAAATTATGTATAGTTGTAGGTATATTGGTTTTGCATGGAAATATTCTGCAATCTATTGTGTCTCTCGCTCATTGGGTATTGTTTTTTAAATTGAAATAAAATGTGAGCAATAAAGGAAGAATGCTTTCAATTTGTAGATGTAGTGTGAGGGATATTTAAGCTGAGGCGTGGAATAATAACTTTTCATTTATATTCCTCGCTCCAATTCACTAACCAACGAATATAGATACATTAAATACACGAATCAATGTATTCGACGAGTTTTATTTTCGATATAAATTTAATTGGTCTTTATGACTACTTCCGGGATGGTCTTGGGACCAGTGGTTCTGGGATCGGCTAAACCCAACCCGGCAGCGTTCAGTGCTGCAGGAAATAATAATAAGTAGCTCATATAAAATAACTAGATCAGTTTTTCTCCACGCTAAATACTGCTTTTAAACGATGGAATTATTCTTGCGATTTTTTACTTAGGTAATGTTGGAGTATCCACATCCAAAATTCGTATGCATCGAAAAATAAAGTTTTCTAGAATTTCATGTGAATTACAATATATTTTCTAAAAGTTGTTTTTCAATTAAACAATAATGTTATTAGCACTCGAATTTCGGGGGCTGGACGTACTAGTATTAAAAAATGTATAATAATTTTTATTTTATAGCCCTGCAGCAATAATAAAGTTGTTGGAAGCTATTATAAAAACAAAAAAGATTGATTAATTTACTATTAGAACTCATCAGTAAATTTATACTTTGGCATCGAAAAAATTTCGTCAAAATTGAATTTTAGTGCAGTAGAATTTTGGTGACGTCCTAATTAAATTCTAAAAAGATAAAAAAATTGAACAACTGCTTTCGATTTTGTAGTGTAAAAAACGTAAAATTCAGTTTTTAATAAATATCTCAGGAGTTATAAGTTTTTTTTTGGAAAAATGTTAAGACAAAAATTATATCTTATAAAATTCTTTACCAAAAAAAGTTAAAACACTTTTTTTCCTAAGATCAACAGATATTGAGTAAAACTTACTTAAACGCCATTCACCGCTTCTGACTGGTGTAAAGCACTATGGGCACGCTTGAGAACGTTTTTCTCAAATTTGTTTGCTATTTCAAAAACAGTTTTTACAATCTGTATTTTATAGAATTTTTGTTATATGCTATTTTTCCATGACAATTCTGCAAAAATACTAATACTTTTCAAGGTAATTTACAAATTGAGAAAAATAGTTTTCTTCAAAACTTAAAATAATAACAATCGATCAATGTTCAATGGTATATTTTTCCTCAATTTCTTTCACCTCACGCATGCACTTCAAAAATCGTGATAAGCCATCTACAAGTTGTATATTGTACGAGTAAGTCACTTAACAAAAAAGAAAAATGGCCGACTCATAAATTTAAAAATGTTTAAAACAGGATAAGAAAAAATATAGCAACTGGGCGACATCAAAACGTGCATAGAATTAAACTTCTTTTTTAAGGTAAAATTCAGTATGGGTGTAGAATTTAAGAAATAGATATATTATAGTCTGGGAAATGGAGTTGCAAATGAATATTTTTTTTGAAACATGTCACATGTCCAGTTAAATCATTTCAAAACCTATAATAATATTAGCGCAGTTTAGGTTTAAGATTTTTAAATAAAAAACGTATACATTTTGTTAGTTAAGTCAAAGGTTTATGTATAGGTAAAATTTACAATGTTCCTTAAATTTTTTTTTTATCTGAAATTTATGATAAATAAAATAGTCAAATTAGCTTGATTATGCTTTTTTCACATACAGAAAAATACGGCATACAAAAACATTAGTTTTGAAACCTTTATTTTAATGTTAATCAATAGTTTCTTGTTCAAAAATTAAATTTTACATTTCTCTGCCCGGGTAACTTTTTTAATATTGAATAAATATTAAAAATTAAAGCATACAAACGTTATAATTATAATTTTCCATAGTTTACATTTTAATAAAGTTTTTCCTACGACTTACAGAAACTAAGATATTCACAAAAAAACATCTTCAGTACCTAATCCCTCAACCAAATTGTTTTAAATCTGTGTCTTGTTATTGTAAACCTTATGAAATACACATAAACTATGAAAATTTGACTCATGAGTTGGCTTTAGGTCAAGTTCAGTGTTAAGTCACTACCTAAAACTACACAACATTACATCCTTAGACTATGAAGCATAATATACACTATATTATGTATAAAATGGCCTACACCATTTTTTTTTGTTTGATAATAATAATTTTTAAATGTTTTGTGGAAGTTTGTTTATTCTATGTGACATTTGTCAGCAAACAACAACATCAATTGATTTATGAGGCGCCAAATCGATGAGTGATGACAAATTGAAGTGCGGGAAATCCATTTAAGACACATACTAACCGAACCAAACCGACCGTCCCAATGACGACGAGTCTTCATCAATATTTTATACCTACCTATAGTATGTATGTAGGTAAGTTGCACTGCATATTATAATAGTGCAACAACACACACCTCACTTGATTACGTGTTGTACGTGCGAACACTTCATACTATACATATTGCGCCTCATTTTGATATCAAATCTCTTATAGGACAAAACAATGAGGTAAACGTTGATTGAATTGTACGTACAAAATGAGATTTTGATCATTAGTGCACCATGAGAATATATTTTGCCTCTTTGTATGTAAACCTTTTAAATAAAGGGTGATTTTTTAGCTGGTTTGGTTTTGGCAACACTGGTTTTGACAGCTGACGTGTGTTTAGTACCTTGTGTCACTGTCAAACAGCTTCAGTTTGGTTTGCAATTTAACCATGGATCGTCTTACAAATGAACAACGCTTGCAAATTATTGCTCTTGGAAAGCTGGCCGAGGATCCGCTTTTTTATCGAAAAATTGTGTTCAGCGATGAGGCTCATTTTTGGTTGAATGGGTACGTAAATAAGCACAATTGCCGCATTTGGAGTGAAGATCAGCCAGAAGCATTGCAACAGCTACCAATGCATCCCGAAAAAGCCACTGTTTGGTGCGGTTTATGGGCCGGCGGCATTATTGGGCCATATTTCTTCAAAGATGATGCGAATCGCAGCGTTACTGTCAATGGTGAACGCTACCGAGCGATGATAACAAACTTTTTTTTGCCCGAAATGGAAGTTCTTGACTTGCATGATATGTGGTTTCAACAAGACGGTGCCACATGCCACACAGCACGCGAAACAATGGCGCAATTGCGAGGCGAGTTTGGTGAACAGTTAATTTCACGTTTCGGGCCGGTCAATTGGCCGCCTAGATCGTGCGATTTGACACCATTAGACTATTTTTTGTGGCGGTATGTCAAGGCTAATGTCTATAGGGACAAGCTCGCTTCGATTGACGCACTGGAAGCCAACATCCATGCATTCATTCGTGAGATACCGGCCGATATGTGTGAAAGAGTATGCCAAAATTGGACTCAGCGGATGGGCTACCTGAGACGCAGCCGCGGTCAACATTTGCATGAAATTATCTTTAAACATTAAATTGCAAGGTTCAAACTATCGATTCAAATAAATATTTCATTCATTTTTTCGAATTTTTTGTGTTTTTTTTTTTTTTAAAGTTCTAAACCTCTTAAAAAATCACCCGTTAGATAGAGAAGGTGTGGTTATGGTTCGTGTCATTGTCAACACGATCTCACTTAAAGACAGTGTCATAATTAAAGAATTAAAACGTCTATCTTTCTATATTTGTGGTTTGCGCCACAATGTCGACTCTATACGACCAACGAGGCGACATCGAAATTGACACAAAGTAATCAAGCTTTTCCTTTTAGACGACATTCTTTCACATTTTTTGTTATTTATATTTATTTGAAAATCATTTAGAATTGTTGAGAAGAAGATTTCTATATTAAAAAGGAAATCCTACAGTTAATCGACCATCAGATCAATATTGTCTAAATGATTTCTTGTTGAACATCAAAAAATCACACGAACAGAACATTAATAGCAAACTCACACGAGTGCGAGTGAAATAGTTTCTGACAAAAAAAAAAATAAAAAAGGATACCATTCCTATGTCGAATATATACCACGATCTAGTAAACGTGCCTTAATAACTTTACGACCATAAAAATTAACTCAACGGGTAATATTTATAATTTACGACATAATTAAAGCAAGGATATATAGATGTATGTATAGTTGTAAATAAATACTCGTATACCAGACAACCACAAATGATATAAAGCAATAAACCTGCTATTATGTTCTCACACTATAGGACTCTATAAGTGAGTTTTACCTTTAATGGGGTAGATATGCGAAACATTCCGTTCACTATACGAGTATATAGTGAATATAGTACAAAAACAGGGAAATCATTATGCAATATTCTGCTCAAGGATAAATGGACTAAAGGGTGGAAACAGTTCTATTAAGAGAATTCTATACAAAAATGGTTGAAAGAAGGCTGAACAAGTATCAGGGGGCCCGACTTCGCAAGAAATTTCTTATTAATTAACCTTTTTTAAAATTGAAAATAAAATTTGTAGTGTTTCAAACAATAATTTACAATTTTTTGGCATGTTCCAATATTTTTTTTACACAAATGTAAAAATTTGAGAGGTTAACGCCATCTATTGGCTATCTCAATTTCGTGAGGAACAAAATAAGCCTATAATTGACAAATTCTGTAGTTTTTGTTGTTTCTTAGAATCAATATTTTGTCATTCCCAAACAAATATGATTAAATTCAGATATCGATACCATCCACCCCTGAAAGTATGCAATTTCTGATTTTCATTATTTATGATTTTTTAGGTTGAAATTTTCAATTTTCGTTTACGTAGTGTTTTTACCCAGCTTAATACCATTCTAACAAAAAAAAACCCATGCAAATCTGATGATGTTCAGCCGAGATACATGTGTACAAAGAAAAAAACAATTAATTTTTTTAATTGTTAACTAGCTGTACCGCTTCGCACGGAATTTTTTATCACATTTAAAGGGCCCTACGCACGATCAATGTAACCTGACAATATTAATTGAACGAGTATCGATTCAGGTAAAATTGATCGTTAGTAGGCACTTCAATGTTCGTCACAAGTAATAATATTAATACATTGGGTTTCAAACAACCCATGAATTTGTCTAGGTACACAAATGTAGCAGTCTGAGAACATTAGCCGATTGTGAATTCTGTGGTTTGTCATTCCTTAAAATCATTACTTTCTACTTCCCCATTACTAAAAATGGAATTTTCAGATATCGCCAACATGAACACCTAAAAGTATGCAATTTCGTGTTTTAACTATTTTCAAACTTTTCCAGTCGAAATATTCAATTTCCGACTCCATAGTATTTTTACCTAGCTCAATTCAATAAAGCCCTTAACACACATTGTCCTTAGCCACTAAAGAAGACATAAGGTATAAACTATAACATAACCCTAAGCGGAAGATTTAAAGTCCTTTTGCGAAAAAAAACAACGTAATTCATATCAATCATTGATGAAAAGGGCCCTTTGCAATGCTTAAAGTTGTTTAAATCCGCTACTTTTCTTTGTCACCAGTAAATATGGGTGACAAACAACCAAAAAGTAGGGTGAGAATAGTTAGTATAACACCATGTGCTGCGATATAAAGCCTCCTTTTTTGTAATCCTACGAAAACAGGATATATATAGGTACAGAAGAAGAGACAGTTGACACAATGAGAATGTAAGGGTTAGCTAGCAGATACAGCTATCCATCCACATCTCTATGTTTATCAGTCAAATATCCAAAACTCTAGTCATAGTTATCCTCGTCGTCATCATCATCATCGTCATCGTTGTTGGCATTTTAGGGATGAATTAAATTTTAAGGATGCATCGCATACTGATTGTATTGATTGAAATGTGATTTCCCACTGACAGGATATATGAAAATGCTGATGTCCTTTAAGTGAGTATGTATAGTCAAAAAATACACTACCAAAACTCTATACCTACAACAGTAAATTTAGAATCAAAATCAGAATTCCGCGTGAATACAAACATCTGTGGTCCTCTAAAAACACATCATATTAATTCGTTGATACTTTCCGCATGTGCGACGGCTGTATGACAATGACGATGGGAGAGGCTCTTTTAGACTAAATGTTCATCATCATATATATTCCAAATTCCCAACCCCCATCATGGCTATGTATGTATATTTTACATGTATATAAAATTGTATGTAACAAATTGTGTCCCTGCGATGATGGATCTCATTTGACAGCAGCTGCTGGACGATGATGGAATACTTTTGGTTGATTTTGATGGTTTAGTATGGTTTGGTTCTGTTTCTAGACAATGGTTGAAGCTGAACTGGCATAAATAGAATGACATTTTAATTACTACAAGAGAGTGTGTTCATAATGATCAATTGTGTAAATAGCGCACAGCAAAATTGTAATTCAATAGCCCGTATATATATGTATGTAGTTATAAGGGTGTGTATAGTGCATTAAGTGAGAAAAGCCAGGAGTTGCTTTACTGCTGTTACATGCTGATTCTGATGAAAGGCATCAGCAGTTTGATGGAAACACTTATAATATTTGGGAAAATATTTGTTTAGTATTAATTTATACGTGTCATTGATAAATAGAGATGGCACTTACTTTATGTAGGTATACATATCTACTCGTATATTGTATGTAACAGTTGTTTGGATTGATGTAGAATAATTATTATATTGTCACACGAACGGAAGCTTAAGTGGGGTTGAAATTCTCTCAGTGACTCAATATACAATTTTTGAGACACTTACAAAAAATCGAACTTTGAAATTTTTACCGTAAAGAGAAGTGAATTGAAATATTAATAAAACCATATGTAAGGTGAAAATTACGCACTTATACATTCCACAACTTGTTTTCTGAAATTGAAAATTAAATAATTGCCAAATATCATTTCGCACGAATTAACCTTTTTTCAGGTTAGCATACCTATACCATGCGAAATTAAATATATGGCGTGAGAAAATATTTTAAATTTCAGGGCAAAATTGAAATTTTTATAACAAAATTAAATAGTACGAGAAAAAATGAAATTTCAATAGAAAAATATCTGGGTGAAGAATAAATTAATTGAAATTAATTGATTGTCAAATCTCTATTTTTTTTTCACACCTATAAAGCTTTCAATATAGGCACGTTCAAAAAATGAGATCTTAGTGATTTCGCTCCGTCGAAAAGTGAAAAAGCAAATCTAATTTATGTCCTCATTATTTTGGCAGCCAAAGTGAAAAATTTAGATGAGGAATCCTGGTCATGTAAATGAGTTTGCTGAGATCTCCGAGACCTCCTCAATCCTCATTTCCTGAGATTTGAGTTAAAATCAGTAAAACCCGCTTAAGTTGAAAACCCGGATACCTGAAACATATTTTCATGATAAATTTAATATTTTCCATTGAAAAAAAACTCAAGTGAAAAAAATTGAATCGAACTGAACAATAAAACTTGTTGACCTGAACTTCTTTTTTATTATTCATTTCCACCGTTTTTAGAGTTTTTAAATCCGCTTAAGTGAAATTTTGTTTCACTTATCCCGACTCCGCTTAAGAGAAAATTTTCGTTTAAGTGAAAAGCTCGTTTAAGTGAAAAAAAACTGTGACATTTTTTATGATTTTTTTCATTTTATAAGAAATAAAGTATTAGTATTATAAAGAAATTAATGAAATCAATTTCACAGTCAAAACTAAAACAATTATCTTATTTTACTTGAAATAATATTTTCACTATATTATATCGTCTTACGTAAAATAAAAAAAAAAACATGATTCCATAATGCTTTTCACATGCTAGAGTCTAGTTTTCGCCTAAGGTACTATATGCGCAAGTTATGCATGTTATATCGTAAACAAAATCGAGAGACAAAATTTGGTTTCACAATTCTGTCTGTCCTGTCCTTTCGACTGCAGCCTAAACAGGTGGATCGATTTTCTTTAAACTTGGTATACCAAGCCTTTTTTGGGCATTCATCTGACACATTTTTTTCGTTTTTTATGACAAAAAATAAAAGTAGCTGGTGTACAATTTTTGTTAGCTAAAAATGAAAATCTTATTTTTATCAAAAACGTCAAAAACGTGCACACAACTTAAAAAAAAGTCAGTAATTTTTTTTAAACAAAGCTACCATTTAAAAAAACTTCCCATAGAACCATCTTTTTGATTTTCGTTCAACAGTTCAACCGATTTTATGAGGATTGGTTTAAAAAATTTAAAAAGTTTTGTATACCAAAATTTTAAATTTTTTTTTGGATTCTTAAAAAAAGTGCGAACATTTTTTTTGATAACTTAATAATTCGAAAACGACTGGATCGAATTTTATCAAACTTGGCATCCTTCAGTTTTTTAACATTATTTATTTATTTATTTTTTTTTTTTTTTATTCAAAAATATAAACATGTGGAGTACATTACGAATTAAATTCTTTTAATTTGTACCTTCTTATTGTAAAATATAAAATATTCAAACATTATCTATAGCCGATTTTAAATAAAAATTATTCTTATAACCAAAAATGATGGTACCTTCCATACAATTGTTTAAAAACCGGAAAGGAAAATCTCATTTTTCTCAAAAACGACTCTTACTATTTTGATTAAATTTTGTATGTCAGCTTATATAGATCAGTATCAACTTACTATATTTTTGGAAAAAAAATTAATCTATCGGTTAAAAATATGGTATCATTCATAGAACAATATTTTTGGTTTTCGACTATCTCATTATTTGTTGAACCGATTTTAATGAAATTTTTTTACATAAGAACTACTATTAAATTTGAATAAGCAAATCAAAATTTTCAATAAAAAAAAAATCAAAATTATTTTTTGAAAATTCGATATTTGAAAGTGGGTAGATGATTTTTTTCCAAAATTGTTTTTTTTAATTCCGCATCAATAAAGACTAAAAATGGCGAACCAATTTTTTCTTAAAAAGTGTACAAAAGTTTAAGTATATAAAATAATTAAAAAAAAAATCCATTGGTTTTTGAAATTTTTTTCTCATAAATTAAGAATTATTTTAGAAATCAGATAGCGAGCATAACGTGGATGTCAAAACAATTCCATATTTTGGTTAATTAATTTATTTCTATATTGTATTAACTTTTAACCAATTTGTCAGTTGACACTGTAATTTTCATTCATGCATTATGTGCACCGAGGTGCTATATTGTTAACTTTTGTATTCTCACATAATACATACTACCTTATACTAAGATACGTTATTAGGTGGTGACATTAAGGGCCAGTTTCACAGTGAAGTTAGTGTCACTTAGTGCCAAATATGGAAAACTAATTCCAAATTTCACAGTGTAAACTTATCGGAATAAGTGACACTATATAGTCTCCCATATTGACCACTTATAAGTTCCACTTACTTTGGGTAGTGAAACTGCGGCTAAAGTGCCAAAATGGGAAAATTAAGTGCCACTTATTTGGTTAAGTGTGTACTGTGAAACTGGCCCTAAATATAGGCTCTCATAACTAATGTATTTCTTTTAAAATTAGACTAAAGTAATTATTCAGACTTTAAAACCACAGTGTGTTCGCACATAAAAGCAAGTTCGTGCGATCCAGTCGGGCATTTTTTTAGAAATGTAGGTAAAAACCTACAAACGAATTTTTAAGTTGTATAATTTTACATACATACCTTAAATTACCATACAAATTGTGTTATTATTTTAAGTGCGCACAATCATTAATATTAACAATAATTTCTAACCTTTCACTTAATAACTCTTTTGCTTTATAAACATTTTCTTTTGGTAAAAACCGCCGCCGCCGACAATTGAACATGAAAATTGTTTATGAAATGTTTTGAATAATATTTTTACCATTCAAGATGATTTATTACCATTTTTATTTATAATCCCTTAAAAAAGTCGTAAATTTTTTAAGTCTTTTTTCTAAGAAAGTCTTAAAAAGCTACATAAAAAACACATATACTGTACGCATTATCAATACATTTATGTACCTGAATAGAATAGTTTAAAATCATTTAAAACACATTTGGATTTAAAGTAATATTTTTTCACGTTCCATGCAATGGAAGCTTTTTTTGTAGTTTTTCAACATTTTAACGATCACCAGAAGAAAATGTTTGACATACGAAATTAGGTACATACCTACTTATGTACACCTTTTAGCCATAATTTAATTGTGAAATTTCCGTCAATTTATCAATGTCACTTTGCCATAAAATACGCAAAAAGAAAAAAATAAGCAAAATTTAATTCAAACTGAAGTTAATAATACTCGCAAAGTGACGGTTACTGTCGTCATTTGTTTTTTTTCTTATTCTTTTTCTTTTCTTCGTTATCTTTACAAATCATAATCAAGAATTCATCTCACACCAAATGGCAATCAATCAAGAGTCAATTTTATTTTTAAGTATCGACAGAATAAAGGACGACATTTACTGTCAGCTGTCTCCCTGCCTACCTGTCTACTCGATATGGTCATAAAAATAGTAGACATAAAGGAAAAAAAAATGAAGTGACAAATAAATTGATTTCATTTTTTGCTGTCCTCCTCCTCTTTCTGCTTAGTGTTCTTATATAAGGTTGTGATTTTTTTTTATTTCCTTATTTTAGTTGGTATAGGTAAATGCAATTTAAAAAAAAAAGGATCACAAAAGTCGGTATAGAATAAAATAGAATGGGCTTATGAAGGTAGGTGGGAGGCTTAAACTATCAGCTGGGTGTGTATGGATATGCAAAAATTAATCCCTTTATCGTTTATAGGCATTGTGTGTTTGGATTTAAAATTTAAATTGCAAAAAATATAAAAAAACAACTACCACACGTTTTTTTTAAACCTTTTAGATTCCTTAATATATACAAGACTTAGCTTAGACATACATATTTAATCAAACAAGCTGTGGTGCGTAGGATATTTCATAGAAAATAAAAAAATAAATAAAAAAACAACTAAAGAACATTATGTGAAGCTGTCAAAGTGACAACTGTGGGCTAGATTGATGTTTTAAAATCTGTTGACATTTGATTTGAATAAATGAGTGGGTATATTTAAAATATCCATCATCGCGTGTCAGGAAGCGCAATCATATTGATTGAAGGATTTATAGGAGTATCTTAGGCTGATAATCAAGTTTAAAAAAAAATGGTGAAAATAAAAGAGATGGGATATAAGCAAGCTGAATTCACTTGCATAAAATACTGTTCTATACTCATTGTATATACATATCCAGTTATTCAGAAGAACAAGACGAATGAATCTTGAATTTTAAATAGCATCCAAGGACAAAGTGTAGATATGTAGGAATATCCGGATCTTTTACTCATACGTGTGTCTGTATATGTAAATTGTGATACACGACATTTTAAAAGGCTTAATCCTAAGCAAGACGAAAAATGCTAATTTTGAATGAAACTAAGATAATTTTGTTTTACATAAATTTAATTCAAGATAAGTGAAAAAAATTCAAATAATGTTTAAGAAAAACGTTTTTACTTTCTAAGATCTTGAGAAATTTGACGTTTTGTTTAAAAATGTTAAATCCTGAATATAAAGTAAAAAAACACCTCAACTATAAGATTGAATTTATAAAATATCTTTTCACGTCTAAAAATATAAAACTCGTTTTTTTATAAGTCGTTATTTAGAAATCATTTTTTTTTTAAGACTTAAATTTCCTATAAAGAAATATAATGGCGACGATTTTGGTCTCAGGGATTTCAAAAAAGTAATTTTGATAACATATACGAGTGCAAAGCATTCACATATTATTATCAATTAAAATTGAGAATTTGAATGAAACCACACCAATTTAAAGGTTTCTAAGCTAGAGTCACGGGAGCCAATTTGATCATCAAAATCCTTAGGTGGTTCTAGGTCTTAATTTATTCAAAATCTGTGACAATCACCTTTAGTGAAAAAATAATCATGTCCAAGCTAGAAGTTTAAACTAATTGTTTTTCTATGATTAATAATTTTGGAAAATAGTTGGATGTAGTGAAAGAATTCTAACAAATTCCATTAACTATGAACATATAATTCTGATCACATATAATACATATTTGAAAGGCTATTCAAAAACTTAAAAATAATTTTATATGCATCAAATAACTTTAGAAGTTCGAAAGAACAAATAGAATTTGTACAATAGTACCTACCTATATCTTTTAAAAGTTCAAAGAATCTTAATTACTCTTTATTAAAATCCTTTTTTCCTTTCTGCATATATGAAATGATAAAATTAAAATCCTATATAAGAGAATCTTATAGTGCTTACAATGCCTTTCAAAATTTCTTTAATTATAAAAAGTTATATATGCATTGAAATCCCAGATGTCAGAAGTATTTTTAATTAAATCACCTATTTCCCTCATCGTCATCAAAAAAAAATATCTTTCTTTCTTTCATTCTGCACCTTTTTTTATGTAGGTAACTTTTGATTAACACATTTGAGAATTTCAAACGAATCTAATTTAAAGGTCAAAGAACTAGCGAAATGAACAGCACACAGTCATCAATCTACCTCCTCCAGAACCCCCCTCCCCATCACCACCCCATCGTCCTTAAAACTAGAGTCCACTTTGATCCTTTGGACTCTCTTTGAGATATAAAGTCACAACAACAACAAAGATATTGCAGTTTCGTCAGTGTATAGTAACACAATTTGCGATGATTCTTGGCGGGTAGTAAAATTTCCGACAAAAACACCGCAAAAAGATTAACATCCCTAAAGGCACTCTCAACCTTTATATGTATCCTTCGTTTGATGAAAATGTTGAGAAAAATATAAAAAAAAAAATAATAAAAATAGAATTGCACGTCAAACAACTGCAACTCCAAGTTCATCTCGAAATGAAAAACTACGAAATGACACACAGTGGGGCAAAACAATTAAAAAAAAACGCATTTAAAGGAATGGTTGTAATGCCAATTAGTGAAACAAAGAAGCAAGAGACCTAGCAACTTCGGGACCTTTGACAATATTAGCTTTTATATAAACCAATTTTATTTATATAAAAAAATACAATTTATGTCCAATATCACTTAAAACATCTTATTCCCTGAATTATGCACTGACTGGTATAAAACAAAAATTGAGTGCCACTTAAAGTGTGGAAAATAAGTTTTATTTGATCATATTCACGTGTCTAGTGGTGCTATTTTGTAAAAAGTAAACGAAAACATTGGAAAATTTTGTTTTTATACCTATTCCCTGATTGGTATAAACTGGTATAATGCGCTTATCAATAGAATTTTTGTTACTAATTAAAAAAAATATATAAAACGCTTGTGAGTAAAAAAAAGGAAAAATGACTCTATTTATAAAACTCCAATATTATTTGTTTATGTTTTCTGATCCATTTAAAAAGTCTATGTCCCACTGTGTAGCAAAAAACAACTTTTTCAAATTTCTTTCACCGTTTTTTTTTGTCTTGCGTATATCCTTTTGCATTTGAACTTTAAATTAAATTTATGATCGTGCGCGATAAAATAATATTCCTGTGGGTTTTGTTTTTTATTATTTTTTTCACTTTAAAATATGTATATATATTTTATCTCAAACAAGCCGGTAAAAGATAAAGAGTAGGGAAATTGAATAAACTGCATAGGTTTTTATTTTTTTTTTGTGTTACCTTTCAAAAGAAAGTTTTTTTTTGTGTCTGAGCTTCTATCGCGTATCACCCTTTTTCGCGTTGTTCCTTCTTTTATGTATCAGAAAAGAAAGTCGTTTATCATTCAAAGGTACAAAAAAAAATAATGTAAAAGAAACTTCTTTGATGGTTAAATTATTATTCTTCGGAAACGCTTTTTTTTGTTTCGTTTTGTTATGGGAAAACCCTTGACACAGAGATTCATCCCTTTGCCTCATCCGAAAAGGTCTGGTTCATAGAGTTTGATGTTTTGTTTATACATATAAAATGTTCACTTAAAAAAATATCAATTACTTTCGAAAGGAAACCACGAGTAAACATTTTGAGAGAAGAGATGAAGAAACTTTAAGTTTGGAATCTTCAGATGAAGTGTTGTTTTTTTAAATAAAAAGTTGTAAGTATACATTCATAAAGTTTATAAAGTTCAAATAAATGAACCTCAATTAAAAATAACATATTGAATATTGAAAACTTGGTCATTGATGTTTCATTTTACGGTATGTTTGACTGACTGGTATAAAAAAAAATACGTCACAAGTACATAAATTTCTCATGTGTTATTTTATAGTTATATAATATCAAGTCTAATAATTCATTTGTCAGTTTATTTTGATTATACCACAGTAAAACCTTAAACCTGATTGGTATAAACAAGTCTAATGAACATATCGACTATAAATTAGAAAATTAATTCCCCTTTGTACCAAATTGTTTTATTTTTTTAGTTTTATGTCGATTTTGTTCGTTAGACAGTTTATACCAATCAGTGGACAAATATTCAAAAAATATGTATTTTGTTTTTGAATATTATTTAATAGACATTGCCATCGGACATATAATCCTCATTAAATTTAAGCTGGAATTTGTGTTTAAGACCAGTTTATACCAATCAGTGGAGAAATCTTTGAAAAATGTATTTTGTTTTTCGAATATTATTCAGTTGATCAGGCCATCAGACATATATCTAATATCTTTTCATTAAAATTAAGCTAGATTTTGTGCGTTAGACCAGTTTATACCAATTATTGAATAAATATTCAAAAAATATGTATTTTGTTTTTGAATATTTTTTAGTAGACAAGCCCATCAGACATAAAATAGGGAGATAATCATTAATATTAAGCTAGATATCTGTTCAGTTACCACGTTATACCAGTTTGTACCAATAAGTGAATATTTATTATATTTTCATTAACTATTCACTAGTTAGCCCCACAAGGCTTATGAATATAATCACTAGAATTGTTTAACTATTGTTTATTTTTGATCAGTTTATTTTGTTTATACCAAAACACAAATTTGTGTTTATACCAAATACAAATTTTTCTAAAAATATGGCTTCGCTTTACAAAGCTTACAATTTTCTTTTTTAAATAAACAGTATTTCTTTAGTCTAGGATCAAGTTTATTTAAAATATTTCGAAAAAAAAACTTATTACTCCTTAACAAAACAATTCCTCATCTTGATTGCATAAATTCAATTTCCTTTTTGACACATGAATAAGTTATGAGAGGTTTTCAATAGGACAACCTTTTAGGAAAACAAAATCAGAAAAACCCAAACACTTCGACTTTGCCATAACAACGCCTTTTTTACTTATATTTTTTTTTGTATATACCTATAGGATGCATCACCGTCTTTTCATGTTTTTCCTCTAAAGATTCCCTTCTCCGCATTCGTCACAATTGCATAAAACCAAAGCCACATAATATTCTAGTTCCTGGCATCACACAAAGCTTTAGATAGGTATACCGTACTCGTAGTATAACTATATTTATGCATCTCAATGAAAGGTTGAAAAAAATATCACTACCTTCCTATAAAAGTGGACAAAATAAAAAAAAAAATACTTGGTATTTCCACAAACGAGGAGCTAGCAAAGCGACGCATTAAGTCGAGAGAGAGATAGGTGAGATGAGATTCCAAAAAAGGTTCCTTATATTTAGCTAGCTGTTTACTTTGCTCTCGATCGTGTCCGCCTCGTCATTGTTGTCGTTATTTCTTCGTCATTCAGAAGAAAAAAATAAAAACTCGCTATAAGATGACTTTTCCAAAGAAAAATAACAACAACAACAAAAAATTGTCTATGATTCCTTTGGATTGTTCAATATATGCAAGAGGCAAGTCACGTTTCAAGACATAAGGTAGGTACTAGGTACCATACCATCCATCCATCGTCACCACAAAACAGGCTCCTTCTTCACCATCATACCTATACTCTTTCTCTTCAAAAAAATCTTGAGAAAAGTTAAAAAGTAATTCAGTACCCATTTCAGGTGCTTGAAGTAACACAACAACAACAACAAAATGGTGTTGGTGATGATGATGATGAAGAAAGAAAAACAAAATCTGTATATATTACTTCTATAACAAGTCAGAGAGAAGCTTGAGGTGCTGCTGCTGATGGTGATGGCTAAGTACCTAGATATACGAATCTGGTTTATGAGTAATGTTCCTTATATGAAGCAGCCCATTGCGCTATATAGGTTTGGATTGCACATTACCCCGAGCAAAATGTATATAGCGATACAACAGACGATGAAAACGACACGAAGATACAAAAGAGTTGGGGCAAAGGTGCGCTCAGATAAACAAACAAAAGAGCTCTAAGGTGAAATCTCAAGATCTTATACTTATAGTACCTAACTTCGCACCATAGGTATATAGTCTGAAGTAAGATGTGCTATATTGAACTGAGGGTTCCATCATGGAAGCCATTCTATATTCATTCTGAAGAGGCACAACCTCACTGTCACTACATCGATTTGTAAACGATATAACCACAAAGCTACTTGAAGAAAATCAAAAATTCGATATACGAAGCGAAAGCTTGGTACCTACTGATAAAAATAAGCATCATTTACTTTTTTGAGGAATCTTATTTTTATGAAGGATTTTTTTTAATCTCAAAGAATGAATCCTATAGAACTACTAGTTAAAGTGCATTCAATCATATCACCTTTTGACCTCAACTTTCTTACTGAAAGTGGCGCTATATAGTCCGTTCTGTTCCTGAGCTATCCTTCGAACAAAAAGCTTCTTCAGCCATAGCTCAGCCCCTTATAGCTTAATTGTCTTCAGTTTCGCATACCAAATAGTTTAGGGACCTTCCACTTTCCTATCCTTTTAAGAATTGGTTACAAAACAAAAGTACAGGGTGTTTTCATCTTAAATTTCAACCAATTTGGTTATATTTAATTTTTTAGGAATAAAAATGTCAAAAATTCGGTTTGTCACAATTCTGTTTTGAACAAAAACGATTATATCCAAGTTTTTGTAATTTTCATTTTTATCAGAAACAAATAGATCTAAAACCATCTTGGTCCGCAGGAAAATCAGACTTTGACTTGAAAAAAATTCTGACAACTGAATTTTTGTAAAAAGTACCCTTAATTTGGACCAAGAATTTTTATTTTTAGGATGAAACGGGTAATATTTATTTTATTTATTTTTTTTTTTTGAAATTTCACCAAAACTATCAGACATCAGATTTTTGGGAAATATTTCATAAAACCTTACACAAAAAATACTTTGACTATTTTTTTTTTGTTTTGTAACACCGAGAGATTTTGAGAAAATTGAAGCAAACAGGTCAAGTATCACCACGGTGATTTAGAAAAAACGCATAAAAACAAAAAACACAAATATAGTAAAGTTTGTACCTCCTAGTATCAAAATCTATTGCTCTTACAAAAAAAAAGTATTGAAATCTTTTTTGTGTAAAATTTTATAAGCCGCAATGTAGTTTGCCTTTGAATTTTTCCAAAAAAAGTAATAACTCTCGAGATGTTTACTAAAAAAAATTGAATTTGGTTTCTTTCATTTTTATTTTTTAAGCTGCAATGTTTGCCTTTGAATTTTTCCAAAAAAAACAATTAATAACTTCCAAGATATTTACAACAAAATTTTCCCATTCATCACACAAAATCAAAATTATAGTGGTGCAAATTAATGTTATTTTTTAGGATGTGCTTAAGACATCAAAACAAAACTTGTCCACTAAAATCCAGCTTTTATTGAATTTTTTTCGAAGTTTCTCCTTGTCCAGTTGTTGTCTTATTGTCCTGGGTTATCTGTGTTTTAGCACTAAACTAAAAATTAATATAAACTGGATACTAAAAGCTTAACTGTACTAAATTTTCAATAAGAATTAATTTTTTTGAAAATTTGTTTATCGAAACACTGAATTTAAAAATAGTTTTTAAACAAATTTTCCATCAAAAATACAAAATTAGGTGATAAAACAAGAAAGCATATAGGTTTCTGACTTTTTTTGACTTTAAAATTACCTGCAGCATAATATTGTTAGTGTTGCCGTTGTTTTTTTTTAATCATTTTCTATCCATTTTAGGTAAATTGTTTTTGCTGCCTGCTGTACCAGGAGAAATATATCCCTCTCTCATACGATTTTTTTTTCAAGAACACCTTCAAGATTCATTGCCCAAACTGTTGATATTAAAGTCGAAAAATAATTACTAACCGAGAGCGTTTTTTTGGTTTGTTGTTAAATATTACGTCAAGGGTAAAAATAACACAATTCACTATTTTATTTCTAATGTAGTCGACTCGATTAAAATTAATTGCTTAAAATAAAAACCTAAGAAGGTTATACTAATGGAGAAACTTGGTTTTAAGATTCGCAATTTTGAAGATCGTTTGTGTTAAACGAGTAACTTGCTTAAATCGAATAATTAAATTTAAATAATTTCACATCATCTCTGAGTAGATTGGTTACTATGACCGATTTAACATATTTCATTAACTAACTTAATTGATTATTGCAACCGAACAAACTAACTTAGCAGTAGTTTCACTTTAACCGAATCAGTGTGTAGATTTAAATATTTCTTTTATCGAATTGACTCGTTTAATTTAACCTGGTAATTTTTTTATCGAATTGACTCGTATAATTTAACTAACTTAATTGATTATTGCAACCGAACAAACTAACTTAGCAGTAGTTTCACTTTAACCGAATCAGTGTGTAGATTTAAATATTTCTTTTATCGAATTGACTCGTTTAATTTAACCTGGTAATTTTTTTATCGAATTGACTCGTATAATTTAACCTGATGAGCATGCAGTTTGTATATGAACAATATTTGTTATTTAATTTAACCGAGTTAAATTTTGTGTTCTTACACATTGGGGTTATCCCGAATAAAATTTCCCTGGAAATTCTTTCTTCTTCTTCGAAAATTGACAACTTGAATATGCGTGTTCCTTTAGGCTGCAGCATCTACTGCCAAGTACTTCTGGCTGAAGTCAATTACTTCTACTCTATTGTCAAAGCACTTCAATAATGTAGTAACGAAATGAATCCACGCAAAAAAGCGACACCTTCAGTAGAAGAAATTATACATATTAAATTATTGTTGTTGATGTTTTCTATAATTTAAAATAAAATACAAATTCAAACAATAAAGCTTTCATTGAGGTTAAATTTCTCTTTTGGCAAAAATAAAAACGCGTTCCATTTATTATCTACTGGGAAGTACTAAAAAGTACTTTGCAAAGCCCAAAGGAACACACCTAATGACATTCGAAAATTTCCCTCGAATTTATTTATATTGGAAAAAAAAAATTCCATGGAAATTCAGCTGTCATTTCATTCGGTTTTTGTTCGAGGGAAATTTCCGATAGCAGAAAAATTTTCGGCAAGGGAATAAAATATTCGGAGGGAAACAAATACCTTCCGAGATATCAAAACAAATGCTCAGAAACCATGTGACTTTAATTTTTTTCTCAAATTTGAGTTTTTTCTTAAATTTGTTTATTCTAAAAGAACAGTAAATTAATTTTAATGGAATTCTTTACTCAAAACCACACACATTATCCATAAATAAATATCCATTCACTTAAAGAACAAACTCGGAAGACCCATTTTCATTTTCTATTAAGTTACAAAAATGTTGCTTTCAATTTGATTAATTTGTTCAATCATTATTATAAATCATATTAAAATTAAAAAAAACTAAGAATAATGTTTTTTTAAGAGTCTAAACCAATTAAACTTAAATCATATATGTCAAAACTACTCAATCTCAAAACCAAACAACCAGCATTATTATAACACTTCATCTATAAAATCTCAAAACCGCACTGCTTGATGGGAGGGCTTCTATTAAAAAAGACATATACCTTCTTGTTCTTTGACTTACATATCTTATCTTATATGATATTTATTAAAGCAGTTTCATTAATAAATTAAACAAAATGTTTAACATTTTTGAAATATTTCTTAAATGTTGATGAGCCCCCGGTTTTGGTTTTGAAAGGCAAAGTGATGGCGGTCTCTCCTCTATCTGTCTTATACCTACGTTCAGGGAAATACATATCTAAAAACGACATACCTCAAGATTTTCCATTTCGACAAAATATAATGTATCCCTCCCAACCCCTCTGTATATACATATATGTTGGTATAGAAAGCAACACAGACACAACAAGAAAACATCTTCTGAAAATAGACAGCTCCAGCTCCACCTTAAGACAAACATCATATTTCCAAAATATATACCATCATATTATACCGACGACGACGACGACCGACGACCGCACCAGAACATATAATTGACGCTGTAAATCTGTTAACACCGTACGCCTTCAGCGGAGACCATAAAAGCTGTTAACTTGTCATGTTAAATAATCTTTGGCACCGGAATTTCATATTCATTCGACTATCCTCCTCCGGATGGCGGTGGCGGTGGCGGCTGGCGGTGCAGATATTGGTGATGATGGTGTGGTGTATTTTACCATCAGAAGAGATGGGGATGCTTCTTGTTTTTCATATATACATAACTCTAAGTCTTTTACCTCCAATCCAACCCCCTGTTAAAAAATTAAAAAAAAAAAATGCAAGTTACAACAACAATATAATTGCAAGCCAGCGGTAGTCCATCTTTTTGTTCGAAAAACATATTCCCTATATAGTCCTCCTCCACCTTCATCATCATCATCTCCCTAGTTCCCCCCCTTCCTCCGCTTCCCTTCTAGAATATAACAGGAGCTTCTTGTTGTTTTGCCGGTGGGTGTGTTCATTCAGGTCTGTCTGATAATGGATTTGAAGGAAATGTTGATGCAGATGGTTACACTATGCCATCATATTTTCCTCCTGCTTCTTCTGGTTGCGGGCTAAAAGAGCAACATTACCAAATGAAACAAAGCAGACGTTAGTAAACGTAAACGTATCTCTATATACGCACTTGAGATATGGCGACTCTGAGATGTATGTAGATACTTACCTTCACGATAGAAGAAACACAGGGAGAGATATCAGGAACCCACAGCCCCACAGTACTATGCCGCGGCCATCTCCACCACACCACCGTATATTGTGTGTATATAGTTCGCCATTAGCTCCTGGAGGAACCTGGAGTACATTTGCTTTGTTTGTTTTGTTCGACAGCTTAGGTTTTTTTTTTTTTTTATTTTGATTCCCAAACAGTTTTTGTTTTTGGAAGTTTCTAGCATTTTTATTGCTTCGACTGTGAAAATGTGTTCATCGTTAGATAAAAAAACAACAAAAAATAATGCATCTTCAGCAATCACTTAACGATGTTTCTTGCAGCAGTGGCGATGAACGACGCGACGGGCGGTAGGTACATTACAGAAAAAGTGAAGGTGTGTTTTTATTTTTAAGCAACAAAAACCATGTGTCTGGAATTTGAAATCATATCATGTCAACAAATGAGGTTAATTACTTCTAGAAAAAAAAAAACATAGAACCATTGAACATCTGAACACAGTCGAAGGCGGTATAGGATATATGGGTATAGATGGATGACTTAAGTTTAGATATAGTCTGGCCAGACATTGATTTTTCTTTTCTTTCTTTCTTGCGGGTCGAAGACCATAACTTTCAAGTTGTTATATTTATTTTTTTTAATGGCAAAAAGGTCATTGTATTCTCGGTCTCTGCATCGAAGAAAAAGTCTTTTATACCTATATCGTCGTTGTTGTGTATAAATGAAGTCTCCAATGACCAGACTATAATATGTATGTGATTCATAAAAGGCTTATCGTATTTTTTTTTTTTTTTTTAATTCTTAACTAGACCAAAGTCAAATTGAATTTTGTAGATTTTTTATTCAAAGTCATTCAATTCGTTGACCAAAGTTTACTTAGTTCCTATACCTATACCTCGTTATACCTTATCATTTTTGATGTGTCATATTTTTTTTTGTTATGATGTGAGAACAAAGGCATAGGTGCTGGTGGGTATCTTGTGGTATCATAAATATCCCTGTGGGCTATTGAAACTTGTATCGGAGATTCATATAATGAAAAGCAAATATAAAGCTGAAAAAAAATGGCAAATTAAATTAAAATGTGACTTGCGGTCTCTTTAGATATATCAATTGTCAGAAAATTGATATAGCTGCTGGACAATATCAATGCAATAAATCAATCAATACCTATAGATTTTTTTTTTAATATAATTGAAGTTGAGAGAAAGAAATTGGTATAGAAGTTGAGACCAACGGTCAATGTTTGATTATCAAAAAAAAAAAACTTATACGTTTTGGTTTGCAATTTTTTAAAGATTCGCCGATAAAATACTAAATGGGAAAAATCTTAATGCAGCGATTTAAATAGCTCTTAAGGAATTTAAATCTGAATTAAGTTCTTTTGGGGATTCCAGGATGGTGAAAGAAACGTGGAAAAATGTTGGCATATTTTTTATATTCAATATATAACACACAAACCATAAGCTATCAACAAAATTCGGGTGAAATTATAATGTGCAATGCTGCATTCATAGATTTAGATTAAAAACATCTTATTTGTCTAAACCAATTTGATAAGTCTTTTTATTTTTTTTTGATGAGAAGTAACGAATTTTAAGAAATTTAATTTAACTATTCTAGATTTTGTATTATTAAAAAAAAATATTCTAGATTTTCGTTAAATAAAAAAATATTGCTTGAAATCTCTTTCTATCTAGAAAAAAGGGTTGCCGCATATTAATTGTCCCCTGTTTTCGAGAAGACAACAAATATTATTTTTATAAGGGATTCTAAGAAACAACAAGAAGAAGCAGTATTTTATAAAATTTTACCTACTTTTAACTCTAAAAGTAGTGCTTTTGTGTATTTTAGTTTTAAATTTAAAGTTTTATTTCTAATTAACTTTACTAATAAAAAAGCATACAATAAAAAAAGTGCTTTATTATCAGGATTATCAACTACTTCACATTTTTGTTTTTAAACAAAGGACACCTTAGATTTGATTTTACGACACAGTTTCTGCTTGAATAGTTGTTTTGTTGCAAAAGTCACGTAAAAAAAACTCGTAAAAAAGGTAAAGAATAGGTAAAAAACAAGTAAATAACTGAGAAAAGAGAGAAAATAAGAGTCATCTGTCAAAATTTAAATAAATAAAGAAAATTTGGCAGACGTTCAAAAATATCGGAAGAACAAATAAATAATTGAAGCATTTTATAATAAAAAACTTGGAATGAAGTAGATTAGCGAAAATCTGTTATTTAATCATTTTGTCGAAAATAAAATAAAAACCCAATAGTTTTGTATCTTCAATCTTGAAGGTAACCAATTTTGAGTATTTTTCGCGTTTTTTTTTTTACTTTTTTGCCTTTTTAACGTTTGTTTACATATAAGCATAATTAAAATTCAGCAAGTAAAACACTAACGTAAAAAGCTATGTAAAAATGTAAAGTAAAAAAGTCGAACAACAATGGTTACCAATTACATGTGAACATATTAAAAGCAGCAACCCTAGATTTTTGTTTTCATATGTATATATTTTCATTCCCATACAATTTAATATTTCATCTGGCACCAATTTTGGCCTTGAAATCCGTTATTCGAGTATTTAAAATTTGGAAAAACTTTATTTTTTGACCTATCTCGGTTAGTTCTACAGTTTGAGTGTCAGAGATAAATGAAAGGTTTGAGAATAATAATAATATACTGAATGCTCTCGAATCTGCTACAGACTTTTTGAGTGAAAATTTTAACTACAACGACTTAAAGCAATTGAAGAAATTAAATTTTATACTGCCCTCACATGAAGAAATTTTTGTTTAAATTTTTTTTTAATTTTCTGCTCAACGAAAAAAATAGCAACAGATTGCAAAATAAAAATATAAATCAGGTGTTGTTTCTGGCGCAGGGTCATAAGTCCACAGGCCAAAAATCCATAATGGACTTTTGACCCACTTTGGTGAGCACTATGTTCACAATTCAATTGTGGACCAAGTGGGCCCACAGGCCAAAAGTCCATAATGTATACTTTATTTTTCTGTGTGGTTTAAACTTTAAAGTAGGAAAATTTATAACAAAATTCACACTATTTTTTTTTAAATTAAATTGTACCTGCAATTTTCAAAAAGTTATTAACTTATACGAATTTAGAAAACGAAATTTGAATTTATTACATTACTTTTTAAAAATTGTATAGGGATAAAGTAATTAAAGAAAAACTTCGCGCCAATTTTTGTTGGAATAATAATTTTGTATGGAATAATTAGAAATTATGTCAGAATGGGCTAATATTCGAAAATAGAAGCTATACGACTGAGAAATATTCTTTTATAGCATTTGAAAAAAAAAAGTTTGAATTCGTTGGAAATAAAAGATATTTTGCGTAAATTTTCCGAAAAAAAACCGAAGAATACAAATTGTTTAATACTAAATAGATATTTGTAGTTATCCATGTATGTAGGTAAAACCTACTTATTGATCTCCTATACTTTTAATTAGTATCTAATTTAAAAAAAAACATGAATCATCACAATATTGCTTACCTATACCTAGGGTTTTAATACAAATTTAATTTTGCTAGGCTGTGTATTTTGACTTTCATTTAAAAAAAATTCAGCTCACCCAAAAATCTTGGAGCTCATCCATACATAAGGTCCTGGCTACGGCCGTGCAATGAACATAAAGCTATTGGGTCCCATAAGATTATTTTAACGAAAATTATAGTTCAGCTGATGAGGCCCCCACAGTATCACTAACACTTTAAATGAAAGTATGATTATGGGGCACCCACACTAAATATTAAGGTTCCCCCACACCAACGCGAATACGTCGCGAAGACGACAAAAACAATTATTGCCGCCGCGACAGTTTCGCGTTGGTGCGGGTTAACCTTTAAGCTATTGTGGCTCCATTGTTAACGTAAGGAGGCACTCAAAATACTCTTAGTAAACTTTATATTCTATAGGTTTTTGAAGTACCTACGTATAATTATCTTGTTATTTTCAATAGTCTGCACCTTTCTCAATGATAAAAACTTTTACCAATTGGGTTGTTAAATATCAATTTTCAATATTTAGCAAATATCTATTGATAAATCCAAAATCTTAATAGGGGTGATAACTGATAGTGTCACCATCTCTGTTTCGATAGTGAAAGCTTATTTCCATAGTTTTACGCTTTGGTTCGCTTACATTTTTTACAGTTAAAAATTTTAAATCCTACATTGAAAAACTTCTGAGTTAACTTGAGTTAAATTTATTTGCCAAATTAACTAACTCTGGTTAACTCAGAATTAACTCAGGCAGTAAAAAACTGGACCTAAGAGTACATCTTGTCATAAAAAAGTGCCTCTCCCCGTCGGAATTCAGCAGAATATTGTAAGCCCTCTTTATTCCTGCCGACTAACAACTCACTCACATGAATGTTTGAGAGTTGTAAGTCACTATATAGGCAGTATAGTTCTCCATGAACTGCGACGCTACCAAATTTATTAAATTTTATCATTTTATATTTTACGATGGGGTTAAATAAACATTTTTATTCAATTCCTCTCATATTTTTTTAAGATCTTTTCAACGAGTTTCGTATAGAAATATTTATTTCTAAAGCAGTTTCAACTAAAGTATTTGTTTTCTTTTCTTTATAACTGAATGAAAATTCCAAGATTTCAACATCGTCTCTAAAAAAGCTCTTCAACTAAAATAAACATTCAATGTATACCTTGGTGAAGAAACACTTAAAATGTTTCAAGATCACAAAAAAAGTGCAAATCATCTTCATTATATCTCATTTGTGAATCACAATATTAATTCTACCTTTACCCACTTGACAATGATGATTCCTTCATTAAAATAAAATAACAAAAAAAAAAAAAAATGAAGATCACCAACCTCATCCATTATTATTCTTATGTCAGATCCCAGACTTTGATGTCTTCAGTCGGCCACAACACAACGATTTTATTTCGACCGGCGCGGCGACAACACGACGACTATAAATTTTCTGATGATCTGAAGAAGAAGTTTAGTCCCCAGATCTTCCAACTATGTAGAAGCACTCATAATTAAGTAAACATGATAAAGATATACCAGAAAAGAACACAAAAAAAGGAAATAGTGATCTCCCAGTAGCAATATTTGAACACGTTGAGGATCTCGTCGATCACACGACTTAAACTATTGGACCATCATCATCGCATCATGATGATAGAATTCTGTATTTGGAGTGTGCAGAGAAATATATATATGGTCACCTGTATTTATAACCTATGGTATTTTTATTGTATAAAGATAAACGTTGATGGTGATGGAATCTTTTTTCTTTTTTGGTCTGAGTCTGAGGCAAAAATGGATACTTCAATGGAACAAATATGTTGACACACTCAACTGGACCATATTGACATTAAACTGTTTGTTCAGCAGGAATATATTTTTGGTCTGTTGATCTTTTGAGTGTTGGATATTTTATTCAATTTATTGTTTGAAGGATTTTGCAAGCGAGAAAAGCTAATGGTCCATGAAGACCTTTTCAGACAGATTGATTTGATACTTGAATTCTTAATGGTTAGTTCTTTAAAATGATGATGAAAAGGTTATTAACCTTTTTGGAAACAAACTCTTGAAGCCAAAACATTCTTTTACACCTCTCTTTTAATACTAAATTTGATCAAATCTTCACAAGAACTGCTAAAGACAGTATAATTACTCCACATTGTCAAAAAAAAACCAACCACAAAATTGCTACTTTATTTTCTTCAAATTCGCTTAACATTTTTCGGTAGCTGCTCAGCTGAAATTCATGACTGCAGTTCGCGGTTAATAAAAATTAAAGCCCTTAAAAATTGCATCCATACAATCTCCAAAGGAAACTGATATACCATTGTTAAGTTTTAACCAAAAGACAGACAACCGAGCTGAGACTTTTACCATCAAGAAGCCAAAAACTTCTGTTTTAAGATGTCACGCCACAAAAAGAGCATTTGATATTCCCAACCCAAGTCTCAGTCCGATGGTGATGGTGATTGGTGACCACTTAAACTCAATTCTCCTCTAAATAAGCCCCAAAAAGTCCAACCCGACAGATTGGTGACACTATATATTTGCCATATATATTTTTTTAAAAAGGGTCTTTGATCGTCTCTCTGTGACATAAAGAGCAACACCAGCAGTTGGTTACAGTAAGACAAAAACAACAACAACAAAAAAAATCATTTTCAATTTGAAATCTGTCAAATTCAATTAAATCCGAAAGATGATGCCCTCGTTGATGCTGGATGCTTTGTTGTTGTATGGATTCTTATTTAAAATGTTGTTGTTCTTTTTGTTTGTTGTGCCTTTGTCATTTTAGTTTTCTTCTTTTTTTGGGGGGGATACAAATAATTTTCCATCATTATGATTGATTGATTTGTTAAAACAATTTAAAAAAAAAATAAAAACTACTTGTCCTAATGCGTATCTGTCATTTCTTTCATTTCAGATGTCAACTTTTCGAACGATTTGACGCAGCACAACGTTGTTGGCGTATATATATGTAGAAGTCATTCTTTCCGGTCTAAATTGTTCACAAGAGGCTGAAAAGGAAGACAAGTGAAAGCGAGGAGAAGGGCATCATAAATAGTTTTAAACGTTATCCCGCTCAAGCAAAAGGGGGGATAGGCTTGGTTTTTTTTTTTTTAAAGAAGCAACGAACCACAACGGAGAGTGCACAAAGTCAGCTCTGTTCTGATTTTAGTGTAGCCCCCGACGGAAAAAACAACTGTTTTATCGTTGAAAAATGTATAATCATACGAAAAATCACGTCAAAATGTCAGTTAAGCACAGTAGAAGAAGAAGAACATCACTGATGTGTCCACTGTCGAGCTTACGAATACTCTTCCATGTTCTAATAATTGGAGTTATAGCGACACAAATAACGGCCGATGGCATGCAACACATGACAGATAATGGCGGTGGAGGTGGTGGCATGGGCGGCATGGGTGGTGGCAGTATGTCGATGGAAGTTAGCCCTGCGCCAGCCTTTGGTCTGCCAGCGATGCCGAAGGATCCGAATTCGCGTTGCGAAGAAATCACCATTCCTATGTGCCGAGGAATCGGTTACAACATGACATCATTCCCGAATGAAATGAACCATGAGACACAGGATGAAGCTGGTCTGGAAGTTCATCAGTTCTGGCCCTTGGTCGAGATCAAGTGTTCGCCGGATTTGAAATTCTTCCTCTGTTCGATGTACACTCCTATTTGCCTTGAAGACTATCACAAGCCGTTGCCAGTTTGTCGATCGGTTTGTGAACGTGCCCGATCGGGTTGTGCGCCCATCATGCAACAATACAGCTTTGAATGGCCCGAACGAATGGCTTGCGAGCATTTACCATACCATGGTGACCAGGAAAATCTTTGCATGGAACAACCGACATACACAGAGAACGAAGGAACTGGCCATTCGTCAGGTGGTTCTGGGGGCTCGGGAGGCTCATCAAGAGGTGATTCCGGGTCAAGTGGGTCAGGCGGTTCAGGTGGAAAATCGAATCGTAAACAATCGCAATCGGCCAAATGCAAAGGAAAGAATTCAAAAAACTGCCAAAATTCCCTAGGAGAAAGAACAAAGGAGTGCACATGCAGTTGCCGTCCACCACTGATACTCCTGGGGAAGGAAAACCACTGGTACAACACAACTGTCGGAAGGGTGGCCGGCGTGTCAAATTGCGGAATACCATGCAAGGGCCCGTTCTTCACAAACGACGAAAAGGAGTTCGCCGGAATATGGATCGCTCTGTGGTCGGGTCTGTGCTTCATCAGCACTCTAATGACACTCACCACATTCATCATCGACACCGAAAGGTTCAAGTATCCTGAGAGGCCAATTGTCTTCCTGTCAGCCTGCTACTTCATGGTGGCTGTTGGCTATCTATCCAAGACTTTTATGAATAATGACGAAATAGCTTGCGATGGCCGAATCTTACGGCAATCCTCGACGGGACCTCAGTCGTGTACTTTGGTCTTTTTGTTGGTTTATTTCTTTGGAATGGCTTCGTCAATCTGGTGGGTGATTCTATCGTTCACTTGGTTCCTAGCTGCAGGCTTAAAATGGGGCAATGAAGCTATAACCAAACATTCTCAATATTTCCATCTTGCCGCATGGTTGATTCCAACGATACAAAGTGTTGCCGTGCTGCTTCTTTCTGCAGTTGATGGTGATCCGATACTCGGAATCTGCTACGTAGGTAATTTGAATACCGATCATCTGAAGACATTTGTTCTGGCCCCGCTGTTTGTGTATCTGGTCATTGGAACGACCTTCCTTATGGCTGGTTTTGTCTCACTCTTCCGCATTCGATCGGTGATCAAGCAACAAGGAGGCGTTGGAGCTGGCGTCAAGGCTGATAAACTTGAGAAGCTCATGATTCGTATTGGTATCTTTTCCGTCCTTTATACCGTCCCAGCGACAATTGTCATTGGATGCTACCTTTACGAAGCAGCTTACTTCGAAGATTGGATCAAAGTGCTGGCTTGTCCGTGTGCTAATATAAAAGGCCCTGCCAAAAAGCCTCTCTATTCCGTGTTGATGTTGAAATACTTCATGGCATTGGCCGTGGGCATAACATCGGGAGTTTGGATCTGGTCAGGTAAAACGTTAGAGTCTTGGCGACGTTTCTGGAGACGTCTCTTCGGTCATCCTGATCATACAGGTGCTAATCAGGCTCTGATCAAACAACGTCCACCTGTTCCACATCCATATGCTGGATCTGGAATGGGTGTGCCCGGTTCGGCGGCCGGCTCACTAATGGCAACTCCTTACACTCAGGCAGGCGCCAGTGTTGCATCGACCAGCCACCACCATTTGCACCACCATGTCTTGAAACAACCACCGGCCAGTCATGTATGACCTGGCGAGTCAGGAGGTGCTTCAACCGGTATGCCAATGGGCGGAGGCGGCAGTACAATCGGCGGTAGTAGTGTTCTTGGCAGCGGTCATGGCGGTGGCATGCCTATGAGCGCTGGCATTAGCAGTAGTACGGTTGGTGGTATGGTAGGAAGCGGCGTTGGTGGTCTTGTTGGAGGTCCTCCTGGCATGATGACAAGCGGTGGTGGAATTGGTGGAGGCGTTGGTGGTGGAACACCCGGCAATAATGGTGGTGTCATGTTATCTGGCGGTGGTGTTGGCGGTGGTTGTTATGGCGGACAAAGCACGGCACCCGGTTCCGTTGTGGACTCTCGGGCCGTATCAGTTGTGGTAACTCTACCTGGCCCTCAGCATGGGCAGGCATTGAGTGACTATGGTCCTATATAGTTGACGGCACGTCCATATACCGCTCATTGGGTATCAACCAGCAGTTTTAGCCAACTCTAAGCTGTTTTGTTGGGCGCCATTGTTAACACTTACCACCAAAATAATACGACAAACACCCCATTTATCTAGTCCATTGAATAGTTTTCATTGAAAACATATATTAAACAAAAAAAAACACACACACATGCACAATTATAAGTAATTTTTTTATTTCATTTTTAAATTACATTTACTATACGAAAATAAAAATAAACAAAAAATAAAAAAAAACAATAAAACAAAAGCCTCTCCATTCAAAATGGCGAGGTCAGTGTAATATTTTTCTTTATATAATTCTTTATATATATTAAAAAAAATAAATGTATATTGTATAAATAACAATGACTGAGTATAAGGAGGGACGCCATTTTGCAGGTAAAAACACACTGCCAAAAAAAATAAAACAAACATAAATATTTATGTTTTCAATGTCAAATCGAATACAAACAAAATAATTAAAAATAAAAACAAAATGAATCCTTTTGAATCAAATTAAACAAAAAAAAACACAATTGTAAATATTCTTAATAAATTATTTTTTAAATTTAAATTTTACCTATAAAATAACACAAACTCTAGCTCCTAAGTATATAAGATCCGAATTTCTCTCTGTGTAAAAAGATAGGTTAAGCTTAAAAAAAGGAGAAATATTAATAAAATTAAATTAAAAAAAAAACACTTGAAACATTATAAAACTTGCAGAAAGAAAAAAAATGTAAAGTTTTGTTGTTTAAGTATTATAAAAATAGGAATACCTACAGGTAACATTAATAAATTGTATAAAAAATAAAATTTAAAACATAAACCACTATTTTCCTGATCAAAATCAACAACAAAAATGAAAAAAAAAATATTATGATAGTCTAATTGATATTTATTTTTAAAGTAGACTTTTTGTAAATTTATTATTTTATAAATATTGTTGTATAAGTTTTAGCTTTTAGTAAATGTTTTTTTGTTTATTACTACTTTATATTTTGGCCATATTAATGTTTAGTTGTTTTAATTTTTTGTTTTAATTAAATTAATAGATTTCATGCAGATCACATTTTTTCTACATTTTTATTGTTATAACTACATTTAATTTTCCTAAAAACATGTTTTTTTTTTAATTTTAATTAAATTATTATTTTTAAAATAAAACAAATTAAAAAAATAAATTCATTTATATAAATTGAAAAATATACGAAACAAAGTTTTATTTAAATATAAAATATTGTGATTATACACATTTTAAAATTGAAAAGAAAAATAAATATTAAAAATATATTATTTCAAACCAAATTTTTGAGTTGTTAATTATTGTTTTTGTTTTTTTGTTGGTTTGATTTTTCAGTTTTCTTTTTATTTTGTATTTAGCTGTTGAGTATTTTTAATGGAATGTTTCGTGTGATTTGGAAAAATGCTGCTTTCTGACATTGTAAATGTTTATTAGAAATAATATAAGGGTAGCCGTATAGAACAGCTAAGATTATCTTAAAACTGACAGTTGAACTAACCTGAACGATCCATACAAGCAGATATTTTCATAATGGAATTTTTTTTAAGTCCAATTAACTTAAATGGTTGGTTTTAAATAGTTTTTCGAAGCTTTTAAAAAAATGTATTTGTTCATAGAAAACTTCTTACTTTGAGGTTTGAATTCAGTTCAAGTCCCACTCTTGGATACATTCTAACCTGCCTGGAAAAAATTGCAAGGTTTTTCCAAGTTAAGTCAAGACTCTGGAAGTTTTCAGAAGGAAAATTCTAGAAGAGTAAAACTTTTCAAATGCTCGTAAGGCCCTTATAGTAAAAACTTTTTAGACTTCATAAAAAAAACTAGATTGATTGATTACGTCTTGAACTTTTTGTTTAAAAATTAAATTTTGCATCGAGTGAAAACCTATAATAGTCAAAAACGTATCCATTTAAGGTGAAAGAGATCAATGTTTTCATATTGTGAAATTGAAATGTGTTTACCTACAGTTTTAAGAATTAACAGCAGATTTTGAAGGCCTTTACGTTCAAACTGCCCAAAATATCATAAAATCTTTTAATAGTTTATTGGTTTTCAAGAGCAATATGCTCAAAATGAGTAGATTTTAGAGTTTGTTTACTTGGTTTTATATATAAATACATAAAAACCTGGGGTGGAATCTAATCTTGACAGTTCAATGCTTAAGTTGTTTCATAATTAAATCAGTAAGCTCTGAATATACTCTGCTCAGAACTTACTCTTTTTGCTCAGACTCTGCTCAGTGCTCAGCTCTGAACTAAAAAAGAAAAACGCCTATTGAGTTTTCTGTCTGAGCAAGGTGATTCAACTCAATTTAGTTCAATTTGAATACTTTTTTTTAAGTGTTGTTTGTGATGAGCTATCGAAAATATACAACGAAAATGACGTCTTTGCTATGTAATACTTATGTTTTCTTCATCTTCCGGAATGTATTATGGCCAGTTGTACAATAGTGGTTCAGCCTCGGTTCAAGATTTTAACTCATCGATTTTGGCGGATTAACTAGCGTTCAACGCTGGTTCAAGTATGTTTTTGGTTATTATCACACACTTGAACAGTAAACCACTGTTGAAAATCAATTAATTCGCCGAAATCGGTGGATAAAAATTGCTAAACCACGGTTTAAATATTTGTACAACTGGCCCTTAAACTTTTTTAGTCGCAAGAATGTTCATTTTTGTTTGTATGAATGTTAAAAAAAAGGAACTCTGAACAAGTTGTACAATTTTTATAGACTAAATTACTTGATTAGTGACTCACTTATCGCGCAAATCACCTTACATGATTCCACACCTGAATTTTGAAAGTGCTGACACTTGAGATAGCATTGGTTGATCCCTCATAGTCGAAAGTAATAAAACTCTTAAATTTTTCTTTAACTCTAAACTGTTTTGATTAACAGATTTTGAAATGCTGTTGTTGATTGATTCAAGGATTTTAAAAATCAAATGCAATGTAAGAACAAATACATTATTTTAAAGGGCAGTAACGGCACTCTTTACTCATTGACAATATTGGAGGCTCAAGTTTCACTTATTGAGTCTGCACTGTGAAATTGTGCCTTCTTTCGCATTTTCTACTTTCTTTTAAAATAAAAGTACTTTCAGATGATTTTATTAAAAAAAAAAATGTTGCCTACTTAGAGGCGTTTATTTTGTGTCAAAGTCAATCTGTCTGTTTGGTAACTTGAAACGTCGTACGACATAGCTTAAGCGGCATATACACACATCAAAATCTCATCAAGCATGGAAGAGTGTGTTAGTAAAACAAGTTTCACATTGAATATACACACATCAAGCATGAGTTTTCAATCACTTCACTCATTTATACGTACTTGTTCAGATGAGAAGACATGTGAGTATTTTTATCCGCTGCCAGTATTTTGAATTTTCTTCTGAATTTTAAGGTAATTTGTATGAATTTCATCGCTGTTCAATATGAAAATGAGCACATGCATGATCAAGCATTCAATCACAAATATACACTACGTCAATTTTGACTACTTGATTGACCAAAAATCAAAAAGTTTTGATTTTACTTCAAGCATACACACAACGTATACGTGTGGCAATTTTACTAATACACTCTCCCATGCTTGATGAGATTTTGAACTGTGTATATGCCGCTTTAAATTTAGAATTGAAAAAACGAACGATAAACTAAAACCAAATGTCATTCGTAAGAAAAAATGAATAACATACCTAATATCGTTAAACTAAAACGTAAATCGCATTTCAGGTTTCTCCTCAGTGAAGGACTAAGGTGACAGAAGTATGTTCAGTGAGATCACAGAACCGTGAACTGGCTAATTGTCAAGTTGGAGAAAAAAGTGCGTTGGTTTTTGGGAAAATAATTGTCTTAAATGTAGAGACCATGAACTATAGGTATAACTCCAAGATAATAAACATCCCAAAACAAAGTTGAACTGAAAGATATTTATTCTTCTTATTAGAAATCTTGTTTATATAGAAACAAAAAACTGCAGATAGTTGATTTTCACCTGTGATACTTGCTTAGATTTGCGTCTGCTTTCCAGCCAAAATCATTGCTTAGTATGAAGAATTGCTCATCATAACTATTGACAGTATAGAGACTTTATTGCGCGATCATTTCTGTAAGATACGTTTTTTCAGTGTGAGATCGTCCTAGATTTGAGTTAACGAAACTTGGTGAGTTAAACACGAAAGTTGGATGATTTCGCATTAAAAAACTGTGGTTAACCTCCATATTATTTACTCGATACATCCAGATTAAAACTTTAATCCGGATGAATTTTAAACATTCAATTTATTCCATTCACATCCGGATTTTTGTTTTAATCTGGATAAATCGAGAGAATAATATGGCAGTAAGTATTAAGGGTATGTATGAACAAAATGTTATAAAATACTTCAAACAGATCCGAAGAAAATAACCTGAAAAAGACCGCAGCCATCAGTATATAGGAACCTAGTCTGTCAAAATGTGGGACAGTGGTAATAATTATTTATTGACATTTATTGTCTTATATTTTCATAATAATTTATATTTTTTTTTTATTATATTTTGTAAACTGCTTATTTCTCCATTTGTGTTCAAGTTTGTTAAAATCTGAGTTTGAACAAAAATATGGCTTTCTAAACACTTTTGATTATTTAATATCCCACCAGTTACATATCGTAGTTTTGTTTTGTAAATTTTGTGAAATGTGATCGAAATATATTGAGCCCTTATACTGCTATTTGATCGTTAGCGGTAACATACAAATTAAACCGAAGCATATTTTTAGTTTTTTTTCCTGAACAAAGAAAACAATCGAATTCCGAAAATATAAGCATTTAACATATTATGTATTGGGCGTGTTTTATTGGGAAATGTATACCAGTAATTTCCTTCAGTAAATAATAACAAAACCTGCTTTCCAATTTATTGCTGGCTTATTTAAAGACATTGGCGCATATTTGTTTTTTGTAATCGTTTTTAGACCCCAGTTTATCTTAGCCTGGAGTTTATCCAATGTAAATTAGTTAGGATAAACCCAGTATTTTTTTTAGAAACATCTTAAACAGTGACTATAAATATGCCCCATTCTCTTAGTTGAGTTATTGTTTACCGATGGACACTGCGCTAGCATTTTGTTTGTTTCAGTAAAACCAACCTATTATTAAAAATAATATGACTAAATGCTGACAGCTGTCATAAAGACTGATTGGTTTTAATTGTTGCGGAAAAAATTAAATAATTTGTTTCCTTGAAAATTTAGATTTTCTTGCTTACGATAAAATAGCGTTTAGATCTCGATATCTAAAAATTGTAGGTACTCGTAGCAAAAATTGGGTATATATGTAGCTCAGAAAAAATTGTTTTGTTTTGTTTTTTTAAGGTAAATAAATCAAAATATTTGCTTTTTTATTAAAATTATTTTTATTTTTTTTTAAACTACTAATATCAATATTATTTAAAATTATTATTTTTTTGTTTCAATTTAATTTGAAAATTTCTGAGGCGATTTATCTTTAAAAAAAAATATGAAAATGTACCCATTTGCTTGATGTTTGGTGTTATTACTTGTAGTCTATAAAACTTTAATGTGTTTTTAACTATTTAAAAATTAAAAACTCAAGTAAAATATGAGAATTGTATAAAATTAAATTTAAAACAAAGAAAAAAAAAACAAATATTGCTATATTTTATGTAAGTATTTATATATATATAGCAATGTTTACTGAACAAAAATGTTGTGTTTAATCTTAAAATATTATTAAAACAAAAACATATTTTCTTTTCTTTATTGCGCTTAATTAAAAAAAAAAGTTTTTTTTTAATCTAAGCATACCAGCCAGCATTTAAATTTGTTTTTAAGATTAAAATTAAGTATTATACTTATATAATGCAATTGTAACGAATATACGTAAAAGTAACAAAGATGCTAAATACAAAGTAACATTTTAAGATAATATTTTTATTATGATATGAAACAAAAAATTAATAGGTGATAAAATCTAATTATAAGTAAAAAAAAAACACGAATATGAAGGGATAAAATGAAATTATTAAGAACAAAAAAAAACAAAATCCAAACAATAATTTTATAATTTTATAAATGTAATACCTATAATTAAATTAAAAATGAAATAAAACTATAATACTAAAAATTATAAAATACATACAACAACACACAAACAAAAATTAAAATAAAACACAAAGAATGAGTACACAAAATAGATTGTAAAACAAAAACAAGAAAAAATAAGAACATGAGAGAAGAAGAAGGAAAATAAGTTTTAAAAGAATGTGAAAAGAAAAAAAAATATTTATTTAGGAAAAAAAAAGAATATATTATTTAGCAAAAAAAAGAAAAACAAAAAACAAGCAAAAGGATAATTTTATTTCATCTGGTTTCACAGATTCAAATTGTATACGAAATGATAAGCATAATAAGAACTAGATATCCATTTTTCTTTAAGTTAAGAAGCAAAAGAAAGCCATTGTGTGTCAGTTAGTAGCAACAGAAAAGAAAAAAAAAAAAACGTTAGAAAACAAAAAATAATAAACGTTCAATCAGAATCAAATTTTAAATTATACAAAAAAATGCAAAAAACAAAATATTAATTAGTAGGTATAAAACTTATATATATATATAAACATATTATATATTTATTTCTCAAAAAAAAAAATAATGTAATTGTTTGAAAAATAAACGAATTTTATTACAAAAGAAATTCTATCCAATAAAATAACCATAAAATTGTAAAAGATAACTGTTTTCTTTTTTCTTGTTTTAATTTAACAGAGCGGACTTGGACTTGATTTCGACTTGACTTCGTTTATGATTTCGTTGAGTCATTTTTGACACAAGATGTTTTTTTTTAATCCTGTACTACCTTCAATCAATATTTATAATTTCTAGCAAGTTTAGTCCAATTTTATTTTTTTATAAGAATTTTGACGGAACTTTGCACTAATTCTGGTAGGAATTGGCATTTTGTGTAGTAAATGAACAGAGGTTATATCTGTCAAACCAACTGTCAGATTGCAAACTGTCAGTGACATTTTTATTATATATAGTCTTTGAAGCTGATTACACGACTCGTTTTTTCAGTTGTTTTTCTTCTCGTTTTTTTGACAGCTCTGGTGAGGGGTGTAGAAATGAAGGGGGAATGAAGCAACAAAACCATAAATTTCTACAAGCTGTCAAAAAGACGAAAGACGAAACGACCAAAAAAAAGACTCGTGTAAGCAGCGTCTTCTATTTAGAAACTTATAAAGCACTTTTGTCAAAAAATTGGGTTCAACGATATGGCTTATTTTTGGCTCAATCAATGGGTACATCATTAAGTAAAATTGTCGCATTTTGGCGAAGATAATTCACATGACATTATCGAAATGCACACTCTTAGTTGTTGCATCGCCCAAAAAATTTACAGTTTGGTGCATTTGTGGACTCGTGGAGTCACCGGACCATATTTTTTTTTTTTTTAATGAAGCTTATCAGCGTGTCAACGATATTTGCTATGCATTCATGATTAATGACATTTTCCTACCTCGGTTGAATGACAATATAAAAGAGCGGAAGACATAATGTGGTCCCATGCAGGATGGCGCTACTTGCTATACATCAAAGGAAACAATCAACTTATTGAAGAAAACATTCAATGAACGCATATTTTCGCGCAATAGATTCGTGAGTTGGCCTCTAAAATCTTGTGAATCGACAACCCTTTATTTGTGGGTACGTAAAATCGCTAGTCTAAACTTACAAACTAATGACAATGGACCCGTTGTAACTTGAAAGCCACCATTATTCTTGTTATGGAGGATGACATGACACGTATTGTTAGATGACAGGTATATGCCCGAAATTGTGTTTGAAAACTATTTGCAGAATGTATTATCTCGATTAAAAACAGATAAATGGTAACTTAGTGATGAAATGCCATGTATTTGGTTTTAAATCAAAATAAGGCTAAGAAAAAAAAAACACCCTTTATATCCAATATGGTGACCAAAAAAATCTCAAAAAAAAAATCAGATATAAAACCAAATTCTATATTCGTATTTAATTTTGAAATAAGAAATATTTATCGCAAAAAAAAAAATAATGTGATGTTACTAGTACTCGTAGTGTTTATAATTAATTATTATATTATTGTTATTACTAATTTACTAATAGCCGATATCTTCGATACTTGGATCTATCTTATTTAATTGTCTGCATCTACATTTCCCATCATTGTTTCTGCCAGAGCCCAACAAAAGTCGTCTAGCGTTTAAGCCTTCATTCATTTTTGGAAAGCCAGTCATTGTCTCTTTAACAGTTGTCATTAAAACAGGCAAATACATCATTAGCTCCTTCATGTGAGTCACCACCTGATTGTAATCGATGTTTCCAAAAAAATCAGCCCTTTCTTCCATAGGTGCTGATCTAACCAACTGAAAACCTGTGATACAAAGATAAAATTGAATTTAAACTAAAATAAAATTATAAATTTTAAAGGTACACTGCACTCTTACCGACCAGAGAAATTATGAAAAATAAGTGAATTATAGATTTCATCGTTAAGTGAAGAAGACTGTCGTCGCCGCGCCAAATTGCATGGTTTTTGTAGTTTTTCAGTTCTATTTAAAAGAGTTTTTTTTTGTTTTGTTTTGATGGTTTACATATATTTAGAGGTCATTTTACGTAACAGGTGTTTGGGTTGGGAAGTAGAAGCTTAGCTCAGCAGATTGGTAGAATCAATGAACAAAATAAAATAAAGTAGGTTGATGTCAGAAATATGACTCTCAGTTGAAATATTTCATAGAATTATGACTTATTTTTAGGTGAAAAAAAAAAATAGTATCGTACCACCTGGTTACCTATACGCTGGGTCAAATTTTGCCGGTATGGCATGTAGTCAACTTACATGTATTAAAGTATATTTCTTGGTGTTGTTTCTTATGTCAACAGAGTCTTAAATAGCTTAAAATTTAAGGTGGTTTTATTACATTTTTAAATACATATCTAGTAATACTAAAAATGTGTAATTCCTACATACATACATTTGACACACAAGTTAAAACATTTTTCTTTTCAAATTAAAATATGGCCATTTTTGATTGCATTTATTTGGGACTGCTCTATAATCTTTTTTGTTTTCAAACGAATATGAAAACACTGACTTTATAAATTTACTCCCACACTACGGATAATCGCCATTTAACGAAATGACTTCTTCAAACATTTATTCGGGCCTATCACAGAATCCATCGTGGAAAATCTCCGAATGGATTATTCCACTACGAAACCTGGAAAAAAGGATTCACCAAATCCGAATGGAATCGAAAAAAGCAATGCCTCATTAAAAGAATTAATTCTGAATTTCGAAATCAGCTGTCCTATGTAACAGCAATACCTACTTGGAGCTTTTAAAAACAAAAATCCCTTAAACTTTTTAAAAAGTCCCATCTTTTTTCCCTTTTTATTTTACACAAAAAAAGCTGAACATTTGTGTTAAGTATGGCTAGACTCTTTGTTTTAATAAATAACGCAAAAAAATCCCATAATCTCAGAGTACTATTACATGCTGTCAAGTTATTGATCGTGGAAAAATTGTGTTGTTGAAATTTGTTTATTTTATTCAATGTTTTAGCATTTTTTCCCAAGAAAACAATATATTCAGCATTAAAATAAATTGAAGTTAAAAAAATAAAGTGGTTTCAAATGTACTGAGGAACAAATTTTAATCCGGCTTGTTTTAAAAGTGATGTGTTCTTTGACTTCCTTTGATTTTTTTTATTAGCGCAATTGTTTTGTTTCGACTTCTTTGCAATGTTTCTCACTGGCGTTGCATTCAATTATTTAAGAGTTTAAGAACTTTTAACAAAATAAAAATTGAATAGTTTGCGTTTGCAACCATTGCAAATTTTAGAATTTGTAAAAAAAAACTATTTTTTTAATGAAACACAATCGTTTACCACTTGGCTACGACAAGAATCAGTTGTCGTAGAAAAGGAAGTCATATTTCCGTTTCATTCGGAATTTGTGATAGCAAATTTCCCGAATTTCGAAATTCTTAATAGATTTTCCACTACAAATGGATTCTGCAATACAGTTTTCGTGATTCGTAGCAAATTTTCGATTACGATGGAATTTGTGATAGGGCTGATTACTTTTGACAAGTAATCCATCGAAAAACTTTGTTTGCTTGTGTTTCGTGTCTACTTCTTTAAGAATTTGGAAACAGAAAAACATTCGGAAAACATTACTCGGAATCGGAACGGCCACTTAAAGTTTTTTGGGGTATAGTAAAGGAGTGAAAAAAAGTAGAAAAGGAGTACTTTAAACCTTCAAACGTCCAAACGAAATAATGAATCATTTTTGGGTTCTACTTTTAAAAGTTGTCCCAAGATTCAAGCAAGATTGAATTTAATGAAATTCAACTGACAGTTGAGGGTTATTTAAAATCGAACGGTACGTAAGAGAACAACGCGTTTTCATTGTTAAGAAACAGTTTAAAAAATAATGAAGGTTTGGCTGTGAATTTTTCGAACAAAATATATCACTCTCAGGTATGAGGCTCATTTTTATTTTTCTTCGTGAAACCTTAGAAATGTTGCATTTATAGGGTTCAGAAAATACACGAGTGATTGAAACCAAAGGCATCCATAAAAAAATGTGTCATTGTTTAGTGCGGAAGGAGGAAATTTAACTCTGTATCAACTCGCAGAAATCTTTTTATTTACTCGATTTGCTGCTGAACTAAGAGCCCTACAAACCTAAAAATAGCATTATCGTGATGTGGGAAGTGAAGTGGTTGGATGGCGATATTTCTGCAATCGAGGCTCGCAAAATTGGTAGCATCGAATCAGTGTCATTTCACTTTGGATGGAAATATTTCGAGAACTAGACTAGCTAGAAGCTTTTGGTTTTCAGTTCTAGAAATGCCTTGAAAAATTAATAAGGGATTTTGTCATTTTCAACCCCTTGAGATGCTCGATTGCGGAAATATCATTACCCAAAAACTTTTTTAGGGTGGAACAGTCGAAATTAAGTTAAAAACCTTGTTTGAAAGGTTGCAACTCCCACATCACGATTATGCTATTTTTAGGTTTCTAGGGCTCTTGGTTCAGCTGCAAATCGAGTTTACAGTTTTCGTGGTTACAGCAACTATTCCATTACTTTACTGACTTAAATCGGATTTTTTTAAAGTTGTTTGTTTTGGTATTGCGATACCTTGATGGAAAGGTGACACTCTCTAGATCATCATTTGAATACCTTCATGTCACTCGGTTCAGCTGAAAATTGCTTTAGAAGAGGTACAAAATAAGCAGAAGGCAGAAATAAGGTAATTTCACTTTGGATGCAAATATTTTGAGAACCAGAGGTGGTAAACATTGTTTGTTTACAGTTTTAGAAAGGCCTTAAAAAAATTATAAATAATTTTGAAATTTGAAATTTTTTGCGAGCCTCGATTGCAGAAATATCGCCATGCAACCGCTTTTTTATGGTAGCATCGAATCAGAGTTATTTCACTTTGGATGGAAATATTTCGAGAACTAGACTAGCTAGAAGCTTTTGGTTTTCAGTTTTAGAAAGGCCTTGAAAAATTAATAAGGGATTTTGTCATTTTCAACCCCTTGAGATGCTCGATTGCAGAAATATCACTACAAAGTTAAAATTTTTTTTTTATTTCTTATCGTGTGATACCTTGTTTGAAAGGTTGCAACTCCCACATTACAAAGAAATTTCTTGAACAGGAAGGTGATTTCTTAAAAACTGTTTAAAGCATTTTTATATTTCTATAATTTCTTTTATTTTAGTAATTAAAAATTTTTGTGTCTTAACATTAATTTAAATAAGTTTTCTATCATTTTGTCTAGTTTTTGTGAAGAATTTATAGGTTTATTAAATGTTTTAAGTCAAATTTGTTCTTTTATTCATCGGTTGTTAGTCGCTTCCATGTGAATAGTCCTTTAATCATGATTTTTTTTTTAAAGGAATCCAACTTTGTTATCATTTTTTAACAAATACCTATCTAGGATGAAAGGGTGTTTTTCAATGCGAAACTGATAAGAGTTGATGTGGGTTTTAAACATTTAAATATTATTTTTATGGAATCTAAGGTGTTTTTTTAGCAAGTCTGGGGCGATTTGGACGAAAAAAAAGACGCTGGTGATAAACAATTTATACATGTTTAATGCAACAATAGCTTAGCTAATCCCATGAAAATTCTCAGGGCTTAACTTAACTGTATTACTAGCGTGAATTACATATGTACTTGTTATCAATATAGTTTGTATGAAAACTCCATATTGTTTTATGATGGCATCGCTAACCCCCGTTGTCGTTTTTTTTAAATCAATTCCCCCCGGGCTTGCAAAAAGTGCACGCCTCTTAACATTTTTTGATTATATAGGCATGGATTCGTTGCCTTAAAATCGAGCAATTACAAAAATTAGGTACTCTTTTTAAATCATGTGACATATTCCTCAAATAAAATTTCAGTTTTTAAAAAAATCTTCAATAACTCTGTTTTTATAATTAAGAAGCATTTAAGGGAGAACTCAAAAACAAAATTATTTTTAAAAATAATTTCCCCATACACAATATACCTACCTATTATAGCAAAAAAATAGATATCGCTGGTAGGAGCAAGGTATACCTACTATAGATTTATACCTTCCCATGATGGTCTAAAGTTTATTTTAAAGTTAAATATTATTCCAAAAATGAAACCCTCATCAAATAAACTCGTACATATGTAGGTATATGTATGTTCCATATATTACAATACCTATCCATAGCCTTTCATATGCTAACAAAAATGTATATTTATGTACCTACATATGTGTATAAGGTATACCAAAAGTATATTCAAGGATACCTATATCTACATTATATTCATGCATCTCATCATGTCCAAATTTTGATTGCGAAACCTTAACCAAATGTTACAAACAAACCAACCAACCAACTTCTCTCAAAATTAAAACCAAAGGTAAACCTTCAGTGTTAACCACTTTACACACAAACATACATATTCGCACACACTACATACTATCATATCCACCTCTAGGATCCTTTATTCCGGTCACACAATCTACCTAATACCTATATACATACGTAGGTACATATACTATACATTCCAAACTCATTAAAATTCAGAAAAATGTTTGTTCGAATACTCCTTCTTCATTGTCGTCATGGAAAAGGGATGATATCGATGGTGCACATACAGAAAATAGCCTCCACCACCTGATGATGCCACAAATCGATTACAGTTTGTATAACGTGGCGTGGGTTCCATTAACAATATACCTACACTATACACACCTTTACCCGCAACACCATCAATAACCTACAAGTTGATGGTTTTTGGTTAGCAATCATGAACAACGAAACTTTAAGCCAGAATTCACTCTAGATAGATAAATTGTTTGCAATCCGTGTTTATATATACCACTTCGGCTCTTGAGCACGACAATGACGACGACCAACGACAAACGACAACAAATTATCTGCAGAATTCATCTTAATCATATTACATATATGAAAAAGGAAGAAGCAGTAGTTTCTGCATATTCAAGATGACCAAAATCAATTAAACATTTCAGACCAAGAATGCATGCAGAGTAACTTTATACCTTATTTCTTCATATTATTAAAAACTGAAACCTACACCCAGTTCAAAAGATGAGAAGAAAAAGGTTCGACATTCGATGGAACCTTTATACCTATACCATTTGAAATCACGATAATGATGTCGGCATGGTGGTTACCTACTGTCTGAAGGTTAGTTGAAGTCTTGTATTGGAATTTAAAAAGATTGGCAATGGCAACTGTTTGATAGCTGACACGAAGCAACTTCAAGAAAGAAAAGATTTCAATTCAAAAGAAGACACTATATAGCAGCAGCTTTGTGAAGGAACTTGTTTGATTAAAAATAAAGTTCAGATATATACCTGCAGCAGTTACAGTGTGTTGAGGGTGCCATGGTGCAGATATTGTGCTAAAGTTGAGATTAGACGGTCAATGTAAATGGTCAATGCGTTGATCCTTCACGTCACCAAAAATATTATAATTTTACTTTCAACATAGAGACTTTGTACTTCTATAAAATGCGACTTTACGTCCTTCGGGTCACATTTGAAACGAAATATTCAATATATCACAAAATCTTATCTATTTGTCAAGCTAAATAAACTGTTATAAACAATTATATTGAAGAGTAGCTATACGATGTCGACGAATTAAAAAACCTTTGCAAAATCAGAATTTTTTGAAAAAAATTGTACTAAATTCTGATGTATCAACGTTGAAATACAATCAACGCGCTGATGAGCTTTATGCCAATGTGTCCTAATAGGGAATTGGCAGGGCGATTAGGTGATTAGGCGATTACACGGTCACACAAAATAGTCAATGCGTTGACCCCAAAATTTTGATACGAATGTAAACGCAGCCGTCAATGCATTGACAGTGGGTACGTTCAGCAGACACAAGGGACTACATGTAGGCAACTACATACATACATTGACCGGAAAATTGAGCAAGGAAACTAGATATTTCTTACGATGTCAAAATTGGGTCTTTTCTTCAAATGTTTACATTCTTATAATATTTATCTTGATTATGGAATAGATACGTAATTCTGGATCTGTAGTGATTCTGAGTACAGTCTTCTCTTTTCTTTGCACGAGTAGAGAAAGGAGAGAACTGCATTGCGAATCACAGCGGATCCAGTAGTATAATCGACATGAATATATTTATCTTAATTCTTAAAACACCTCACATCAAGCAAAAATCAATACTTCTTACATTTTTAATTAAATCCTTTCCATAATATATGATAAAGAACCACTTCACTCAAAACTTATAACAACCATAAAAAAAGAAATTGCAGAACAATGAAGTTCAGCTTGCTCTACACCGATAAAATATAATCAGCTGATATTTTGACATAAATACACTTGACTTGAAATGTAGGGATATATTTCTTGACTAGCTTTCCAGTCATTTTTCCAATAAAGTTGCCTTAATTGGAAGGCGATTTTTTGACAGCTGACCAATCAGAGACTAGAATAATGTTCCTTAATTTATAGTCCCTACGTGCTTCTGAACGTACCCAGTGTTCTACGTTGACGGTCACACGCCTTGACAACTTTGGGACAAAATTGACGTCATTTTGAAGTCGATAGTAAACGCGTTGACCGTCTAATTGTATATCTTAACTCATTCAGGTGAGTCACAAGACAACAGTGATTTTTGCTCCTGTCATAAGTCACCCTATGCTAACTACCAATATTTATGTGTCGAGAAACTAATCAGAACTTTACTTAGAGTTTGTAAAACATGCCCTTAAAGTTCAGAATAAAACAATACCTATAACCTACCTTTCAATTTTAAACGAATTCCTTTTGAAAATGATGATCTTTTAAGACACACTGTTTCAAGGTACTGTTCAATGTTGCATAGTTTTAGATTATAGTTAGAAAGTTTTTTGTTCTGACAAAAAAAAAAACAAGAAATACTTCATTGGCTACCAAAGTACCAACGAATTCAGATTGAAATTCTGTTATCTCATATGGACATTTGCGACTCACGAATATTTCATCACAAATTAAATAAATGAAACTTCCTTTCAGATACATTTTTACCAATTTAATTATGCAAAGCTTTGGACTTTGGACGTGACAGAAGCGCATACATTTAAATCAGATAGATTTCTTTATAAAACACCTGGGTAAGATTAGTTTTGTTGTTGTTGTTGTTGTTGTTTAATTTTTTCTTCTGGGAACCCATTTAAATATTTTTTGTTATATAATTGGAGTTCGAAATTTTTTTTTTTTTTTTGTGCTTGACATGGGTTTGAGTATAAATCTCATATGCTTATCCTTTTCAACTTGCAACAAATGGTACCTATACCTATACATCGAGTAGCCCCATTGAAGAAAAGCCTTTATCATCTCTTGGGAGCTATAGCTGGGATAACGAATGATGAGTGAGCATTTTTGTTTCAATGATTGATTAATTGAATTTAGATTGAAATTCGGGTAAAACGGATTTCGGATTTAAGTTCAATTTGCTGAAAAATAAGTAGGTAGATACATACAAATAAAATGTTCAGGAAAATAAGATCTCAGCAATTTCAGTTACATGCAAAGAATGGATCCCTCAACTAAATTTCTCAGCTTTGCTGTCAAAATTCGAAGGAAAAAAAATCTCGGATTCTACTGCTCACTTTTTTGAGTGGCAAAAATCTTTGAGATCTCATTTTTCTGAACGTCTCCTGAATTGTCTCCTGAAAATCAAGTAAATAGATTCATTTAAAATCTAAATGTTAACAAAAACACTTAGAAAATTTTTCTTACCGCACCGTGATAAATCTATATCTCTATATACACGCTCTGTTAAAAATTCGATTAAGTTTAATAACAAACATTGTTAAAATAAAACCTGCAAACTCACCAGATTAAATTATACAATTCAACTCCATTAAACAAAATTATTTAAATCTACACACTGATTCGTTTAAAGTGTACTAATTTTTTTTTTATTGATTGATTAGTTTGTTCGGTTTCAATAACCAATTAAGTTAGTTAATGAAAACATATTAATTCGTTCAAAGTAACGAATCTTATCAGAGATATGTAAAATTAATTGAATATAGTTATTTAATCTAAGCAAGCTACTCCTTTAACATAAACGATCTTCAAAATTGTGAATCCTAACCAAGTTTCTCCATTAATATAACCTCTTTAGGTCTTTATTTTAAACAATTCAATTTTAATCGAGTCGACTAAGTTAGAATTAACATAGCGAACTATGTTATTTTTACCCTTGGCTACGTAACATTTAACACATTTTTTCTAACCCACATAAAAACGCTCTCGGTTAGTAATTATTTTTCTGCGTGTAGGTACTTACCTTTCAAATAAGATAAATTTAATAAATTGCCTTATAATGTCCAGTTTTTTGTTTTTTTTTTTCTCAATTTATAACTTCCTGTTAAATATGCCAATCAAGCGGAAGTAGCCATCAGGTCCATGTCCTATAAAGAATCCAGCCAAAGACTATAATTCAGCTGTTCCCCAGAATGATGGAGTAAGTCAATTTTCTTATTTAACGCGCTTAGAAATAAATCATCACTTGTGAGCAATTACTCACAGGGTGTTAACTGCCTACACAGCGCGAGTACAAGTATATATATATATAGACAAGGCATTATAACCCTCTTCCATAGCATTAAGCTATATCTATGAGTCAGCTCCTCCATCATTACCCCTATATCTATCGAACTTTCCTTCAACTCAATGATTGGATGCCAACTGCTACTGCTGCTGCTGTTGTTGTTGCTTGCTCCTGATGCTTCATAAGTTAAAATTTTCATCTTTATGGATTCCAACCCCATAATGGATGGAAGAATCTACAATCAATCACTGCCATTGTGCCCGCTTAAATATTTTCAAGGAAGATAGACAGGGGCGAATGTTGCTCATTCCGAAATAACACACTTAAAAAATTTCTCTATAGAATAAACAACATAATGATGGCATTAAAGCTGATGCGTCTAATCATCAATTGAAATTAAAGGGGTTTCGGTTTAGTTTTCAACAAATTAAAGATAATATAGAAATAAATTACGGTTGATTTAAATTTTTAAATTCGTTCAATTAGAAGGAATTTTTTTTATTTACGTCCAGAAAAATGAACTATTTCACCAAAAAATATTTTGCACTCTGAAATTTTGAAATTTATCTTTGCAAATTTCGATTAATCAAACGAAAATTTGTAAAATTCGTGAATATAGAGTACAAAAAATTTAAATGCGTCATTTTCAACCACATTTCGACGAGAAGAATACCTAAAGATCATCTGAAACTTACACGAAATATTTGTTATAAAGTGAAAAGTTCATGGAAGTTGCAAAGTTTCAATATTACCAATGTCGCTGAACACAAAAATCTAAAAATTGGCTTAAAACCATAATGTTTCGGAAATGGACAAATGTATGTGGTGAATGCTCACGCGGTATAAGCAAACTTTTATCAACATAAAAAAAATAAGACCTACTGTATTGTACCAGCCTTGATAATTCAGAATACATGTTATAAGAAAGCCGCATCTATAGAATCTCTTCGTTATCAAGTAGGTATCTGACAAAAAAATCAACAGCTCTTTTATTAAAAAGGGAATCTTTCTTTACCTTACCTAAATAAATAAATCTTATACAAAAAAATTACAAAGAAAGAAAGTTTTTTAGATCACAAGCATAGGTACTATTAAAAAAAAAAACACGACTGGCTTACCAGTGTCATAAGTTTCAAAAAGATTTTTACCACTATACCTCCTCATTTTGATTTATTTATATAAATATTTCCCCCATAACAGCACTTTTCCCGTCATCTCCAGGAGAGCTTATTCGAACTTGTCCCATAAATCAGTCTTGCTCCTATACGAGTATAATATTGTCTTCAGCTATAAAAAAGAAAGCAAATTCCCACAAAAAAAAAAGTAAAAATTGTCCATCACATTATTTGCCAAGAAGCATCTTTATTCTTTAGGAAAATAATTTCTTCGCATACCAACGACCCCAACACTGCCTGTGCATTATATCATCTTCCGGTATCAGGTTGAAAACCAAGGGATGGTGGGAGAATTCCGAAGAGAACTCATAAATTTGAGAATCTACTCCAGTCGACTTTATAGGTATATGAAAAATTTAAATTTGATTTACAGTAAACCTGGTAGCCGGATTGTAGTAGAAACTATGATTTAGAAGCTTGATTTTAGCTTGAATGTGATTGCTGATAGTCTTGCGGTCGCCAGAATATTTGTAAAATTCCTCATTTTGTTCTATAGATGAAAACTGGAATCGGTCGCGGGCGGGTGATCCATATTACGTAGCACAGCAGTGCCACAGTTTCTGATTGTCTTATTCCCGCATCCATCCCGCAATGTGGTATAATATGGCAGTATACGCAGGGACTCCAAAGAGGTGCGAATATTTTGCTCTCACACGTTCTCCAACAATGAACACACATTGGAATTATTATGGTGGTGGCGGCCTAAACATAATAATGTTCCAAACCGCAGGAAACCATGTATGTAGTTTAGTTATATAGTAACATAGAAATCACTGATGGCACTTGGAATGGAAATGCGAAAGCATTGGCAGATTTATATCCATTCAGCGCATCAACATCAATGGTGTGGTTATCCGTTCGGTTGCTGGCTGGCTCCAGCATAATGTTTGTGGCTAAAAAGGGTGATGTTAAATATGTGGGATAGTTTTATTGAGTATACCTATGAGTTTTGCATATGGAACACAAATAGAAAAGGGAAAACATCTGCGAACTCCGAATATAAATACATATACATATCTATATGTATTTAGGTAGGTACATGCGAAATGTAGGTCTACGTATATATAAATAACAAATGTGTTATAAATTGTTTTGAATACGCGCATACGATTTTCCAAAATGATAATTTTGGTTAAACGTTAAAGACAGGAAAAATATAAACCCGGAGAAATATTTTTTTAAAAAAATTGCCACAAAATTGCATTATTTTGTAGGTACATATTATAAAAAGTATCGAGTGACAAAAAATTTAATTAAGCAGTTCTTCCTTGAACTGTTTTTTTTTTTAAGCGGTTTTTTTTAAATAGTTTTTTATACATACAGTGGTGGCCAAAATAATAAGAGTGAAATTCTTTTACTACAATTTTATCACAAAAGTCTTTATATTTTGAAAAAAAAGCCTTAAAATACTCACAAATACTATAGTAAACATTATTTCTAAGTGGTAATGTGAATTTAAAAAAAAAAAAAACAAAGCTTATACCTAACGTAAAATATAGAAAAAACTATTTTCAGGCGTCTTTTTCCTGGCCAAAAAAATAAGAGTGAATCAGATCTTTCCTAAGGACAAGGCAAAAAATCAGTTAAAATTCTACTTATTTCAGAACATGAGTAAATGGGTAACCTCAAGACGTCAGTACTTGGTGGCGTGGCCTTTGTTTTTTAAAAACCGCTTCACACCTTCTTGGCATATAGTCAATTAGTTTTTGACATGTTTCCACAGGTGTTGCGTACCATTGTTCTTCGATTTCTTTTCAAAAAGCCTTGGCATTTGTGGTCTTCTTGCATGAAACTCTATTTTTCAAATCTTTCCAAAGATTTCCAATGGGGTTTAGATCTGGCGATTGTGAAGGCAATTGCAAAACTGACCCATTCCTTTGTTTAAACCACCTTGTCACGACTTTAGCAGTGTGTTTGGGGTCATTATCCTGCTGGAATGTCCACACTAATGGCAGATTATCTTCTGCAAAATGGAACCATAACGTTTTCCAATATTTGGAGGTTCGTTTCTTTGGTCATAATATTTTTAATCCAATAGATATGGCCTACTCCATTATAAGAAAAACACCCTCAAATTTTGATATTACCACCCCCATGCTTTACCGTCTTTCTGGTGTTCCTAGGATTTAGTTCTTCATTCTTCTTCATTCTTCTTCCTTCTAACAAAAAAAAAATGGTACGCAATTTTTTAGCCTTTATTATTGTGGACTTAAAAAATTAATTTAAAAAAAATATCATCAACACATTTTCGAAATATGGAATTTTCAAAAAATAATTTTGAAAATTTTCTTAAAAATCAATAATTTATTTTTTGGAAAATTTTTGTATGCAATATTATTAGAACTTATTTGAAGCTTTTGTGCAAAAAAATTCATTAAAATCAGTTCAACTGATAAGTAGTAAAATGTTTTTTATTTTCAACTTAATATTTTTATACATTTTTGAGTTTAACTTGAAAGAAAGTTATGTTGAATGATTTAAAAAACTTCAACTGATAATGAGATAGTCGAAAATCAAAAAAATGGTTCTATAGAGATACCATTTTTAAGGGATAGATAATTTTTGTTCCCCAATAATATGAAAGATCGTACAGATATTAGTTCACATACAAATTTTAATCAAAATCGTAGGAGTCGTTTTTGAGAAAAATGAGTTTTCAATAACGGTTTTTAAACATTTGTATGGGAGGTACCGCTATTTTTGGTTATAAGAATAATTTTAATTAAAAATCTGCTAGACAATATTTAAAAACTATTGTATACCAAGTTTAATGAAAATTGACCGAGTCGTTTTAAAATTATTAAGTTGAAAAAATTGAAACTTTTTTAAAAATCAAAAAAAAAAATGTTATTGAAAATTTTGGTATTCAAAACTTTTAACACTTTTTCAACTGTTTTTGAGAAAATCGAAAATCAAAAAAATGGTTCTATGGGAGGTACCATTTCTAATCATTTTTCTGAATTTTTTGTTCAATGGTTGCCTTTTTGTAAAAAAATTACTGATTTTTTTTTTTTTTTAAGTTGAGAAAAATAAGGTTTTCATTTGTTGGTAAAAAAATTTGTATGGCAGGATTGAGGAACCGTTGTTTTTGGTCTTAAAAAAATTTTTTTAAATGGGTGGGGATAATGCCCAAAAATCACTAGGTACCAACTCTTAGGCTGCAGCCGAAGGGATAGACAGACAGACAGACGGACAGAATTGCGAGACCCACTTTTTTCGACTTCGTTATGATCGTAATGTCAACTTTGATCAAAATCCAGAGTTCGATTTTTGTTACGAATCCATAACTTGCCATATACATTGTATGTATGTATGTATGTATGTAGTTCCTATATATATCAAGTAAAAATATAGAATACAGACAAAATCTGACAAATTATAAAAACCTAATTTTATATATTAATACATATCTATATAAATAAAAATGTAAATGTTCGTTTGTTCCTAATCTCAAATCTCCGAAAGTTCTTCACCGATTTCTTTGGAACACAACATTGCATTCGAATACCCGCGTGCTTTTATATACATTGTGTTTTCTTAGAAAAACAGCGCAATTTGTGGTAATTGTTGGGCATGAAAGCAACACCCGCTATACTGAGAACTCAGCAATCTCATTTATATAAATAGGTTTCATCAGAAAAATTTCTCAGTTTTGCTGTCAAAATTATTAAAATTATTATAGGGTGAAATGCGAAAAAAATTTGAATTTATTTATGAATTAATATTTCAAACATTTCTGTCGTTTGAACTGATAAGGTAATATTATAAGATACTATTTTATTACTCCAACAGAGGTTGCTGGCTCTGGCAGCTCAGCTAAGCGGACGGGTAACAGCTATAAGAAATACATACATATGTACATATCTTAAAAATTTCGACTTATGCCGATTATGAAATCCGCAATATTTAACTATCGAAGTATTGAGGACATACCAAATGTAAATTTTGTTTTTTGAACCGCAAAACTTTTTGTGCGGATATAAAAGGAAAATAAATGTAAGCTCTGCATACATTTTTCACAGATTCACAGATTCTCGAGTTCTGAATAGGTATACATATGTACCTACATATGATTTGGCTGTTTAACAAAATTTGTAAATTTCTTGGGATACCTGGATTTGTCAACCCGTGCGAAGGTTGGGCGGGCCAGCTAGTTGGTAATAAAATTAATAATAATAAATTCGGAATGATATTCAGGATTATTTGAGGAAGAAACAAATTAACAGACATTTTTTTCCCAAAGTCTTCATTTTTAAGTTCCACATCCATCTAGAGCTAGAATTCCCATGCGTACTTTAATATTATACTATTGTATTATATTTCGGGTCTGTGTACTATATTATACTGATGAAGAAATATTTAGTACGCAAAAGTACAATATTTCAATTGGATTAATTAATCATAGAATCGAATAGCACACACTTTGATTGTACGTTCGATTTTATGCCTTTTTGCTGTCAAACGTCAAAATCAATTGAATGTACAAATTTAATATTTGTTTTTGAAAAATAAATCACCCCTATTGCGGTTATCAATGATCAATTGATAATTGATAAATATTGAAATTTGGTACATTAAAACTCTATTTAGTTAAAATCTGATCAACTTTTCTGTGATAATTATAAATTTTCTTGTAATTCACAACGTTCTGCACTCTCAATGTTGTCAAAAATTGTATCAATTGGGTTTTTTACTATCGATTTTCAAAATTTTTCAACTATCAATTGATCATTGACAACTGCAATAGGGGTGAAATACATTCTTTACATATTCGAAATTTTCGACATTTGCATTAACCATTTTAAAATTATTTTCACATATTATTCTCAACCATTGAGAGATACTTTTAAGAATAAAAAATATATCTCAACTAGTGGTACCACTTTACTTCAATTGAAGTAGATCTACTTCTTTTTTTCGAAAAAATTTAAATTCATCAATTTTCAATTGAAAAAAATATTTTTTTTAGAGAGGAGGGGGGCCCCGAGGCTAGCATTTTACTTCCTACTTTAGCTACTGCCATTTGTATTAATAATAAATTTAAAAAAAATATCAACAAAACCTAAAAAATAAAAAAAATAATACCTATAAACAAAAGATATCAACATTACGAGTAAACTCAAAATCGGATATAAACACTACAACCGATACCTGAACAAAAAAGAAAAATTAAAATAATTGAAAAAGAAGGAAAACTAAACAAACCGATTAAACTAAATCAAAACTACTCAAAAGTTAAAATCTATTAAGAAAAAAACCTAAATTTTCATATTTTGGATATGGCAGTACTTACTTCCGTAGGTTATTTCCCTAGACTCAAATGTATCTTAAATTAAAACATATAGGTACCAGCGTTGCCGATGTGGCACGATCGTGCCATTTTGACACGGAAATTTTATCGTGGCACGGTGGCACGAAAAGTTTCAATATGGCACTTTTTTTTCATTATTTTACCTAAATTTAAATTCATACAGCCAAATTAATAAACGTGGAAAAGCGAAGGGTTAGGTCTTATTCTATGGACTAAGTGCAAAATGTTATGAATAAAAGAAAATTTCTAAAAAGTAACGTCTACTAATTTAAACCACCGGAGAAGGTGGTTTATCGAAGGAATAAGAACCAGATGTGTCAAATTTATTAAAAAATAAAAACAATGCCTAAGTGAAGATTGCTAATTTAACTTTGAATAAAATTAATAATGTCTGCTACATTTATAGAGTTTTTAAACTTTTGATTCTAGTTATTGGACAATCAACCATCAACCACCATAAAAAGAAAACTATACAAAAATACATGTATATGATCTAATGGAAGTGCTAACTGAAGAGGATTTCAGGAAGAAATATATCTAAGGAAAATATGAGGAAACTCATTGCGGTTGTTGACGATGACCCAAGAATAGGGACCCAAGAGGTGGACAAATTTCGGTCGGTTGGCAAGTTATGGCTTCCATCAGATACATTCCATTTAAAGAAATAAAACAAAACTTATTATGAACTTGCCGAAAACTCCTGTTTCTGGAAAATACGAATACCTACACGAATAGAGGAAGTGATTTTTTGTTTGTTTTTTGTTTTTAATAGTATTGAATTAAAATTTATTTTTAAAGAATAACTTAAGTTTTTTTCATATGGCACGAAATTGTCACAAATGGCACGTTTTTTCAAAGAGTGAGGCACGAAAATTTTTTTTTTGGCGGCAACGCTGATAGGTACGCCAGTTCAAATGGTCTAATGTTTTAATGTTTGCAACATTTTAATGTTCCTATGCTAGTGCTTATGTTAACGAAACTATGTGATAATTCTTGTATTTTGTATTTTGTACTTAGTGTACCTATTTTAAATCAAATGTATCTTAAACAGTGATGCCAGATCGTGGGATTTATCCTTTTTGGTGAGAATTTCCCATTTAAAATAAGCTAAAAGGGAAAAAGGAATTTTCACACCTCATAGTACAAAAATAAGGGATTTTAGGTTATGCTTAAAATTTTTCCTAAATTGTTTATTTTATTAAAATAAATTGTGACTTTTCACTTCGCCATGACGATGGTGAGATCGGTGAAGGGAACAGAGCTCCTCACATACAAAATCATCGTCATGGCGTAGTGAAAAGTCACAATCCTTCGATAATGTCATTTGAGTTTCATTTGGTTTGTTTTTTTTTTTGTTCGTATTCTTTCTGTGCTTTTATTTTTGCCTCATTTTTGTTGCAAATGGTTAAACTCGTGCATTCAATGTTAATTTTCAAAAATTTGTATTTTTTACCAATGCGGAATGCATATTTGTTTCTAAACTTTACTGCATAATCAAAATGTATGGGATTATATTTTTCCTAATAAAATACATAATACGAAACTGAATTACAATGAAATATAATTTTTTTTTTATTTATTTAGTCGTGGGTAAAATGGGAGATATTTTTAACAAAAGTGTGGGAAAAAGGGAATTTGATCCCAAAGTCTGGCATCACTGAATTCTCTAATAGCAATCTTAGAACCACCACACAGTAACGATTGAGAAAATCCAACTATGTACCTATACCGAAGTCCAAAATATATCTATCTCAACAATCCATTTATCGAGTAATCATTCTAATAATATTTTTTTCCAAAATTTCAAAATGTTGCTCTTACACTCTCGTATACTGTGATAATATTTGTATGTTAACTGTACATATAACGCTCTCGCTCTTAAAATCTTAAATGTGAAAAAGAAAAAAAAATATATACATACGCATTATTCGTATGTATGTATTTAGTTAGTAAGTTACTAGGGTAAGTTGTATATTTGTGTTTGTGACAATCGTCTCAAGCGATGTCCCTCAAGGTTATGAGCAAAAACAGTTTGACTATATACCTAATGTATTTTATATAATAAGTTACCGCCGAGAGGCTAGTCAAAAACACAACTGAAAAAGAAGGCAAACATTATTGATTATAGCCGGCACGGCAACCGCTTTAGTAATCTTTGGGCTATCGTTAGAATAACACAAGTCACAAACACTGTTAAAGATTTTAAAGTCGCAATAAATTCAATAGAATAACCCAAGTCACAAACACTGTTACCGATTTTAAAGTCGCAATAAAATTCAATTTATTTCCGCAACACTTCTTAAATTTTTGCAGTCAAACTAGAACTCTCCAGTCAGTCACAACAAATAATAAATAAAAAAAATTCACAATGAATAAGCAAGCTGCGGCCGCAAAAGATGGTATCCAGAATATTAGTGGAAAAGTTGCCGATATAGCCAAGGATGGTTATCAAGCAAGCAAGGATGGCGCTGAGAATTTGGGTGGAAAAATTGCTGATGGAGCTGTGAGTGCCAAGGACTCAGTTAAGGGTCTCGGTGTGGACATCAAGAATAAGGCTGATGATTTGGTCAACAAATAAAAACTTACCACTTGGTTTTGTTAAAAAAAAAAAAAAAAAAATGCTTTTGTGATGTTTCCGTGAACATAATAAGTAAGTTCAGGAAAATGATCTCAGCAATCTCAGGATTCCTCAGCAAAATTTCTCAGCTTTGCTGTAAGAAATCTTGCATTCGCTTGAACGCACCAAACAAACATGTTTTAATATTCTTTTAAATTCATAATTCATTTGGAAACATACTTATTATTTTCAATCACGCGATTTTCCTGTACTTTTTATTAAATGTATCAAATTTTATGCACAAAATTCAAATAAAATTCTAATCTATATGTATGTATAAAAATCAATTGGTTTTTTTGCGTGTACTTAATGTGAGCCGGCCAGATTGTCCTTGAATTCTAAATATATTTTTTTTCTCTATTCTTTCCATATTGTTTGAAAGATTTTCTAAATTTATTGACAGATTCCTAAAATGTATTTACTTCCTCTGCGTCATGGGCGATTGCTCTTAGTTGGCTAGTTGAGCGGCACCAAACCAAGAATTTAGAGGAATAAACTCTATGAAATACAATTATTACGCAACAAATGACGAACATAATAATTATGAAGATAAATACCAACAATCTAATATGGCATACATAGATAACAAAATTACCAAATGTGTATTTATTCTTAAATTCTTAATTTCTACGGTACTCGTTGCCAACCCAAAACTAAAGACCTGCAGTAATCGCCACTGCTCTGCGAATCTGGATTTAATTTGATATTTTAATATAGTATATCGACAGTGGCGTATGCAGGGGGGGGGGGGGGTGTCGTGATATCAAGAGAAGTTCGCGCTTCGCAAAAAAGTTTGTTTTTTTTTTACAGCCACGACATAAAAGATTTTATCTACATATGCAAAGTTCATTTCATGTTTTTTAGATTTAATATTGGAAAAATATAAGCTGCAGAGATTTAAAAAAATAAAGAAGATATTATTATTATTGGAAAATGGCAAAGTGGATCCAATTTACCTAAATCAGAAAAAAAATCAGAACTGAGGGTTACAAATTGTTAATAATAAAAATTAATATGAAGTTAAAAAAAAGTTTTTTCTATATCTTTCCTTTAACCAGACAGTTCTCATATAATTGGATAAAAATTGGGGGACCACGATAATCCGCTTATTAGAGCTTTCACTGTACATATATCAATGATTGATATCCCAATCCTTGGGATTTTTGTTTGTACATACATTTTTATTAATCTAGTAAAATAAACGTTTGAAAATGACTGATTATTTTTGAACAGCAGTCACCGATGTTCAATATCGTACACTTTCATTGAAAATATATGTGTAGATTGAGGAACGATGATGATGATATAAAAATCTAATTATTATTTCTCTTTAATCACATTATACTATGCATATTATATTTAAGGGGAATCCTTTTTCATATATAATGTTTTATAGGTGCTTGCTACCAACTAAACTGTGAATATACACTTCGCTTCAACTGAATAAGCACAAATATTTTCTAAGGTACGTTGCCAATTTTTTTCAAACATTTTTTTCGTCAATTGAATAGACATTGTTTATGAGCGTTCTCAAGTGATTAACACATTAAATCAACAGTTGAAGTGTTTTAAGTGAAATTTAATCGTTTAATTGAAATTCTAACGAAGATGGATAAATAGAGAACAAGGACTGACCGGACGTACTATAGCTAAACAAAATTTAACGAAAGTTTCAGTTTGATCTATTCCTACTTAAAGCCTAGTACGCTGCTGATGCGAAACGAAAATGTCCTGTGATCTCCAAACAGACAACGAAACGCTTCCGAAAACACAACGGAAAATATTCTTGGAATGTTGCACTAATTCCAAAAACAAAATCAAACATAAACGCAAAAAATCAGAGAACCCCATGATGTAAAAAAATGATAAACAAAAAAAAACACAAATAAAACCCAAATGTCATTTTTCCGCACACAATAAATAGTCTGTATAATTAATTCAGTGCGAAAAAGGAGCCGAGACTTCTCCAAATAATCTGCTACAATTATGAATATCGCTCTTCGAACAGCGTACTGGAAAACGAAAAGCAGAACGAAATTTTCCGTTTATGATTTCGTTGTGTCATTTTTGTATGGGATTTTTCGTTTCGCATCAGCAGCGTACTAGGCTTAAGAAATAAAGATCCGTACGGAAAAAACATGAAAGGAGGTAAAAAAAAACGGTAGCAACAGCAGTTGAATGAAAATAATAACCTTGTAGACTATTCAGTTGACGCAAAAAAAATCAGCATTTTTGAATATGGAACGCTTTTTTGACTTTTTGGCTTATTCTTACTGATTTCTTTTCTAAACATCATAAGCAAACAGTAAGCATCATCAAATGATACATTAACGCATAAGGTTTGGAGAAAATGGACAACGTACCTAAACAAATGTTTGTGCTTATTCAGTTGAAGCGGAGTGTATGTACATCCTCCTGCACATATCTAATGTTGCAATAACTGGGTTTCTACTCATTCTACTATAGATACATAGATATACATAATATGAACATACATAAATACATAACGAAGCTAAGGATATGAAGACATTTTTTAATCAAATAATGACAAAGATTGATTTCGGATATGGTGAAAGCATTTGTATATATGCGAACTGCGAAGGTGGATTATATTATGAAGACGGTACACCACGTCTCTATGTACGTATAAAATATACAGGAAAAAACTTAATTCAATAGCTGGAATAAATTCAATTTTGATTAATTTTAAGCAGATTTTAATATATCAGACTTGATGAAATATAACTATTTAAAATATACGAGTTTATAGGTATGTGATGATATTTAAACAATTTGATGAAAATAAAAACTAAAAATATATGGGTGTTTCAGTTCTCTGCCATTTGGAAATTCGTCCATACAAGACTGTCCTAAGCAAATTTTATTAAATATTTAAAAGTTTGTTAATAAAATGAAGGGCAAAAGGAAATTAAACATATATTTTAAAGAAGCCCACACATTTTCCTCTTGGTTTTTGAGTTATGGACGATTTTATAGAAAACAGTGACTAGGGGACTGTTGTAACCATCCAGGGGAATGTTTTTTGGACAAAAACAATTTCTTTTTGTATTAAAGTAATCAAAGTCTTCATTTTTCTTCGTTTTTCTGAACATTTGTTATTTTTTGGAATAAATCAACAGAATTAAAACAAATTTTACTTACTATAGTCACTTTTCTTAAGTCTAATAATAACATTTGTGTTAAACTTAAAAAAAAAATCTTTAAATTAACTTATTTCTCAAAGACCGGTACAGATATTGGAAAATAATAAAATAATCTTCTCCCTTTTTGACTTAGACCTGGATCTGGTAACTTTTCCAATATTTGGTGAAATTTTTACATCGATGACGGGGGCCTGTTGGTCAGGGGACTGTCAATTGTACATGAATTATACTTAATAAAACAAAATCGTTTAAATATATCAGATGATTAAATATATAAGATATGGCTACATACTAGATAATCAATTATTTTAAACAAATGTTCGTTATAAAAACTCTTAAAATATTAAAAAAAAAAAAAAAGGCTTACCAGGGGACTGTTTTCACTACCGGCCGAGACGCGTGGTTGACAAGCAAACGCAGTCATAGCACTAACAAAATGGTGGCTGCCCGCTTGGCTTCACGGTCGAACGAACTTCACACCGGTCACGTTCCGTTCCACGATCTAAATATTTTTCGCCAAAACAAAATTTGACTTTAGCGCGGGTTTAACATTTTGACAGGGGACTGTTTTAATAATTTGAGGACAACATTCAGACATAAATATTTTGATTAAATTTCTGTTGTGAAATTATAATTATGATATCTAAAGATTCTCAAAGTTTTTGTACAGGGTGGCGCACCAATTGTGGTACAATAAGAAATTCAAATAACTTTTTTTTTAATCGATGTATTTCATTTATTTTTTTTTTTTTATTGGTTAGAAAATTAAATTTTATTTTAAATAGTTAGTTGTTTTTAAAGATTATAGACCGCAAATGACCTCCACGCTGTCCCACGCATATGCGGCACCTGGTCAAAAAATTATTCATTGCGTCCTGAAGAGTTGAAGTTGGGATCGCCTCAATTATTGTCGTTATGGACTGCTTTAATTCAGTTAAATTCCTGGGCTTCGTTTTATACTACACCTCTTGCTTGACATAACCCCATAAAAAGAAGTCTGGTGCAGTCAGGTCAGGTGACCTTGGGGGCCAGCGAAGAGTGGAGTTCCTAGAAATTAATTTGTTTGCGAATTTTTTGTTTAGCTCCGCCATAACTGGTCTGGCTATATGTGCAGTTGCTCCATCTTGCTGAAACCAAACGCTGTTGAATGGTATACGTCTTCGGCGCAGTTCTGGGTAAAAAAACTCCTTCAACATCTTTAAATAACGGTCCCCATTGACAGTAACGGTTACACCGTTTTCTTCAAAGAAGTACGGCCCGACAATACACCTTGATGAAACTGCGCACCACACAGTGACTCGTTCTGGGTGCAGTTCCGTCTCATGGAGCATTTCTGGATTAGACTCATTCCATATACGGCAATTTTGCTTGTTTACATTGCCGTTAAGATCAAAATGGGCCTCATCAGACATGAACAAACAATTGATCAATGTGTTGTCTTCTTCGGCCATTGATATCATTTTTTGGCAAAATTCCAGGCGAACAGGCAAATCCTGAGGGTTTAACTTGCTAGTAATTTGGACTTCGTACGGAAACAAGTTTAAATCGTCATGAAGTATCCGTTGTAATGACCGTCTACTAATTCCAATTTATAAATCTAAATAGTAACCTACAAAATAAAAAAAAAAATAAGCCGATTACTCACACAGAAAAAAAGTTATTACGTTTTATTTTTGTAGCACGATTCGTGCGCCACCCTGTATGTATTTAGAATTTTTTTATTCAGTTATCAATGTAAAAATATAAAATATTGGTAACAAAGTTTGTAATTCTGGAAAAGGGACGCACCAGGAGACTGTTTTTTGAGGTTTTTGAGGTTCATTTATTCAAATATTAGATTATTAAATTACTAAAAAAGCTGTGGCCTGCCAAGAATACCTAATACTATGTCGTTAGTGATACAAAGTTTTAATACATAAAATTAGCTTGGGACAGCGATTTTCCATTTAGCGGAGAAACAGTCATATTCAAGATGATATAAAATAGTGTTTACATAGATTGAGAAGATTGAATCCGGAATGCTGAGTCTTATCGTGTTTACATTATAGAAACTAGGCACCTCCAAACAAATTGAAAGAACAACAATTTCAGCACTCTCCACATGAGTCCGGTTTTTATGATTTCTCCGTGTCTCACGAGAGTTTTCACTCCCCAATTCTCCTGCCTACTTATCAATCTTCACAATCTGAACAGCATCTTGCATAATGATGCATTACACTGCCCCCACCACCTTACCGACCTATACCGTGTGTAAAAATACTAAACACCCGTCAACAATCCCAACACCCCTGACCATACCACATCAACAATCTCTGTTGATATTATATATATATTCATATTATAGTTCACACTTTTGTTTATTTTATTTTTTAATAATTTTAATGTATTTTTAGGTAAAAAAAGAACATATATTGAACTTTCAGAATAATTTAAAAAAAATTGGAATAAATAACGTGTTTTTGTAAAAAAAAAATTATTTCGAAGTCAAAAAAAACAACTTTAAAAAAACTTAAAAATATTTGATAATAAATTGCGGGAAAACCGTTATCCACACAAATTAGATATAAACTTCTAACTGTTCTTGTTTAAATTTAAAAAAAAAAATCAAAAAATCGGTTGTAGTTTGGCAAAGTTTGAGCCAGTCAAAGGAAAAAAGAATAAAAATCATAAAAACCATTATAAGTCGAAAACGAAGCGAAAACGAGAAAATTACCTCTTAAGTTTTTCGACTTGAAATGACCTCAGAAACTCATGATTTTCTTCTGAGGCGATGATTTCGGGAAACACTGTATATAAGGTTCTAATTAATGCTAATTGCATGAAGCCGAAACTCAACAACAGTCCCGGGTTTTTTAATTAAATTGTAAATAAAAAAATGTTCCTTTTTTATGATCTTGGCGTTACAAAAAACTTGTGCATTGCAAGCCTTTTTTTTATTTTTTTAAAACTCTAAAATTATAAAAATAATTTTACAAAGGTTTCAAAAAAAAAAAACAAATGATATCAAAATTTATATCCGATACCAACATGTCCACTGTTGTCATTATATTTGAATTGCCGTGAAGCTTTAGCATAAACATCAACATTTTTGCTTAGAGGATGGGTGTATGTTACACTTGCACTTTTCCCATGACGATCATGATGCTCCCCACGTACTTCAACTGATCTCATTGGTTCGTTGTTTGGTTTTTGTCCTCCTTTCTAAAAACATGGAAAGATAACATTTAAAATTTGATTTATATTTTTGCTCAAATGTATATTCAATTTAAATTACAAAATTGCACTTTTATTTTACATATTATATGCTTAACTTAAATATTTGAAATTCGTTTAGACCAAACGGTTATAACTTACATCTGACATTCTGTATGAGTATTGTGTATAGATGGAAATCTTATTAAAGTTTCAATTTCAAGCTTTAAAAATCAACTGAATTCTAAATTGTATTCTACGTTCCCTTTTATACTGATTTTTTTATCATTTTCAAAATATGTATGTATTTAAAAAAATCCCCGCAAAATATGTATGAATTGCTTCAATTGCAAATTCACACACATGTCACATATGAATCACAAAAGAAACAATATCCATTTTTGTTAGGTCTTATAAATTTATCTGTGATTCCCCCTAGCTGTATGCATGGATATATTTATAAGAACACATTTATAATAATATAAGTTTATAAATAAAAAGCGTAGGTATACTTTAGTGAGTGAAACATTCATGAATTATTATTGAAAATGAACATCAATTGAGCTAATTTAAAGACAAGTTTCAATTAAATATTAAGACAATGCAGAGGCCGAGTATGTACCACTTGAAAATTTACATCTCAAAATGCAGATTTCTGAAGTTTTCAATATTCTGATTAGTCAGCTGTCAGATGATTCTAAAAGTCATCTAATTTTTTATGACAGCTACCCAATCAGAAGCCAACCAGGCTAATGTTATAAGTTAAGAAAAGGTATTCAGCCATATTCTGCTAAATGTTGGTGAATTTTTGTGTTCTGCTATCTGTCAGATTAAAACAAATTTTCCAAAAAGAATATATACCTATATAAAAGCAAGAACCATAAATAAAATTTTAACAATTAGATTCTTTCAAGAACTTTAAAATTAATTATTAATAGAGCTTTGAACTCGAAAGATTGATTTGTGGCAAATTAGAAAAGTAAACTAGGTACGTGAATAGGGCTGATTGTATCTTATTCTAGCTGAAATAACTTCTTGAAATAATAGTTTCTCAAATACGTATTGATATTTATATCTTCGGTATTCAATTTGGTGTGGTCACAAAGAGGGAAACCATACAATCATGAATTTATTGTTAAATTTTGTTTGTTTAAAAAAAAATTATTTAAAAAAATTTTAAATGCAATATTGTTTAAATTAAGTTATATAAAAAATCGTTCAAGCCATTAAAAAGCTATATGTGTATAACTGAAAAATTATGCAATTTTCTCAAAAACTTTAAAATCCTATTTCTATACCGTGAATTTTTTTGACAAAAAGCCTGAAACACTATTTTCTTACAATCGCTTTCGTTTTTAAAGCTACGAATTTTAATCATAACTGCAAGAGCCGTTTTCGGGAAAATTAATAAAAACCAAAATTCATTTAATGCACAGCTAAACGCAACGCTTGGATGAATAAACGCATCACAGACAGAGCTTCCCCAGTTTTAAGTATATTTAAAAATCAATTTCCTAAGATTCCTATAAGGTAAGTTCGGGCATTATGGCGCAGTCAAGGTGGAACACGTGTCCATTCAAAATCTAATAGCCTTTTCACACCAAGCCCAAAACGCGGTTTTCACGAAATTATCGGTTTTGAAGGAAAACCTAATCGAAAACTCAAGTTTTACCATATATTTTTGGTAAACCACAAGTTTTCGTAAACCACAAGTTTTATATAAAACCTCTCGAAAACTAGTTGAAATTAAAAGTTCAACTAAACAAACAAACCTTTCGAAACATCCAGCGCTCAATAAAATGTAAAAAAAAGACTGCTGAATTCTGCTGACAAAAGAAATTGTGAGTGTGTTATGTAAAAGAGATGTTTTGTTATTATTTTTTTTTTGCAGGAGATGAGTTGGTGTTTGTGAAATGTCAAACGAAAATATTTAAATGTTCAGTGTGAACGCTTTCCGAGTTTTTGAAAACTTTTTGCCGAAAACCCGGTTTTGGGTTTGGTGTGAAAAGCCTATTAAGTCGATGCGATCTTTTTTGTGCGGACAAGAAAACAAACAAAACAAATTTTACCGTTTCAGGGTGTTACTATAGTTTTCTTACATTTTTGATTGTGTATCTCGGTAAGTATATAGCGCACGTATTTGCTGTCAAATGTGGAATATAGAGTACAGTTTTGCTTTCCTCGTGTAACGGAAAATAAATTATAACTTTGTGATTTTTTTTTTTTTGGTTTGCGAAGTTGTGAATTTTGTGTAATATGGCGCATATACTGTAGGGGCATTATGGCGCGATCGCTCCATATTGCCCTTATGAAGTCTACATGTAAAATTAGTTCACACTTATTCTGTTTCGATTTCTGTTAATTTCATGCGATGTTTTTCAATAATTATATTTCTAACAACAAAAATGAACTCATCAACGTCATCGGAGGAAAAAAACGTTGAAATCCAATTTGCCAACGAGTTTAATGGACCACAAAATTTTGGAAAAAATATATGTGCTGATTACATAAAAACAAAGAAGAAATGTGAATGGATGCAGTATGTCCTTTGTGGGCAGTGATCTCACGATTCCTGTACTGCATTTAAGAACACCTGGGATGGATGTGTGCGTTCAAAATTCAAATCAAAAATAAAAGCTCCCCCACCATATTGCCCTCAGGGTTGCGCCATATTGCCCGCAGGTAGGGCAATATGGTTTTTTTTAAACTGTTTTTAAATTAATTTATTTTTTGTTAAAGCCCTTAAATTGTTATTTTTATTTAATTTTTTGTGTTACTTTTTTCTCTAATTTATTAAAAAAAAAAAACTGTTGAATTAAAAATAAAAAAAATTAAAAAAATTTACCCGATTTGCCATTCCAGCATAGTTGAGGTACATTAGAAATGAAAAAAGCATTTATATATTTTAAAACTTTGAACAAATTCTTTTTTAAATTTGCTCTTCTTCACATACAAATCTGGAAAGCCTACGAACAGGGTTGGCCGAATTAACTACACTACATTTTCTACATCATGAATTACGCGTTGTTAATTTAATAAACTACACGTCTTATTTTCTTAAAATTGTTATGTTTTCATATATGTACGTACATACAAAGTAAATTTAGAGAAATAATAAAATTTCAATAAAAATTTTAACATTTTGACTCAAAATTCAGTCTTCAAAGTTACAACTGACAGATCATTTGATATATTTGAAACTAAGTTTGCTACAATTTGTTTCATTAACTACTTTTAACTACATAAACTACGTAGCAAATGTGAAAAATGTAGTGGCCATCCCTGCCTACGAACACTTCTCCTATTTTTTGGTGTCCGTTTTATCATCTTCTTCGTATTCTGTTTCCTCAGACCAGTAAGAACATAGCATGAACGCAATAATTTTGTCTATTCCCCTGACGTTTCGCCCTCTTTCTCTACTCGGCGTTACACTATGTTAAAATTCTGTTGATTTTTTCACATTGTTAGTAGGTATGCCTCCGCTTAAACATTTCTAATATTAAAAATGTTTAACTTTTTGAAAGACTTTCATTTCGCGCAGGTGGATAGCTTCTTGGCAATATTGCCACTGGTTCTTAATACTCGATGCTGTTGCGGTGGAATTGGACTTCTGAATAGGAAATGAGTGGTGAAATGGCTCAAAAGCCGTCTTGTAGAATAACAGCCATACAAAAAATGGTAAAATGAAATTACAAACTAGAAAATTTGGTACTGCTTTTTAATATGCATTACAAAGTTCGACGAACGAAAATTTATACTTTTAGCATATCTATTAGATTTTTGGAGAAGTCTCCACTCTTTTTTCGTACAAAGTTAATTGTCTGATGGAAACTAATGTTCTATCAGGCAATTAATTCTGTGCGGAAAAATGACATTTGATTGGTGTTTATTTTTGCTATTTTTTTTTCTGTTTTTTGTGATAGGTATTTTGTTATTGTTTTTTTGCAATTGGTGAAATTCTCGCTCAATTATTTTTCCGCTGATGTAGGTAGATATAGACTTATACGTAAGCATTTTGTTGTCTCTTTATGCACAATTCAGAGGTATAGGTGTTTTTCTTTACTTTGAAACTCTGTGCGTTTTTGTGAATTTCTACATAAAAGTCTGTCAAAGTTCATACAAAAAAAAAATAAATTTGTAGAAATTACCACAAATGCACAGATTTTCAAAGTAAAGGAACAGACCTTATATCTCATTTGTTTACATCGAATTATTCGAATTTGATCAAAGTGGATTGTATTACTGCGTTCCATGATTGAAAAGAAATCATCAATCATCAATCATCATGCACAATTATGATAAAGTTTTATAATAATTACTGAGTTTGACCACAGGCCAAGAGAAATATTTCTCAAGAAATATGTATGGCGCAGCCTTAACTCCCAAAATATATGTATATTCAATATATTCATGCTATATACAGCAAGGGTGAATCCCTGGACGCTATATGCACAAAGCCTAAACAAAATGAATAATTTTTTGATTCATATCAAGTTATTTAACTTGCAGCCATCTGGTTCTTAATTAGAACGCGATTCATATTTCTATGGGGACTTTTATAATTTTTCTGAATATTATAAAAAAAACTCAATATAAATAGGAGCAATATGCACAATTTGTAAACCAGTACTTTTTTGAAGCTTGAAACTAGAGGTTCAATATAATTTTTCCATACAGAATGGCAGATGTAAGTTAAAAAATTATTACTTATGATAGTTTTCGATTGGTGTCGAAATGACAGTTCTTATTCTGATAGAAGATGACAAATTTTGCTTCTGGATTTGTTCGTCAGAATCGTCCCAGAAGTGTTCACAAGTATCAAATTATTCTTTTGGGCTACCGATCGAAAAGGACATAAGTATGCCGGTTAAAACAAATTATAAATATTAAAATGAACATAATAGGTGTGGTCCTTTACTTTGAAACTCTGTGCATTTGTGTGAATTTCTACACATTTTATTTTATTTTTATTTGAATTTTGACAGACTTTTGTGTAGAAGCTCACATGAATGCACAGAATTTCAAATTAAATAAGGAACTAGACTAATAAAACAAGAAACAGATGAACAATAAAACAATAAAACAAAGTGGAACTTTGTAATTTAAATTTAACTTTAAAACATATTTATGTGATCCGTTTAAGTAAAATATAAATCAAATCTCTTAAATATATACATATATTATTAATTTAATATCTAAAATGTTATTTTTTTTAGAAAGAAGGACAGAAATCTAATAACGAACAAATGAGATCAGTTGAAGTACGTGGTGAACATCATGATCGTCATGGGACAAGTGCAAGTGTTACGTACACCCATCCTCTTGCTAAAAATGTTGAAGTCTATGGACAAGTTTCCAGACAATTTAAATATAATGACAATAAGGGTCTTGTTGGTATCAAATATGAATTTTGATAATGTTTGCCAACCAATCATTGTATAAATATTGTTATATTATAACTCATAACTTTATAGTTAAATAAAAACACAGATCTTTGAAAGTAAATCTTCATGGTTGCAGGTTGGTTTATTTTGTTTTTACCTCACCCCTAAGCCTTAACTCCCAAAAAAATAAAAAAAAAAAAATAATGTACCTTTACATACTTACATTATGTAAAAAAATGTAAATATATACCCACAATTGTTAAAATATAACAATTAGCTAAATTATATAGTGAAAATGAAAAAAAGGTGTGTTCCTTTACTTTGGAACTCTGTGCATTTCTACACAAAATTTTGTTATTCATAGTCAACAAACGCTCTGAAAAAAGACACAATTTAAAAATTCAACAAACTTTGATTGACTTCATCGTTCTGAAAAAATTAACAAATTGACGGTGGGAATATTTAGAGACTAACAGGATCATTTTGTAGATTTTTGACTAGTTAGACAGTGTCTTGATAGTAAGAAATAGTTGGAAATAAGCTTTATTTGATTAAAGAAAATGTTACATTAGCCAAAGTCCTTTTCTTAACTCTTAAACTTCAACTAAATATGTTTATCGATAACTTGGACGGCTGTCCAAAGTTAGACAATTTTAAATTCGACCGTAAATATTTAATATCTGGGGAGTGTGAGGTTTTATCAGCAAGTAGTTTTAGTCACCAAGATAAAATAGTGGTCTGTTTAACAATATGTTGCTTATTTTTGAAACGCTATTATCCAGGGGTTTGAAAATAATTTTTGCAAAAATTATTCATCAAAATAACTTCATTTAAAATTTTTGTATTTAAATGGCTTTTGAAAAAGCTAAATCTTATATTGTTGTAAGTATTTTCGCTGATAAAAAAATAAAATTAAGTAAATTAATAAAATTTTATCCAATTTAAATAATTTGTTTAGAAAAATGAAAAATTGTGAGACTCTACGGGAATCACCCTGTATTCAATTTCATGTAGATTATTTTTTTTTATCGCTAACAGCGCCAGTAGGACATACAAATGAAAATCTGAACAAATTAGGGAATTATTTTTTCTTCATTTGTAGCTGATTAAGACCCATCCAAGATAATCTTTTTTTTTAACGCCTTATACGCTAACAACCACCCTAATGTTCATTATATGTACTTCTTTTCCGTTTTGTTCACCTTTGCTCTCCTGAAACGTTTGTTGCCTTTGTTATGAATTAATTGTACACTGTGACGTATACATACGTATCTATTTTACTGTACACATATAAGCTTATCCCTACTAACTATCTATTTAAACTTTATTAGTAAAATATTATCTAATGACAAAATTTCATCAAAATGGTTGAAAACAAACTCTGAAAATTTCATCTCAAAAAATTGCCGAAAAATAGAGCCGTTTCAGAGAACAAATAAATAAAAAAGCACTGACCGAATTTTACATAAACCAACATCAAAATTGTTTTTCCCGTTCATCTTTTAACAAACTCTGAATAATTCATCCAAATCATAATTGAGCCGCTTCCGAAAAACAAACAAATAAGAAAAGTGGGCGTGGTAGTTCGTCCAGCCTTTTATAAATTACTGTGATGTCAAAACCAATTTTGAATGTACTTTTATATTTTTATAAAAAAGATTTAGCAAATTCTTAAACCCAAAAATTCTTAAAACGATTCTATTGGCTTGACAGCTGTTGTGAAATACCTATAATAACTCCAGCCTACCTACAAGTCGCCGGCTGAATGCTTAAATGCCCCACAGACCACTTTTTCGGGAAACTGAGTTAAAGATGCAGTTATACTAATTCGTATGTTCTCTTTCGTTTGGTGCTATTCCCGTTGCTCTATCTCTATTATTAATAAAGTTACAGAAACCAGTTTTGCTCCATAGACCACATATTTTCGGTTCTGTTCGTGCTTATTTGCCGCATATCCAAAATTTGTACGAGGTGGGGCAGTTTTTCTATTAAAGTTTTAAAAACAGACGCTTAATGCTTAAATTCCTCATTGCAATGGGCAATGGATATAGATCAAACATCACTCAAATATATTTTCAATGCTTAATTGCCCCATATCCACATGAGATGGCATATAGAGCATGTAACCTCTCACAATCTATTGAAACCAAGTGACATTTTTCCTGCTTATGTGCCCTATATCCATGGACAAAAGTGCAATCAGCTGGAAAAGTATAAATAGAAGTAAATGCTGTCTATAATTAATTAAATATTTATTGATTATTTTTCGACGCTTCAATTCTGGTTTTGATAGTTTTCAGGGCTGATTAAGTAATATCTGCTGTGTTTATAAGGATAATTTCTCAAAAAAGGCCATAATATTTTTTTTTTAATATTTTTAAAAAAATAAAAACGAGGTAAAAATAAGGGGAAAAAAATATTTTTAATAAGACTATTTCTATATCTTCAGGTTCACAAACTATATAAATGCATTTAGAGTATTCTTAATAAGGTTTTTATCGATAATATTCAAGCATTTTTTTTTTGTTTTTACTAAAATGGATAAAAACAAAAAAGGTAAAAACCAAAAATAATTAATTTGAAAAACTGTGAAAAAATACTAAAACTTAATCCTATGAATGCTGAAGTATTTTTTAAACCAATTCCGAATAAAATTGAATGTATTTTTCTAGGAAATTTTAAGAACCAAAGTTCAAGTTGGGTATTTTTAATTGTAAAGTGTGAAAATACTTTGTCATTTTTCATACTTTTTTTATCGACTTAAAATTAAGCCAATGTAATATATGTAGGGAAGGGCTAAGCCATTATATTAATATTCCTTTTTGTTTTATATTTTTATCACTACAAATAGATTTTAAAAAATTAGAAGTGCTAGAAATTTTATATTTTATTATTATTTTTGCTATCGTTGAATTCCCAATGTTAAAAGCATAAAGGTTCTATATCCATAGGAAATTTGCAGTTTGGTTTTCATAGATTTAACATTCGTATGGAAAGGGTTCTATATCCATTTTTGACTTTTTCTAAACTTTTATTTTTTTTTAAATAACCATAAATGTTTTTAACCCTAGGACTTCAAATTTAAAAAAAGAAATATTCCATTCATGTATATAAAAATTCAAAGGTCGAAATTTTCAAATGCAAAATTACGAAATTATGTTTCAAACCTTAAAATTCGTTTTCTGAGGAATAATTTTTTTGTATATGGGGCATTTAAGCATTCAGCCGGCGAAGTGTTTGTTCTTTCATTCGCAACCTGCAATTCTTTCAAAATGCAAACATTAAAATCCCTAGCTTAATATAGCCTCTGGAAGAACTTCAAAAAAATCGATTGTCCAACAAAGTTGGTCAATATTAAAATTAATGCGTGATTTTTATGAATTTAAAGATAAATACATGAAATAGGGGTTTAAGATTTGAAAAGTCTATATTATTATATGATTTCCTTGGGTATTTCTTTATTGATAATTATATTCATTAATTCATTTAAAGTTTACTTTTTAGGTTTTAACTTTTATTTTTTATAAATTATCATATAACATAGTTAACGTCGATACTTTAATACTGAACACAAAGGTTATTTCGAAAAGATATCAAAATTTATATCTGATACCAACATGCCCGCTGTTGTCGTTATATTTGAATTGCCTGGAAGCTTGACCATAAACATCAACATTTTTACCAACTGGGTGGGTGTAGGTTACACTTGCACTTGCCCCATGACGGCCATGATGTTCGCCACGTACTTCAACTGATCTCTTAGGTTCGTTATCGGATCTCTTTCCTTCTTTCTAAAAATATAAATTTATGTAGGTACAATTATGTTAGAGATTTGATTTATATTTTTTATTAAACGAATCATTAATATTTAAGTTCAATTTAAATTATACTAAGTTCCACTTATAATAGGTTTATTATGTCCAGCTTAAATATTTATGATTTGTTTGATCAGTTATGTTTTAATATGTTTTACTTACATCTGACATTTTTGTATGATGGTAATCTGATGGTAGTCTGCGAGTCTTCAAAAAATAAACTGATGTCTAAATTGTGGTCTACACTTTCTTTTATACTGACTTTGTTATCATTTTTAATATGATAATGCATAAAATTCCCCGTCTTTATTAAGAATCGAATGTACATGAATCACAAATAAATAACGAATTCTATGAGTAAGTTTTTATAACAAACAAAAAAGTACCTTGCTTTATGAATAGAAGTTTTATCAATATTTTTATTTGCGATACAATGCATATCGACTCGTATACACATTCAAGATTTCAGCCATTTATTAGCCATAATCTTAATTTAATATTAAGATAATGGGTAAACTATTGCAGAAAGTATTGCGTTTTGTCAAGGTCAGTTGTTTTACAAAAGAGCTAAAAGGTAGAGTTTGAATTCCTAAAAAGAATTCAATTTATCAGACTTTAAACAAATCTGATACTAAGAGGATAAAAAATATATCATGCGATATATGCGACTGGATTGTACGAAATTGCTCTTGTGTTCAAAAACTGTATTATATAATAATGAAGCCACACATTGAGATGCATCTTATAATAGTTTAATAAAGATGATGATATCCTTAAAAAGAAAATGAAAAAAAATTAACAGTAAAAAATGGACTTTGAATGATTTTTTTTTTAAATTTTTTTCACACCAAACCATTACTTTCCCTTTAGAAGAATTGAAATCGAAAAAAAAAGGACTCCGATATCATAGCAGCTCATAATAAGGGATATTCGTAAAAAAAAGTAAACCATTTGAAAGAAGACCAAATCGTCATATTAAGTGGTCAACTATAATTGAAGCCATAAGCTTTTTATGGATACCCACCTGGACAAACCTTTTGATTTTTGGAAAAATGTGTTTTGGGGCGATGAATCCAAATTCTGTCTGTTTGGATCTGATGGCAAAAAATATTTGTGGCGTCAACAAAATATGCAGCAAGATCCCTGGTACACCGTTAAAACTGTCAAACTCGGTGATTTAATGGTCTTTCTAGGTACGGCGTTGGAGTTGGTACTATAACTAAAATTGACACTAAAATTGACCAGCACTTGTATAAAGGTATTTTTGTGGACCAAATACTACCATTTTCCGAAGAGAATTTGCCAGTCTCATGGCATTTCATCTAAATGACCATGCACACTTAAATGCTATAGTGAAGGGTTGCTTAGAGGTGCAACAAATCAATATTTTGAAGTGGCCAGTGCCATCCCCTGATCATAAACTGATCGATAACTTATGGAACAACGACATCCCATTAGACGAAAAAAATCAAAGAACTTATCTGAATGGTGGCAAAAAATACAGAATGCTTGGTATGCAATTCCAAAGCACGGATGTGAGGCTTTAGTGTAAAGTTTAACGAAAAAAATCTATGTTTTAATAAAGAATAAATCATTTCCCACATGAGTATTGAAATAAGATGCAGTTTTGATAATGTTAAGTATCATAAATCAAGCGTTTTATCAAAAACATGTAAATGTGCTAAATTTTTGTTCAGGCAAAAAACTTGTTTTTCACAATTTTTTTTTTTTTATTTCTCTTACAGGTATTACATACGATATTATTTTGTTCGGTGAAAACAAACTATGTATTATGTATAAAATAAACATAAGAAATTTAATATGAAAATAACTAAAAAATTATTTAGTTTTAATTTTCGTCAATAAGTGTGCTAAATTCTTGTCCACTACTGTGTATGAAAAGTACATGTCCAACATGTTTCGGTTACACCTGCACTTTGACCATGGTGTCCATTGTGTTCGCCGAGTGCTTCAACATTTCTCATTGGTTCATTATCAGGTGAACGAACTTTTCTCGAATGCAATTCACTTACACTCGATAAATCTTGCTGGCCATATATCTACGAGTATAAAAATTAAATAATTAAAGGATTAAAAGGATATTTCTTAAAACTTGAACTTACAATTTTCGAGGTTATAGGAATTTGAGGAAAACTCATTGCCACGCAAATAATTGCAAAAAGAATAATAATCTTAACTGCTGCCATTTTTGTGCGATTGAAATTGTTATTTGAGACTTCAAAAATCAACTGATGTCTAAACTATATTTTATTCTCTCTTTTATACCTAACTGAATGCTGTTATCATTATCAATAAATTATGGAATTTCCCGAATATTATGATGTCAATAATTGCCAAAATTAATTGCGATATGAAACTGGGACAGGTCACCGAAATAATTTAAAATGTCAGATTGCGCAAATAAAAACGTATTATTTACGATATAAGTACATAATGTTTGTATGTATGTATGTATGTTGTATGTTGTATGCTAGGTGTACTATAACGAAAGTCATGGATGCGTAAAAAAATCGAATCCGAGATTTTGATCAAAGTATGTCATTACGATGATAGCGAAGTCGAAAAAAATTGGTGTCACAATTCTGTTTATCTGTTTATCTATCTCTTTTTCGACTACGTACTAAACGGGCGGGTCGATTTTCTTTAAACTATGGGTACCATAGCAAAATCTTCATATTTTTTTTCTCAAAACGATGGCCACAACTTTTAAAAAAAGCAGTATTTTTTTACATAAGTATTATAGACTACTTATGCTTACTCCCTGCAAAATCAAATATTTTCCAATAAATCATTTTTTTTTATTTTCGATTTTATCAAAAACGGTTCAACTGATTTTGATAATTTTTTATTGAGAATGTTTTAAAAAGTTTTAAAAGTATTGGCGCAAAATATAAGATGATTTATAGTACGATATTTAGTACGATGTTAAACAATTTTTAATATGATGCTAGGTTAAAAACATTATTCCAAATTTTAAACGAGTCAGCATCATACTAGTTTTCACCATTTTATGAAAATTAAAATAACCAATGCCTATTTTATCTTTTTAGTAACATACTAAATATCACTTATTGACATTTAAAAATGTGAAAAACTTTTCCGCAAGAACTGGCATTGTTTTAGGCGCGTTCAGCTGGAGTTTATTAACAAAATAGGTTTAGTGTAATACTATTTAAAAATATTTAAATCTAAGCACATTTTAGTAAAGAACTTTAACTTTAGAAAATTGTTAAGTAGTATCATGAAAATTTAATAATTGGGAAACGGCTTGTTCAATTTTTATTTTAACATGACATCCAGAAATCTTTTTATATTATTTAGCAGATTTTTAACAAAAAATTTGTTTATAACTAATAATAACGGCTCTTCCCATACTAGTGTTAAAAATCGTTAAGGAAATCTTAAAAAACCGCTCCAACGGTTTTTTAAATTTCTTTTTTTTTTACAATTTCAACAATTTTTCAGTTTAAACTATAAGTTTCATGCATGCATATGGTATGCAACACGGTAATATAATATTGTTAATTTTTGTGTTCTCACATACATAGGTAGTACATATAATACTATACATTACACTAAACTACGTTTATTGCAGGCATAAAATATAGGCTCCCATAACTATTTTTTTTCTTTAAAACAGATGAATAAGTTTAAAATATTCAGACTTTAAAACCACTGTGTGATCGTACATAAGAGCAAGTTCGTGCGACTCAGATCGTGTATTTTATTTTTCATGGTCGCACTTCAATTCCGGAATTGAAAACAAATTATATCAAAAAATTATCAATTAAAAAGGTCGGATAGTTTCAGCGATTAGCTAGGCATAGATTGTTTTTTTTTTTAATAACTTTTAGATATTTTTAGCATCTCTTTTCAAAAAAAATTGTTTTAATTTTTAGTGAATAGAAAGGCGGAGAGGGGAGATGACTTTAAATATATAAAAAAAAAAATGTTCAATAAGCCATCAAGACAATTATTGTTTTGATAGAGATGACGCCAATCATTAATTTTGGGTTTTTTCGTTGCGATTCGATAAGAATTTGACGAAAAAAACGATTTAAACGTAAACCCAACAACAACTTATGTCTATATGAACTTAGCTAACACAGCGTCTCTATAGCGGGGTTGCGAATTTTTGAATTAAAAAATTTAATTCCCAAGCTAGTTGATGACTTGTGAATTAAAAAAAATTTAATTCAATAGCAATCCGCAATGGTAATGGCAATATTGCTCGGCAGATGGAAGGCAATTAAATTATTGATTTCCATCGCTGAGACCATACATTTTTTGAAGATAAAGTTGAAAATTTGAGAATTTAAATGAGTTAAAATATTTTATTATCAATTATAGTGATTTTAAAGAACAAAAAAACATTTTGACAGTGGTCGCCATTACCATACTAATATTTTGGCACCTTAAATTACCTGGCAGTAGAAGGCCCACCCAGTCAATAAATTGCCATTGCTATTGAAACTTACAAAACCTCAAATATATCGAATAGAGCCACATCGTAAGGGGCCAGTTATAGCTTTCATTGAAACTCATCATTGAAAATTTTAATTTCTTATTTTAAGACATTTGAAAGCAAAATCAGTAAATATTTTGATGCCAGTAAAGAGCTGATAACTCAAATTTTATTTCCAGTCAAAAAAATATTTCATTTTGGCCCAACCTTTCACATAAAATGAATTCTAAGATTTCAATGATCAATTGTAAGGTATAGTTCAATCATTGAAATAAAGAAATTTATTTCTCGTGTATAGGTGCCAGTTTTAGCTTTCATTGAAACTCATCATTGAAAATTTTAATTTCTTTTTTTGAGACACTTAAAAAGCAAAATCAGTAATTATTTTGATTCCAATAAAAAGCTCTTGACTCAATTATTATTTCCAGTCAAAAAATATTTCATTTTGTTGGCCCAATCTTTCACATAAAACGATTTCTAAGATTTCAATGATCAATGATAAGGTATAGTTCAATCATTGAAATAAAGAAATTCATTTGATTTGTAAGGTTTGGCCAAAATGAACAAATTTTTTTACTAAAATTAATTATTGAGTCATCACTCATCACCTTTTTATTGGCATCAAAATATTCTCTAATTTTGCTTTCAAAGTGTCTCAAATTAGGAAATTAAATTTTTCAATGATGAGTTTCAATGAAAGCTATAACTTGCGCCTAACAGTGATGGGGTTGTTTGCTGTGTCGACTTTCGTAAGTCCCGATGTCTTTTTTTTTACTAAGCCTGCCTATATGGACTTGCAAAAAAACACGCCTAATAGATTTGTTTTTTTTTGTAATCCCGGGGACAATTATTGTTTGAAAAAAAACGACAACAGGGTTCAGCGACGCCATCACAGGAACGAAATGCAGTTTTCATACAAACTATCGATAACAAGTAACTCACGTGTGCCGGTAACAAAGTTTTTCTATGCACTTATAAGTTAACACCGAGAATTCTCTGGGTTTAACTAATGGCGCAGGCCGCAGGGGATTAGTTGTTGTTGCAATTAACATATAATTTGTTTAGCATCGACGTCGTTTTTTTTATCCAATTCCCCCCTGACTTGCAAAAAAAACACGCCTTCCGTCAAGATAAACTTATATGCTCATTCCTAGAAGTGCGAATATTATAGTTACAGTGGAATTGTTTAAGGAAGGAATGCATTGGGATATTTCAAAAAATATCGGGAATATAATAAGAAACATTGCGGGGCGGTGTTCATGAGAATCAAATGTTTCAGTTATATTTCTATAACTTATCATATGAAAAGCTCGGTTTTGAATCCTACTCAAAAGACTCAATTGATGAGTTACAAGGACACTTGCCCAAATATAACAGTTATACTAATTTTTTTTTAGTTCAGTTCGCAGTTTAGTCGATTCATGTGCTTCTCATGGATAACGGCATGATGGGTGGTTTTTGCATCATTTTATTCTACGTGGGGTTTTTGATTATAAAATTAAATTTGATGCATAATTAATTCCTCTTATTCTAACTATAATATTTATATTTTCCCAGATTTAAAACATTTAAAACATTTATGAATCTTAATTTATTTAAAAGTATTTATTAATATTTTTAAGATACTTTGATATTTTTTTTAATAACTATCAAATAGTGGTAGCTTATAACATAATATAATTAATTAAAAAAAAAATATTTAAAACTTATATCTAACACCAACATGTCCACTATTATCGTTATATTTGAATTGGCGGGAAACACTACCATAAACATCAACATTTTTACCAACAGGATGGGTGTAGGTTACACTTGCACTTTGACCATGACGTCCATTGTGTTCGCCGCGTGCTTCAACAGTTCTCTTTGGTTCATTATCAGGTGAACGAACTTTTCTCGAATGCAATTCACTTGCACTTGATGAATCTTGCTGGCCATATATCTACGAGATATAAAAATTAAATAATTAAAGGATTAAAAGGATATTTCTTAAAACTTGAACTTACAATTTTCGAGGTTATAGGAATTTGAGGAAAACTCATTGCCACGCAAATAATTGCAAAAAGAATAATAATCTTAACTGCTGCCATTTTTGTGAGATTGAAATTGTATTTGAGACTTCAAAATCAACTGATGTTTAAATTATATTCTATTCTCTCTTTTATACCTAACTGAATGCTGTTATCATTATCAATAAATTATAAAATTCCCCGTATATTATGATGTACATATACGTATAGGTACACATATGTACATATGTAGATCTCTTGGCTTGGGAAACTGATGTCTACAATACCACACGTTTAAGAGATAAACCACACCAATAACAAAATATATACGTAAGATTTTATAATACGCGCAATAGGGATTCCCGCTAGAATCTTTGAAAAGCAAATAATTTGCTGTGTCCATAAAGACGTTTAAAAATCCCCGAAAACGCGAAATAATGACTATAAAGGTGCCAGTTATAGCTTTCATTGAAAACGATCATTGAAAATTTTAATTGTCAATTTTGAGGCCTTAAGAAAGGAAAATCAGTGTTTATTTATATGCTAAAATGAAGGTTATGACTCAATTTATTATATTTAGCTCAAAAAAAATTTCATTTTGGCCCAAGATTGCGCATATTTTTATTTTTTCAATGATTGAATGATTACCATTGATCATTGAAAACTTTAAAGTTATTGTAAGTGAAAAGTTGGGCCGAAATGGAATGGATAGAAATAATAATTGAGCCATAAGTTTTGTATTGGCATGAAAATATTAACTTGTTTTTTGTTCTAAACGCCTCAAAATTAACAATTAAAATTTTCTATGATCGTTTTGAATGAAGGCTATAAGGTGCCAGTTATAGCTATAACTGGCCCCTAACTGGCACCTAAAACAAATATAAAGTCGGTCTACTTAATACCTAATTTCCCAAAAATTCATGCGATATGATACTAGGGCAGGTCACCGAAATAATTTTAAATGTTAGATTCGCAAATATATTATGTCGGTGTATTTTCTAGTATTTCTTAACAATTGATTATTTTGCATTCAAAATAAATATTTGCCGACAAAGTAATTAGTCAGGCTATACAGTTTTTAAATTTTGTTTTGATATTAAAGTAAATGATAATAGGCGTGTTTTTTTGCAAGGCCGAGGGGAATGGGTTGAAGAAAAAACGACAACTGGGATTAGCAATGCCATCACAGAAACAAAATGGAGTTTTCATACAATATATCGATAACAATAATGTAATTCACGTCAGTAACGCAGTTTTTCAGCGCTCTTAAATTAAGCCCCGAGAATTCTCTGGGTTTGACTAAGCCCGCAGGGAATTAGTTGTTGTTGCATTTAAGATGTAAATTGTTTAGCACCGACGCGACGTCGTTTTTTTCATACAAGTCCCCACAGGCTTGCAA